>JAVJGJ010000061.1:32585525-32599032 GCA_035590215.1 Microhierax caerulescens
AGAAGTCCGAGAACGACTGAGGACAAGCCAACCTGTCACCACACAAGTGTGGACACTGCTGATCTGGAAGGAGCATGCTGCACCTTTAACAACATGCGTGATGTTAAACACACCGACCAGCTGTGTTTCCAAATCCCTAACTTTGCGTGCAGGAGGTCCCCAAACCCCCACAGCTCAAACAAAAGAGGTGCAGTTATGTCCAAGGTATCGCTCAGAAGTACCTTTAGCGGGTACCTCCCACTCACGAGCAAAAAGACCTCATCTGCCTGCACAAGATCACAGAAACGTACTAAGGACCGATGGCCAAACCTCAGCATAGAAGAGCCCAACAAGCAGCAGCAGCAGCCGGTGCCGATCCCAAGACACAAGACACGGGACAGTCAGCTGCAGGGCACATTCCTTACGGACTGACCTTTGCAACATGGGAGGAACATAACATGCCAGGGATGAGAGACTGAGCTGTGCCTTGCTCCTTGGGAGACCACAGAATGTTAGACAAGCCAAAGTCCAAAGAGATGGAACAGAGGTCCCTGCTAAATGAGCCGCCTCTTGGACAATATTGATTAAACTATTTTCCTCCTTAATTGTGTTCACACATCTGCAAGAGAACTGCACAAACCCAAAAGACTATGTTTAGGTTTTGCCCTGCCAAATGCTGGGCAACGTTTTAGTGCCCATGCACGTAATGGATTAGCCTGCCTGAAGGGTATGAAAAACTTGGGTTGATATTTAAAACACTTCCCTTGACAATATAAGGGCCTAGAGGCAAACAAATAAGCAAATAAAAAAGTAAAAGCACAGACCTTAGAGGCACTAATCATACTTTTCCAGAACCACATGGCCAGGGAATTTTCAACATCTGAACCAAGGCTTCTTTATAAGTAATGACTTATACACATACCAAAAAAAAAAAAATAAATTTAAATCCAGCCTGCAAATTGGAGTTCACAAAGGTAGATCCTGTAACTGTACACAGACCCAATACAGAACTATGGTTAACCTCCTAATCTTCTGGGTAAGCGCTAGTGCTTTCCTATGAACACAGAAAAACACTCTCAGTATTATTTATGAACAACAAAGGCATGGAATTACAACTAGAGCATTTTTTCAATTATTTTAAGATTGGTGCCACCACAGCAGGAGTTAAACTGAAATATCTGTTGCTGCTAAAACTGCCTTGTAAGGCAGTTAACACCTAAAAAGATTTTTTTAAAAAACCACAACACAAACCCCCAGTAATAGTTCACTAGTACAGAATTAACAGCAAAGCTCTTCAGAGCGCTGCAGAAAGCTTTTAAGATGGTAGACTTTGAGAACAAGAGGTTGAGGAGGTTCAGGCACTAGCTCTGCTCACAGATAACCATGGTTTGTAAAACGTAAGATCTTCCTTAAAACCCTTACTAGCATTGCTTCTAATGAAACAACAGTAAAACCTGTTTTGAAGTCACCTGTGTACTTCAGAAGCCTCCACAACTCCCCACACTGGGGTTTCTGACTTCTAGAACACAGATTTCAGAAGGAAATCTGACACAAAACACTGAGCAACTTATCTCAACATTGACAGCGAGGCCTGGCTGTGCTGGGATCCTTCCCAACTTTTAAGAATACCTTTGCATCCATGCTGCTGCCTACATGCATGCACATGTACCTATGGGGACCTGTATCTCTGCATAGCCAAGATGCTTTGTTGCTATTCAAAATGCTCATAGTCTCAGATTGTCAAAGGAACAGCAACAATGAGTCAACAACCCCTAAAGTCCATATTTCTGTAGAAATTCCCATATCCTTTTCAAAGGACCAAAAAAAAAAAAAAAAAAAAGTGTTGCAACAGACCTGTCAGCCTTAAAGATGTAAAAAAAAATTATACATATATATATTTTAAGTTTTGCTGGACTCCTTTAAGTAAGGGTACTGTACAAATCACAATACAGGAAAAAATTATGCAGGAACTTGTGGTACAACACCTGGACTCCAGCCCAACACATTTACCACTCCCCAAAATCTGGTTGCTCTTTTCCAAAGGCTGAACACCACTGAACTTGACTGACTATTTATCACACTTTTTTAGTTTATAAATATTGAGATGGACTGAAATTGTCCTGTAAGCAAATGACTGAAGTCTATGATAAGTTACAAATCAGCTCATATTCTTTCCAGAAAACTATCCTTCCCCAACTTCAAAGATGTTTACCACAAGCCAGACTTCTCCATGTGTAAGTGCTACTAAAATACAATAGGAATATAACAGTCACAAAGGATTATTGTTAGTTTATTTATCCTTTTCTAGTATGCCTCTTAAGCTGCAGCAGCTGTTAGTGCCTTGCAGGGTGGTCTCCTGTCCTGGAGGAGGAGTAAGACAGTGATAGCCAGGCCAGATTTCCCCTGTATCCTGTTTACGTGTGCAGCATCCCAAGTCTTGAACACAGATGCTGAGGAACAGCAGTCTCAGAATGACGCCTTTCAGGAGCTTCAGCCAAGACACCCATGCTCACACCTGACAAGCACTGGGCCAACATTTTTTCCAAGAAACACCAGTACAGAAGTCCTCCCCACCTTTTTTGCATACCCCTCATGGTGCAGTTCTCCCCAAAAAACCCATACAAAACAAATCACCCCTAGCTGTGGCACAAAATTACACCTATCTGGAAAGCAATGACAGAAAACTTCTAAGACTGCCCTTCTGATGACTTTAATTTTGCTGGACCCATACAGCACTGCATGGGATACTTTGGGCAGCCGGGTCTCTGAAGACCCAACAGCTGTTTGAAGAGCAAACACAGCGGCCAAAGGCTTCCCCACAGACTCACATAAGGCCTGACTTCAAGCAGCAGCTGTGTACATGTCATTTTGCTTCCAGCAGGAAGGACGACCAGGGGCCTGGAGCCCATGCAGATGTCAGGGAGGGCTCCTGAAGGGACATCCAGCCTCCGTAGCTGCCACCACCGCCGTTATGACAATGCCTTCAGGCCCTGGCCAAGGGAAGAGGCTCCCTCCTACCGAGCTCACAGCAAGATGCAAAAACCAGGTGAAAGAGACTGTCTTCAGATTAAAAGCTAGCAAAACGTAAAGAAAAGGAAAGGAAGAAAGAAATCAGGATCGTAACAGTGCAATTCAAAGAGCAGTTTGAGAAAAGCAGTAACTGTTTTCACTGAACTTTTTCATCTCTGTCCACAGGCTTGCTGTTGGCAGTAGCTTGCTTTTTCCTCAGTGACCACTGAAAAGTGCTTATCTACAGCACGCTGATTCCCCTTTTTGTTACATGGAGGGGAAGGGTGAGGGAGAAAGAAAAAAAAAATGCACACAACAACCCTGTGTCAGCAACAGAACTTCTGCAACTACAAAGATCACTTACTCTTCAAGAAACCAGTCCCATTGCTCACTGTGCAAGAGCAGGCTCCCCAGGACACCCAACAAGGTGAGGCAGAAGCCTCTGTTGCTTACAGAGTGCCTGCATCAATGAATTAGCTCTCCTTTTCCAAATGGCTTTTGGAAGAAAGAGAACACTAACCTTGCTGTGCAATTCACCAGCAGTGCCCTAAAGTTAACTAAAAAGCAGCAGCAAAGCTCCTGTTCTTCAGCTCATGTGTTTGACTGTTCAGTTATAAATTTAGAAACCAACAATTACAAGGAATAAAGGTCGAATCATATGACAAGAACATTAGCAGTAGACCTTGGGCATACTTCAGAACATGACTTGGCCACAAGCATGCTAGTGACACACATCCCCTTTATAGATTATATTTACACCCTTCTCTTCAGGTACTTCTGTAAAACCCTGGGACCACTGACATGCACTGGAAGAGAAGTACAAGCTTGCCACAAAGAAAGCATGTGGCAGAGCTAAAGAGTTGTCCACGAGCCCAGCTGGATGCAGCCCAGGCTTCCCATCCCAGAGATGAGGGGCTCTGCCACCACCCAGCCGGGCAGCAGTTGCATTTGCATTTGAATTTTCTATCAACACTAGTTCTCAAAGGGAACAATAAATCAAACTTACAGGGTTTTTTAAAACCATCCTAATTAAACTTGCATTCGATTCTCCTCCTTTGTGCATTAATGCCACAGGTCAATTATACAATTATACAAATGAAACTTCTTACCAGGTAGCAACAGGGAAAAAAGAAGAGAGAGAATATTTAATTAATAAGTAGCAAAACACAGCTCTCACTGGACCACTGTAAAGCTGATTATTTAACTACTTTATCATTTACAGAACTCCTTAGCTCTCAAAATACATTTGCCTGGAAAAAAACTGCAGCAAGTTTCAGCAAAGCAATTTCTCTTGCACATACATGAACAGCTCAAGTCAGCAAGAACTCCACTCACATACAATTTATTTGTGGACTTGCGTCAGCACAGCACAACTGACGCTGTACTCTAGAGTTAGTAGCCAACCCTGCAGATTTTTCTGCAATGATAACTACTATTCAAGCTATTGCTGGGAAAATAACTGTCAATTTATCCAACATTTTAGAGCTGAAGCATACAAAAAAACCAGGCAGCTCAGAAGGTCTACACTCACCACTTGATACCTCTGGAGAACGATTGTTGCCTGCAGCTTTGCTACCATTTATGTCACCAGTTTACATTAGCCCACCATAATGCACGGCTTCACATACTACTGTGAACAAAACTTAAAACTTTCCCTTGAGGTCTAATTTCAGAAAATTCCAACAGTCAAGTTAAAGCAACCCTGCTCAGCAAACAGTACTGGCATAACATCCACAAGGCAAACGCACTGATGGGCAAGCATCTTTGCAGTTTTGGACTATTTGCTACCTACACCACCTCAGAAAGCTGCGGACCTGGTAAGCACTATTCACAGGAACTGGTGGAGCAAACCTCCGCATCGTTTAGTTACTCTGAGCACAGTCCAGTGTGGTGTAGCTTACTACACATTGCAGCCCAAGGCATTTTGGTCTGTTTCTAGCCTAGTAGCTCTTATCCTTATTAGAAATGCATAGATATGCCCTTCCAGTTTTAAGATGTATTTGTGATTATGACTTTTAAAAGATTATACTGACAATTACACATTTCCATCCTGGGCTTTGCAGCAATAAAACACTGACTATTAAATGTAATACACTGGTAAGGTAAATACACTGATCTGCTACTCCAGGTAAGCGCTTTGCTTTTTTAATATTTTTGAACATTTATTGAAACATTTCAGATTAAATAGAGAGGATAATAATTATTACCACCTTCCAAGCAAGCAAAACCATGCTTAATCCACTATGTTATCTAAATATTAAGAAAGGCCATATGCCTGGGCTACAACACGGGCAAAAAACTGTGGACCACCAGACTCAAGAAGCAACAGCCAACAGTTTGAAGTCTAACTAGCAACCAGTTAGAAGTGGTCTATTTCAGGGGTCAATACCCCTAAATGCCTCCAAGCTAGCCAACGGACCAGCAGATACTCTGTGCAACCCCCCCAGGTGAAAGCAGAATGAGAGCAGTCAGGACACAGGAGGGTGGGCTGCCTTTCTGGGGGGTCCTGACAGCCCAAAGGAACAGGCTGAACAAGCCCACCTGAACTTTGACAAAAGCAATGCAAAGCTTGCGCCTGGGATGGACTAACCCATGGATCAGTGCAAGCTTGGTGTGTCGTGCCAGACAAGAAAAATCTGAAGGACCTGGGTCTGCTCAGCCTCTTCAGAAGCGGGGAAAGCCTAACAGGAATCTCACTGCTGTCCCCCCTACATATGGGGAAGATTGAGACAGATTCTTTTCAGAGAGCTACAGCAGAAGAGCAAGCGGCCAACAGTCTCAAGTTGTAGCAAAAAAGACTCCTTGTTTGACACAAGGAAAAAAAATCTTCACAAAAGAGGCTGTGGCATCCCCATCCTTGGAGGTGCCCAAAACTCAGCCAAGGTCCCTAAATGACCTCTTAGACTTTGACACCGGCCCTGCTTTCAGCAGGATGGCTGGACCAGGATTTCCCAGAGATCCCTCCCAACCCAAACTAATCTACAATTCTTGGATATAAAGAAATTGAAAATATTCCTACATTAAAACTGAGGCATAAGGTACTCAGAAGGTTTAACTGCTAATTAAGAAAATACAAGTGTTGACTTAACCACCTATGATTAGGACAATATAAAAAGAGCAGGACTACTTTCTTCTTCAGTGGTTTAAGTGAACAGTGATTCCAAACAAGGAATTATTCAAAACTGCTCCTTTTCATTGTGCAATGAGCATCAGGTATTATTCATTTCGCACTCATGCACTAATAAAGAGTTTCTTTATGGTTTTCTTCTCTCGTGCTTGTCATCAACAAGTGCAATGAATTTTCAGCCTTGAGATAACTTTGAGATAGTTGTGGTCCAATTTTTGTTTTATTCATACATTCAAATCACAGCTTCTGCTGATTTCAGCTGCAGCTGTGACCCTGCAAAAGTTTTGCAAAAATCGGAGCCAACTGTTTCAGACTATGCCTCTGAGAAAAAGAGGAACACAATGTTAGCAATTAAAGGGGAAAACCAGTTTAAACAATACAACTATTACCACAGAGGAAATCGGAGGCAGGGTCAGAAACCAGCTCCTTAATACAGCATCCTGCTGCAGTTCTGCCCAGCGAATCTCATGCTTTCTCTTATATCTCCACTGCTAGGAATGAAACTAACTTCTCCACACAAAGTGGTCTCTTCAGGAAACTGACCTGCCAATGCCTAAACATTAATCAAGATTTTAAAGCTTGACAGCTTCATTGAAAACTCAGGAATTTACACCTGGAAGGAAAAAGAAAAAATACATACCCATAGCAAAAAGCCTTCCCCTGACACTGACATTCTGGCTCCAGGGCAGGTTGTCAGATGTAAGGCTGTCACCTTAACACCCAAAGAAACAGCATTTCTCTCACCCTGCTTCATCCCGCCCTCCTCTCCCACTTCAGCACTAGACACAGAGTATAGAAAATCTGAAATGGTACAAGCTTTGCAAGCATCCTAAAAAGAAAGTTGTCCAGCAACATTACCAGCAGGCTGTGATCACCTACAAGAAGAATTCATCAGCACTGGCAAGTGATCAGAGTGCATGTCAAGGCAACGTCTTTAAGTAAAGAGGGGTCCTCGCACACATGCCTTAACTTTCACGGTACAGTAAGTACAGCACAAGAACCTACCCAGGATAACCTAACAGCAGCAGCTGGCACTTTCTGCCTCTGCACTAAGCAACATGATTAGGTCAGACACATGCAGTTTGTTTTTCATCCTCTCTCTTGAGAGAGAAACCGTGGGGCAGAACAGGATGTTAATGTTGTAGGCAATTTTAATTAACTTGCTGCTATGTATTTATATTAGAAAAGGTGAAGTTGAAAAATACCCTTTGCACTCAGTGAAGGATAGACAGTTGTAATGGCCATTAACCCCTGCCAAACCCCATGGAAAATACAAATTATTTGTTATTTAAAGTCATTCATAGTTTGTGCTTCTTCAGTTTAGCTTAACTTGAACTCCAAATGAATATCCCAGTACTGAACACATGTACCCTGTGATGCCAGAACCAACTCCCCTATCTGTCACCCCTGCCCCAGCAAGTTTTACAGCCTACCAGTTCAACACCAGGATGCTCTGAGAAGCAAGAGAGGGACAGGGCTCCTTAAGGAGCCACAGGGCTGGAGAAGGGATCCCAGACCATGCTGACCTGGTTCAGGAACTGGGTTCGGGTTCCTCGCTAGAACATCAGCCATCATGAAGCTCCTGTTAAAATTACCCAAACCTGTTTCCCCAGGTTAAACTTATTACCCCACACACAGAGATTTACTACTTAATTTACAACCCATCTGAGCTTCCATCTGCTCCAACCCCATTTTTCCAGGCCATAAATACATGTGTGAACATGAATGGCTCACCTGCCTTTTGAGAAGCGCTTGGGGCTTTGGCAACTAGTAAAATAGGCTTGATAAAAGATGACCTTAATATTTTAATAACACAGAATGGATCCTGAGGTGGATACAACCAGCTGACCATTTTAAATATGGGCTTCTTATCTATTCTAATAAGCAAATCACATGAAGGGCAGCATTTCAAATTGGTGTTATGAATATGGTATAGTCTTTAAGCCAAGTTTCAAATGAGGATAAAGAAATTCAGGCACCAGGTTTTTCAGCCATTTCCCTCCAGCACATCAAACAAATGTGACAGCATTTTTATCAGATTTAAAAATCTGATTTTTAATAATAAAAAAGGAACACAACACATGAAATTCCAACAATAAATTCTGAATTTCACAGCAACCGCTTGAGAGACTCTTCTTTTCATCACACCTCAAAAGGCCCCCAACAAGCCAGAAAGCGAGCAGTTAAGGCTTTCTGAAGGCCACGCAGTGGTGAGGTATCTCCACAGGTCACCAGAAACAGAAGGAAGACCAAGGCTCACTCTGACACAGGCTCGACAGCAGAGCTGGCAGCAGAAGCATCATAGCAGGGCCAGCAGAAACCCCACTCCACTGGTGGCCAGTGCCTTGATGTCACAGTGCCGGCAGGTTCTTCCAACAGCAGAAGTGGGGTGGGCTGTGAGGGCAAAGCAGACGCAAGGAGCAGCCCTTGCCAGACCTCCCAGGTAATGCCACAAAATGACAGCCTCTCTCCCCCTCCACCATTGTGCACAAGGGGTTTACAGTTATTGATGATAGCAAATATACAAGAATTCCACATAGGATCCCAAAGAACTTTGTTTTAAGCAGCGCAGAAAGAAACAAGGGAGACAGGTAATTAGAAGGAAGTACTAGGAGTACCAACATTAGAGAGAACTGTCCTAGGAGGACACTAACATTTACATCAAGGTTTAGGAGGTTTCTTTTCATCTTATCAAGTGATAGGGACTTTTAACTTAAATTCTGGCCTGCTCTCAGGAGTCCAGAGTTAATTAGGTCAGCTAACACACTCTATTGCAGCCTATGCAACAATTCAATGCTTATATTAATACTATGATGAGAAATGTTAAGTCAGAGACAAGAATGGAGGACCAGCAAGGGAGAGGTTCGCAGCATGAAGTGTTGTCGAACACTGGGATGCCGTTTCTACCAAGCTGCTTTCAGCTTTAGAGGCCAAACAGATAAAATTGTATCCTCCCAACACCAAACATTCTTGGAACATAACTAGAAATGCATATAAACTAGAAAGGCTCCATATATTTTCTTGCAACTAAGAATGACATGAACTCAATAAAAAGGATCCTTACCAACATCCATTCAATAAGATTGTATCAGTTTCAAGACAATCCCATTTATTACTAATTAGATCATTTTTGCAAGATAGCGTAAATAAAAACCATGAACTCTTCCACAGCCTAGCACAGTCTCACAGGTTTTGCTTCCACACATCTGAAGTGCAAAGAACTGTCAGTCACCCTCCAAGTTAAGTGGGATCCAACTCAGAAAAAAGCATTCCCTTTAAAACACATTCATGGAGAAAAGTTCACAATCATCTTGAAACACAGAATTACAACATATTTGTGTGTTTCAGCTACCAGCTCTTCTGTTACCTGCTGACCTGCTCAGAGAAGACTGAATTCAGGTCAGTAATTGTTTACTCCCTTTTTTCACCATTTACAAAGAATGTTTGTACAGTATCAACTGCAAAATAAGCAAAGCCCTTAGAAGAGGGGCAACTATTTAATTTGCTTAAAGTTTTGTATCCTTTTGCATCCATAACAAAATGTTATGGTGTTACTCTTTTTGCCAAAACCATCTCTCCACTGTTTGTTTTCATTTCTGTTGTTACCATGTTACTCTTTTTGCCAAAACCATCTCTCCACTGCTTGTTTGCATTTCTGTTTGTTTACTCTCTGCACCTCTTACTCCAGCCCAAAGTCACCGGGAGTAGTTCTACAAGAGAATCTGCCTTAAGTTGATAACCTAATGACAAGCAGAAGCCACACATGAGGATCCCTATTACCTGCCATTGCTACCCCTTTAAAAAGAAAAAAAAATAAAAAAATAAAACAAGTAATATTAATCCAGCAAGTTAACTCTTTTCCTTGGAACCTACTTTCATCCATGTTTTTCTGTACTAACAAACGTTAACAACCCTGCAGCACTTAAGTAAACTTGCAGGAACAGCTAACTAAAGTTAACTTGCTTCCTTTTAAAAAGGAGCAAACAGCACAATCTGTAGCATTTTATAAATATATATGGGTAAATCTATAGTGAGCAGATGCTAAAACCATTGCAGAAATAGAGAACAAGGGCAGCTATCCACAAAAATGCATGCAGAACTGAAAAGCAAATCTGTTTCAAAATGTAACTTGCAAGCTAAAAAAAAAATCAGCAATCACTTGGGAAATTCATGAACATTTTTCATGTATTTCTACTGGCAAGGGAAGAAATGCTAGGAATTGGTTTATGTACTTGAGAGTAGAACCACTAAGAAAAATGTAAGAGGAAGGCACATTAACAGGTCTCCAACTGGGAAAGATAATCTTGTGTCTCCAGTCAACCACAATGCTTTGAACTTTTAATTTTGTAGATAAATGAGAACTAGTAATTGCAAGTCACTTCTCAAAATTATCTGAGAGCCCCTCAAGCCAGCCTGAAAGAACTTGTTATGCTTCTCCAGTACATACTCTTAACAGCTCTCTGTTTAGCTCAGACAGAGATTCTGCTTTCTGGCTGTGAAATTTTTATGTTACTTGAATGACTACAACTCACATGTTACAGAAGTACCTGCCCAGGCTGTCTCTCTTCTCTCATTGCTTTGAAACTAATCTGTTAATTTAACCTAGAGCAAGGCAAAAACCAAATGAAGATGGTCAAATGCAAAAGCAGAATTGCTGAATGCAAATAATTCTTCATATGGGCAATGCTACACTTCCTAGCTTGGTTACTGCTGAAAATAAAGAAGCTGTTTAGAAAACATAATCTTAAATTACTTTATCAAGTTATCTTTTAAAAATGTGAAGTTATTTGTAAGTTTCACCTCACAGTAACTGCTTCTCTAAATGAAGATAGGCATAAATAGTTTAGTGTGCCATTCAGGCTCTTTTTATCTACTTAATTGCAAGTTAACATTCAGGCTATTGCTGACCCCAGACAGGAAAATGCAGCCAAGGGTTGGTTGCTCTGATCATATACACATAAGTGAACAACGTCATTTCCTGTTAGATGTCTAGAAGAGCAGTTTCTCAAGAACTCTTAATTTTTACTTATTAAGTAAAAAAAAAACAAACCAAAAACACGCATCTTCCTGCCCTCTGAAGAAACTGAGCCTTTACAAACTTCAAAGGAGGCACTGCTGTAGCGGCTGCCTAAACGCATGGTACACCAGATACAAGCAAAAGGTCTGCAAAGAGTTTCAGCTGTATCTTGACATCATCTGAAGTCTCTGGCAGCCTCTGGCTGTCTCTTCTCCACTATGATAAATGTTTAGTCTAACTATCACAGCTATTTAAAAATCTCCCTGTTATTCCCCTACAAAAATATAAAATTAGACTTTCTGCTTCATTTTTGATTTTTCTAGGCATGTACTTTACCCCAAGGACGTGTGAATGTCCACCTCTCTGAGAGATTCAGTTTTCATTATTTCAGGTTCCAGCAGTGCTAGAGAGTTTGGTTTGGTTTTGGGTTTTTTTTTTGGTACCTGTTGTCCCATTTGTCTGACGACTACGCTACAGTAGTTTTGACAAGATGCTTCACCAAATATAGAGCTATAGTTCTGCACCAAACGCAGTCTATGCTGAGCAGGTACTTCAGGACCCTACTTCTGCCAAGCTGCGCGACCATGCATTGCTCACAGTTTGTGCTGTAAAAGTTAAAAGATCAAATTTCCACCAGAAGTTCCCAGCAAATCTGTTTGTAAACTGTATTTTAGACATTGGTTATTAAAGAGGTCTTTCTTTTGTCAAACATGTTTTAGACTAGAAGTAATCCACAAAGTGAAAACTAAGCTACAGTAGTTCTCCAACCAGGAGAACAAGAGGGTCAGGGGGGAAAGCTGATATTTTGTGGGTAATTAGATACAGAGACACATATAGGAGTAAATAATTGATTCCCAACAGAGCAGAGATTAACACTGAGGTACCTCAAGTGTCCACAATAATGCAATTAGTACATTAAACTTGTCCCAATCATCTAGAAAGAAAGGGGGGGGGAAGAATAGTTTGCACTAGAGTATTAAATTAAACCAGATACTGATAGCTTCAAGGACAAATGTGGACAGTTCCTCCTTAAAGCTGTCAAGCCACCAACCTGGCTATCACTCAGAAAGACAGTTCAACTTTTGTTCTCCAAGCCACAGCACCAGAAGAAACAAAATACTTGGAAGGATAATTTTAAAAAATAGAATTTCACTGTATAGCAGTGACCTGCAACCACCATCTGAAATATACTACAACAAAAAGGGGTTCAGGCAAATCAGGTATCTCATCCCTTCCACTGCCTCCAATTCCACATAAAAAATATACAATATGCCCATTTAGATTTCATAGATTAAGGCCTGTGTTTCACACGCGAAACACACGTAGAGTAAGCGCTTGGTCAGAGTAATAGCCGTTTGCATTAGAAAATTCAGAGTTACATTTGAATCCAGAGTAAAAAACACGAAGTTTGGAGGCAACTGGGAACAGTGGATAAGACAACTGATAACTGAACCTGACAAGCTCTCTCTATTTAACAGCCTGAAATATTGGCCCCAAATCACCACTTTTCTTTCCAGCACTAGTCACCAGAAAAGTGAATCACTGGTGACCCATATTCTCAGTGATGACCAGGCTGTTCTCTCCCTATTAAAACCACCAGGCACTCACTGCCTGCCCCGCCTGGTGCCCATTTCTCCCAGCGCCCCGACAGCCCCCATCCCGCACTCGGGTGCGCCATGTTCCACTTCTGCCGTCCCCGCACGTGGGAAGTGGCAAGCCAGTCCATCTGGGCTGGCAGATGACGGCTTTGGAGAGGCTCCATTTGAAGGAGAAGTGTGCAAACTTCGCGTAACAGCAGCATTTTCAACAGCAACACGGCAGAACTCCAGTCAAGGACGAGAGAGCAAAAGGCAGCGACTGGGGAATCTCGCAAGCAAGGCCGCAGGGAGCCCGCTGCCGGGGGGCTAGCGGGAACCCTTTCAACCAGAAGACACGTCCAAAAAAAGTACATGGAGACCCTCAAGTCCCTTGGACACACAGGCAAGTCGTTCCAAGGAAGCATTTTAGTTTGGATCCGTATCAAACCAGCGCTGCGCGCCCGGCTTCTCCCGCTTTCCCCGCTCTCTCCTGCCGTGTGCGGTGGGCCCAGCGTTCCGAAAACAAGTCAGATAAGGCACAAACTCCGCGCACACCCAGCTTCTCCACCAGCAACAAAGAGAAAGCATCAAAAAAAGAAGACTGCCATCAAGTGCTTAAAGACGACGACCCCCGGAGCTAGAACTCGGCGCAAAGTTTAGCTGCGGGGAAGGCTGGCACAGCCACGGAGCCCTGTCACAGCTGCACGCCCGTCCCGCGTTCGGCGCGGGGGAAGCCGGGCCGCGGGGGGAGGTGCCGCACCGCCACACGGGCACCCCGGGCGGCCGCGGCCCCCCGAG
>JAVJGJ010000061.1:32616301-32628501 GCA_035590215.1 Microhierax caerulescens
GGAGGGCTGCATAAACCGGTGCTGCTGCCAGAAAAAATACTCACCAGGCTACAGCCTCAATTAACAACTGTTAAGAACGCTGGGTCTTGGAAGTCCCTCTTCCAAGTACACACAAAACCCATTCTTGGCAATTAAAATGGCACAGTAACACTAATCATTTTGCAGAACTGAAGTAATTTCAATGTGGCATGAACTGAGGAATCTCTTTTTCATCTTAGAGGTGCCACGTTATCATAATCTTAAAATTAATTAAAAGAATCTCAAACTAAAAGCAGGAGGCAAAGCATAGGAATATAGTCTACCCCTTCTTCTTTTGACTGAATTACAGGAAATATCCAATTTAAAATTGTAGTGAGAGATATGTAGTTTGAGTTTTCAGACTGCAATAGCAGCTCTTCCCCCCCGCCTGTCCGTTACACAATTTATCTCACAAGCAGCAATACACAGAGGAGAGGAGGGTGGGAGAAGAAGGAAATTCCTGAAAATTTACTTCTTTCTTTAGCTTAAAAAAAACCCAAAGACAATTCAGTATACTTCTTAATACCAATGAAGTACTCAGTTTAATACTTAGATCTTGCAAAAAAGCCACTGCTTATAAGCTTAATTTAAAAGTCTGGTCCTGTACTTGCAGGAATTTAACACACAGGAAAAATACAGCATCAAAGAAAACCTCAGGACAACAGCGGTGGGTGTAAGACCTCTTGCAGGGTTACCTCAACCGTCGCTACCTTCTCCCTGAACTTGCCTTGAATTTGCAGCTACTGAAGTACAAGCCCGTGGCATTTATATTCACTAACATTAGCTATTAATACAAGACCCAGATCCTTCCAATTAATACCAGAGAGCTGCAGGCAATAGGGCACCACCTGCTTTACCTGTGCTCTACTGCTGTCATTTTCCTACTCTGGTAACTTGGCTTTGACTATTGTCTTTTCTTCAGGGGATCGACGAGGGTCCTGATGGCCTGAAGCTCATATCTGACCTCATCCGGGAGAAACTGAAAATAGAAATCAGTGTGCTTATGGGGGCCAACATAGCCAAAGAAGTGGCTGATGAGAAGTTCTGTGAAACCACCATTGGTAACTACTGCAAATTAGAGCTGCTAGCTGGGGTTTCATGTCACCTGTGGCTTGGCAACAGGATAACCTCTGAAGGGAGCAGGGGGTGCAACAGGTCCCAATTGGTTCCTGAGTGGTGCAGTGCCCACTGAGCTTGTTCAGGGAGGCAGCATTATTTCCAGGGAGTTTGGTGCTGGCCGGATCAGATCCAAACTGACAGCGGGTTTAAGTGCTGAGAGCTAATTTAATCCAGTAAAAAATTACACCTTAATCCTGTTTCTGTAGGAGCTGGCAAGAGCCACCTTTCATGCCTGTACAGCTCGACGCTGAACACTTTGGCATCTGATACACTATGCAGTCTAGATAGAGAAGTGTAATGAGAAGCTGGTATGCACTCACACTTCCCAAGGTGTATTTCTCCATCTTCAAATGTCTTTGCTTGAAAAAACCCCAAAAATCCAAAACAAACAAAAAAAAAACCCCAGTAACATTCTGTTCCTCCCTTGCATTCAGGCTGCTTGCCAAGGCATAGCTTCAGATCCTCCCAGAACTGGGTTTGTCCTGATTTGGAAAGTTCATCCAGTAGTTTTTAAAACCCATTGATTTTTAAATTTAGTCAAAATTAAAGTTACATCCTTCCATAGCTAGGGAAGGCAAAAAAACCCAAAAAACAAAACAATACCCCCCCCCCCCAAAAAAAAAACAACCTTACCAAAATTGTTGCTGCAATGCTGTTCCTTTGCCCTGCAAATGTTACATTAATAGTGAAAACCGTACCAGCTGGGCATTTGTTTCTGGCAGAGCAGCTGGGTACAGATAGGACTGGATACGATAAGGAGAGTTGAGCAATATTCATTTTCTTGGGGGAAATTTAACTTCTGCCTGCCCAGTCTGAAGCCATGCTGTGAAGCTGACTGTGCAAAGAGCTTTGCCCCTTGTTTTTTTCCTCATGGAAAGCCACAGAACCCAGAAACAGCCACCTCAAGGAGACCAGGTAGCAACCAACATCAATTATTGTGAAGAACGAGAAGCAAACCCTAATTTTCTCGTGAGATGGGGCAGAAACCCCACAGCTGGCAGAGTGCAGTGCCTCAGGCTAGTAAAACTCCCTGCTGTGCTCTCTCTCTGAAGGAAACCAAGTTGCCTTATATAAAAGTGAAGTGAAACTCCAGTCAAAAGTCTTTGCCCAGCTGGCCGTGGGCTCTCCGGACAAAAGCAGACCTCAGCCCCTCTGCCAGCGAGGGCTCTCTCTACCCTTGCTCTTGGTACCTAGGGCGAGCACTGTAAGGACGAGATGCGTGACTTCTGTAGAACTGGTAACAAACCTGTTCCAGCAGTGCCAACATTCAGCTTCATCATCTGTGGATCTCCCTATAATTGGGAATTAATTGGGCAGTAATCATTTGCTCCCCATAATAATACTTAGCAATTACACCGGTTTACATTTTCAAAGCAGCAATTATACCACTGTGCTGTACAAAGTGATTTGTAAATACTATCGTTTGTGGTTATACAAGCTTTCTCAGGCAGAAAGCTGCATTAGAGACTGTCTACTTTTAAGCCCTTTAAAGTGTTATTAAGGGATGCTTGGTCAATACCCTGGAACTTGGACACATTTAACACTGTCTTCCAGCAGCAGGAACTGCTGTCACACAGATCTCTTGTTCAGCAACACCCAGTTTCTGGGACAACAAAACCTAAAGTGGTCCCTAGGACCTCATTTCAGGTTTCAGTTAACTGTGTGTACTCTGAAACACCGCAAAAATGCTCTAACGTTCATCCTTCCTTCCCACAGGGTGCAAAAATGAAAAACAAGGGGAAATCTTTAAAGAATTAATGCAGACCCCCAATTTCAGGATTACCGTGGTGCTTGACTCTGATACAGTGGAGATCTGTGGAGCCTTAAAAGTGAGTGATTTCAAAACAAAACGTTTTAATTAGGGCCAAATTCTACCCTGACCTGAGTCTTCTGTAAGCCACAGGGTCTAATATGAGTTATGAGTCCTGCCACTGTGTGACTGAGTGAGCACAGACAAGATGTGTAGTTCATGTGCCAGTTTTCCAACCTGTGGGGAAATTTACTTAAAAGTATAACTGCTGGCAAAACATTTCAAAATAGTTGTATTTTTATCTTCTGAGGGCAGAATTTAGTCCACTCTATTTTCTCGTCTGCCTGTTGTAAGCACATGGAACAAAGACTCTTACTACATATAGTAGCTCCCATTAATAATTTATTTCAAGTAGTTCAACTTAGTTAGAGTAGTAGCCTGCTAGTAAGTTTGCAACAGAAGCAATGCTCTGTGTTGGCAGCACGCCTGTGTGGCATTCAGCCATGCCCACGTGGAGATCCTGGGCTGGATCAGAAACGGTACCAAAACCCACCAAGTTTCCAGTGAGGAAGCACTTGAGTGAGATTCGGAGTTTGCTTTTAAAAGTGCTGAAAGTGACTCTAGCTTGTGATCCTTTGTACTTTTTTATAGGTTTGATCACTTGTACCTCAATAATGCACCTTTCCTTGGAGGAAGGGGGATTATTGGCGAGGAAAGAATTGGTCCTGTTTAACCTTACATACAAAAAGTGTATTTTCATACAAAACCAAATATCCCCAGATTTTGCTTTTGGCCATAGACTGGAACTGGGGGCAGGAACAGAGCAGAGAGGTTGTTTCTGCCTTGTGGGAAATCTTTGCTGCTCTTGAAATCATTGCTTTGGCATTGCCTTTGCTAAAAAAAACAAAAGAAAAATGTGCAGCTGGGTGTGTGCATGTCTGGAGCAAACATTTCAACAGTACTAGGTGACATATTACTCATACACAGTGAACACTTATTTGGGGACTTATTTAGGGGCCGGGAATCAGGAGCTGGGAAGGAAGGTGTGCAGGACAATGGTGAGGAGTAATGAAGATGATGAGGATCCCAAAAGATTTGTTTAAAACTGTGGGAAAAGGCAATTTACTGACTGTTTTTGCACGCAAAACCAAAGTTTGATCTACTGCAGCATCTGCACATAGAACCCATGCCTGTCTAAATTAGAGACACACAGGGAAAACCTAGAAAGGCATGATTCCATGTGGGATATTTTACATAGTTAAATAAGAAAGGTCAGCAAGTCCCAACTTGGAACTAGCAGAAAACCAGAACAGCATTTGCATAGATACTACACGATTGCAATACAGCTACATTAAACAAGCTGCTTAGATTTTTTGCCCATAGGAATAACAGTGGACAGTGTATAAAAATCTAGAAGCCCAGATACTTTTGTACAAAACTAGCTAGCTGATGCTTTTGTTCAACAGTAACTAGTAACACCTTCTTCGTAAGATAAACCCATGGCCATTGGAAGTTGCACCTTGTTCTGGTGAAGACAGATCTGGGGGGGTTTCTTAAAGCTCAGTGCATGCTGATGAACTGCATGTCTTGCCTGACCATCTCCTTCTTTCCTCTATATTTTCACTAAACCATTTTCAGAACATCGTAGCAGTGGGAGCTGGGTTTTGCGATGGACTGGATTTCGGCGATAATACAAAGGCAGCAGTTATACGCTTGGGCCTTATGGAAATGGTGGCCTTTGCCAAGATGTTCTGCAGGGGACCAGTATCAATAGCCACTTTTCTGGAAAGCTGTGGGGTCGCTGATCTAATCACTACCTGCTATGGGGGACGCAACAGGAAAGTAGCAGAAGCCTTTGCTCGCACAGGAAAAGTAAGGATTTTGAAATATTTTACAGTAACGTATGAAGAAGTCCTTCTGTATTTTACAAAGGCATCATTAGCTGTTTACCTTCTTGGTAACTGCTGGTATTGCAGCAGTATCCCCTCTGATCCAAATAATCAAGTCTCCTCTCTTCTAGTCCATTGAGGAGCTGGAAAATGAGATGCTGAATGGACAAAAGCTGCAAGGTCCTCAGACCTCAGCTGAAGTCTACAAGATTCTGAAACAGAAAAATATGCTCGATAAGTAAGTGCTTTGATTTAAAAAAAACCACAACAACAAAGTAGGATGGGTTCTTAACCTCCTTAACTTGTGTTTAATGATGTTGTTCATTTCTGCAATAACTGCTTTCTACATCTTGGGCCACCGTTAGAGCTCAGCATAGCTTGACTCCTCACTGCCAGAGTCAGTAGAATGGGATGAAGGCTAAATGGTATTTGAAGAAAAAGCCACAGACATATAGGAAACAAAAGAAATAACACCCTGAAGGAGCTACCCAGACATCCCTGTCCCCCTAAACAAGACTAAAGGCCACACAGAGTCAGCTTGCAAACAGTCTGTGAGTCAAGGGGTTTCTTGTTCTCAGTGTAGCACTGTTACAGCTTGCAGCAATACTGCTCAGTGCAAACATTAACTAGGTTATGTCAATATAAAATATGGGAGCATACTCCTCATCAAAACACTTTTATATGCATTGATTAAGTAACATGCACTGATACTAAATGCTTTAGTGCCACAATAATGCAGAGATAAAAAACATTGTTTGGGACGATGTAAGATTATGTATAATTTGAAAACTTTTGTCTCAGCTTACACAACAGAAGAGCTAAACTTCCCTCCATCCCATTCCCTCTCATACATCAGCAGTATTGAGAGGTCAAACACCGCTAAATAAGTACTTAAAAAACCCCAACTGTTAGAATTAGAACAGATAAAGAGTTGAGTAGCATTATTTTTCAAAAACGAGAGAGAAAAGAAAAGCTAATTTCAACAGGACATGAACTTTAAATCAAAACTTGATCTAATAAGTATCCTATAATTGCACTTAGTTACACACTTAGCTCCAAGTCATTTCGTGGACTCATTTTTTACCACATAATGACTAAGCTTGAGAAAAGAAGAGAATCCTTTAAGCCAGGAAAAGAAAATCATTAGATATTTTCATTCTTTTTAGTCTTTTAGATATCAGTAACGAATGCAAATAATACATGCATTTTGCACACAGGAGGAAAAAGAGGATATCCAATTCAAGATCTTTTGTAAATAAAAAATACTAAATAGGAATTTTGTTTCCAAAACAGCTTTTCTCAGCTGTCACCCCCAAGAACTGCCCTTAGTTCCTCCTGATTGCCCTACATAGTCTTCCAGTATGATCCCACTCCAACCCCAGATTATGAAGGGAATAGAAATGTTTGTATAAACTTTAAAAATTATTTTCCTCGCTATACGCTTCTTTTAGGTTTCCATTATTTACAACCATCTACAAGATCTGCTATGAGGGTCAGTCGATCCAGGATTTCATCGCGTGCCTACAGAACCACCCAGAGCACATTTAGAGATCCCCTCTCCTCACCCGGTTGCATTCTCATCTTCCCAGGACTTCTGTCCACTCCACGGCAAATAAAGTAGAGAAACACGTTGCGCAACGAGACTTGCTGTAAAAGCAACAAAGAATGTATTTCAGTATCCTCATTCTGAGGGTAAAAATAATAAATAAATCTGCCTTTAATTTCAATGTTATACCTAAGGAACAGGAAACAAATGTAAAATTTAACAGTATTTGATTTGAATTAGTAACTTGGACTTTTCCCTAGAATTGCTTTCTTGTTGATTGAAAACAGTTCCCCTCGTAGTTTCCATAACAAGTGCTCAACCAAGTTCATATCAACCTTAACACTTTGCCTAATAATATTACTTACAAAACAGCACAAGATGCAGAAAAATTAAAGAACTCATCCGAACAGAAAAATTATAGTAGAAAAAAAGTGACAGCAATAAGATGTAATCACATGGGCAAATGTTGGCTTTCCATAATTCCCTTCAAACACAAACAACTTTTTGTGTTTTGCGACATGTCGTCCTTCCTTGATTTTGTTTCCCAGTGTAAGCCTCGCTGGAAAAATAAGTATTGTTCCTGCTGTACTCAGACACACACGAATGTTCAGATATATAAATAAAACAGTTTAAAGCGTAGGGGGGAAGGAGAAAAGGGGGGGTTTTGGGGGTGGTTGGTTTGTTTTAAATTTAGCACACTAGGAATCGTCAGTAGTAGTCTGACCTTCATGAAACTTAGTGTATTTCCTTGAAATACAGAAAAAAAAAAGTTTGGAATAACCAAATAGATTTATATTAGTGTCAGGATTTCTCAGCAAGTCATCCTCATTAATTGGTACTAGCTGAGAGGGGAGAACTGGAGGCCGACAAGGAAGATGCTTGTGCGATGCTACTGTTTTAAGGATATAACAAGTAACAGTGAAAAAGTAACAGTGAAAACTCCTCTGCGATACTTGACTTTTTATACATGCATGAAAATGACCGCTACAGACGCACAGAAATCCCGTAAAATTGCATTTGAAACTGGGCTGCATTTTAACTCCGCTGGGAAACTCCCCTGGGCAGACACCAGTGCAGCTCCCCACATCCTTCCAGACTGCAGACTAAGGCCCTGATCTTGCTGTACCTTAAGCAACACATCTTACACTCCAGATGAGAGATCTATCTGCTTCTGGATTTTAGACACAAACTGGTTCATATACCAGTTTTTTTTATTTTGCTACTAATAGCATTAATTTTAGAAACATAACCTTTTGAACATTAAAGCTGTAGTTGGGTGACTTTACATACCTGATGTTTTTCAGAGTTAAAGCCATCTATGAAATGAACAGTGGCACATTTTATAAACTTGAATACCATTTTGAAAGAGTCCTATTTTGAGACAAGGCAAACAAAAAGGAAAAGTAACCTATTTTTCCTTTGCTTTATCCGATTTTCCAAAATAGCAGAGAGGAAGGCAAGTTGTTTTTTTTCAATCTCTATGTCTGACATATTGCTTGGGGGTAGGGCAGGGAAGCTAGATTATAAAATCATCTCTACTCTGTATTTTAAAGGAATATTGTTATGTCTTTCACGTTTATTAGAGTGATAGATACATATGAATGTATTGTGATTATAATTATATTGTAAAACTCCATCTCAGCTAGCAATGCTAGCTCGGGTACCAGCAGCAGCAGCTGCAGCATCACCAAGCCCTGCAGGACAGCACAAGGGCAGCTCACCTCCGCCAGCCTGCAGTCCGGTCACAGCCCACGGCTCAGGGCTCCACAGGGCAACACCAACATTCCTTCCACTGAAATGGGAATCAGGTGGCCAAATCCCTTCCACAAAACAGGGAATTATGATCTTCTGCTTCAAGGGGAAAAATACTGAAAATATTGTATAGTTTTTAAGTATCAAATACATGAGGAAGTAGTAGAGAATTCAAGAACATCCTCATTTCACCAGCAGGCAGAACTTCTGGTAAGTCATTTATCAGCTAATGACAACATAGAAAATTTTATTTTCAAAGTGTATCAAGTAACAGTTTAGCAAAGTGATCAATATGCAGACTTGATGTAGTTTCATTTTTCAGAATTGTCACCAAATAAAAGACTGTTGTAACGGTGGTCCTTTATTGCTGTCATTCTTGCAGTTACTAATTATCAGCTCTCAAAGAAAAGGACAAGAAAGGTCAATTTTCTACAGACCGTTTATTGATGAACAATTTTTTCTTCTTTATGACATAGGGTTTTTTAAACAGATAAGGAAATTTTTACTCCATAAATAACAAAAAGTAGCCCTTATATCTCAAAGTCTACGTAAAATAGTTTGTTCTATATTTACATTCTGTACCAAAATAGGAAACACAAGTTCAAGGTCAGCCAATTCTCTTTAAAGAGCTGTTTTATCTCCAAGGTCTAAGCTTCACATTAAAAAGGCAACATTTGCACTTTGGAAGTCTGGTAGTGTATGATCTCGTAATTTAGTATACAAATAGACCCGAGTCCTGAAGAGCTATACATGCAAGCAGGCACCCATGCATTCAGCCAGCCAAGCAAAAGCTGGTTGTTAAATCTTGCAGGAGAAAGACCCTGACCTGCTCAGCTGGCTGAAAGTCACTCGCAGGAAATGCTGGGAAGGAAGGACAACCGCCTCCCTCTACCGAAATACATTCAAGCAGAAAGATCTGCAAGACAGGATTAAGAACAACTGGCCCTTGTAAGGGACTGTGGATACATCTGCTCTTAAGCAACATCAGTCATCCTAATTCTTTCTGCCAAGAACTAGCAAAATGAGCTGCACTGGACTGACAGTCAATTAATAGGGAGTCAAAATTCTCTTTTGGTAATTAACCTACATCCACGGCAGTGACAGTCTCCCAAGACCTCACCTCACTTCAAGAGGAATGACTTGCCTGCTTTTCAATGTAATTTTACTTGCTGCATGCTCCAGCCACAAGCTATCCTTCCTCCTCGCAGTTGTTTGAAACACTAGAAAACGTGTTCCTGAGGTATGCCCAGTCTACCCTGGTGAAAAGAGAAAGGCTTACTTGGGCTTTCAGATTTCAAAGGTTTCACACATAAGAGATGCAGCAGGGTGGACTTACCACAATATAGTCAGGACACCTGAAGTAGCTGCCTGCAAACTCTGTGTTTATTTAAATACCAATACTGACTTCTGTAGGGAAAACTACACTTAAGGCTATGGAACTGATTGGTTTAAGCTACAATTTAAGCTGTAATTAAGTTCTACGCTCAAAGATGGCTTATACTTCCTACTGTATTTATTTTGCTCTTAATAACCTGAGACATGTTTTTACTTAATTCATCTTAAGAACTGGAAGTTTGCAGCAGGCTAGAAGTTTAACTCAAACAGAACTGAGGTAGTCAGTTTTACTCAATTACTCTTTTTGACCATCATCAATTCTTTCTCACTTCAAATTGAGCTTGACACGTTTATTGGCAGTTTCAGCACAGCTACAGCTGCTAACGCACTGACAGGACGCAACGTGTTGGATTTTGCCAGCTAAAGTACCTTCTGCCCGACCCCGCAAAGTCACATCCAGTTCTGCAGTGCACAGCCAGCTGAAGGGCTGCACGTCAAAGAAATTACAACTGAAGCCTCAGATTATTAAGGCAGTAATAGTTTTACTTCACTGGATTCACTGATGCAGCTACTCAGCAGGTACTGGTGGATCTGACCACAAGAGCCCTGACAGGCAGACAGATTCTTCCCTGTAGGTACAATGCACTACAGCCTCGTCCTTTAATTAATGTATACAATTCAGAAGTAGGTAAGCATCGACTTTTTAAGCAACCTTTCAGTTAATTCTCAAGAAGAGAGAATAAAAGAAGCCCTCAAGATAAACAGCTGTGTAGAAGATAAAATATTCAATTAAATATGACAAATTTTACAGTTACACAAGAGAGGAGATGAGCATATCAAATACTGAGCACAATAAATTAACACCAGTAAAAAAATTTTAAGTTATAAAGTTAACCAGAAAGTTCAGACAGTGCAAATATTTCACAGTAAGAAAAAATAACCAATAATTTCTTTTCAAGTATCAAAAGCACTGTTGTTGAGCGATACCATTTAAACCGTATTATTGCACAACAGACGAAAAATACAATATCAGCCTCTGGGACCTAAGATGTATTCTCAAACCTTTACGTTTTCAAGGAATCAACTTACACCAGCTGTTAACCGTGCATATCTTGATGGAATCAGTGTTCACTTACTAATCTGAGTGTTTCTTAATTCTAACATATACACATTTAAAGCATTTGATTCCTAATTTGTATTGCTTCTCAGAAACACCTATTTAAGGCTAGCCTAGGCCTTGTATAATTCAAAGCAAACTTAACCTGCAGTTAAGGGGAACTAGCCCAGTGCGAGGTACTCTCTCAACTGTGATGCCTTCAGTTTTAGGTTGCAGCTTAGCACCTAAAGCACCTTGGCAGTGTTGTAAGAGTTTCTTTAAATAATAATTAAAAAAACCCCAAAACCTACAAGTCCAGTAGGTACAAACATTTTCTTACCATTACAATGGAAGTCCTATTATTAAACAAGTTTCATTGTAGCTAAGTAAGTTTTACTCCACACCCCTTCCATCCCCCTACCTTTCATTTTAGAAAGGGACCTAGTCCCTGCAATTGTAACATCACAGAACGTTTAAAGAAGCAGATTAACATCATCCTTCCGCCTATATTTGCATTTTTTAGTGCACCAGGCACATCTACTCCCTTAAGTTTAACACTCATCCGAAAATGAAAACTATCCTAACAGGACACAACAGATTGGACCACATAAGCTTCTTTCACTCCAAACAGAATTATTTGTAACACATTATAGAGCCAGAAACAAATATAAACATCCTTACAAGTGTCCTACAGAGCAGCTGTCCTCAGCTAGACAGATTTTGCTCATTTTGTTCCTCTCATATATCTTACGCATCAGGCGATTATTTTTGTACCAAGGTGTGCCATCATGCGTTCAAAATATTTGATTCTCAACTTATTACAAATACTCAAATAATGCATAGTATTTACATGTTTAAGAAAAAGTGGAGGGAAAAAAATAAAATTAAGACTTTTCTTTAGACATTCAATGTATTTTTTGGTCTAGAGAAGTCAATATGGTCCTGTAAGATTCTAGCTGCCACCACTACTGGTTTGCCTTCCAACAAAAAGTGAGAACAGCTGCATTTATGCCCACACTATTTTAAAAATTAAAATGCTATTTAAGAAACAAACCAACAAAATTAATCAGAAATCCTATCCCAATTTTACAGACTGGGTGTCTGTACTGAAACTCATTTGCCTAGCAAATTATTCTGAGAATATTCAATCATTTGATGTATTAAATTTCACAGTAAAACTGGCACATACTATATGAGAATGGGATTTCTAGACAGTTATCTTTGTTACCCGTCTGAAATTCCAGTTTGTGCATGTAGCAAGGTTTAAGTGAGCCCCAGGAATTAGCCACTTTACTGCAAACTAGTATTAATTCTGAGAAAGCCTCAAAGCTGCAGAATCCAGTTGTGGAGACAACTTGCAACCGTTAGTTTATCCCCTTAAGTTATTTCTTCCCCCCATAAACTGTAAGAAATGACAAAACAAACAAAAAGTTCCCACACCTGTTTAGGCCCGGGTTATTAGCAGTGATGACAACTGATTTCTACATGGCTTTTGACTAAACCACTGAGGTATATTTCCAGTTTGAGGATGCTTTGCTACCAGTTGCACAGAGGACATAACAAAATAACAACCCTCCGTTCTATTACAGAACAGTTCTTGTTTCAAATCTTGACCAAGTTGCCAGGTAGTCTAACACAGTTGGCATAGTTACCATGTAACCAAAAATCAAAAACCACACGGGGGGGGGGGGGGGG
>JAVJGJ010000061.1:32628511-32642369 GCA_035590215.1 Microhierax caerulescens
AGTTCGCATAGTTACCATCTAACCAACAATCACAAAACAAACACCCCCCCACCCCCCCCCAAAACACAAAACACCAAACCAAACCAAACAGCAAAGATTGCAATTCCAGAAAATACTGGCACTTAATGAAATGATAAAGTAAATCTTCCTCCTCTCTAACTCTGGCTGCTTTTGTCAGTACCTCCTGGACTGCTGTCTGCACTGATACTTGCCAGGAGAGACGAGGTTCAGCAGAAGACAGCTGCCTGCAGAGATAAAAAGCCCTCTGTGTACCACAATAAGGAGTGCAACATTATGGTGTTGAACATCATCTTGCCCTGTGTTTAACTCTATGCGCAGAGAAATAATCCTGTTAGCAGGGGAATCAAGTTAGCCATCAATAGCCAAAGGGTTACAACCAGGCTAGATGAGCAGGAGCATAAGTCTGAAATAAAGAAAACAAAACACCATAAAGCATAAATATTATAGTTAGGGAAGAGAAGATAAAATAATAAAGAGAACACTAAAACACAAGAAGAGCAAAATGTATTTGCAGCAATCTGCACAGATTTATTCTAGCTTTCAAGGCTAGGAATCCAAACCAACCAAATAACCCAATTATTCCCTTTATAATTAAATATATTTCTGTATTCCTTCACTAATAGCAATTAAGAGAACAAATGGGAAAAAATTACTGATATTGCAAGAAATAAGCAGGAAGTTCCCTGTGCCATGACTGGGGAGAAACAGCATTTCAAAACCTCTCAAAAGACTGTTCTATTAATACTTTTGATCTGTATTTGCTATAAGTCAAATAAAACCCCAAGCCACCAAAACACCAAGCTGAAGAAGAGAGAAGGGGGAAGGAGAGAACCCAATACATGAATCAGGTAATCATATGGCTGTGAGGCTTAAGAAAACCATGGACACAAATGTAAACTTCACAGACAAAAGCCTTTTTTTTAATATATATACACACACACATATATATACACACACATAACAAACATGAATTTAAATAAATGCTAGAAGGTATGAGTCTCCTAGGTTACAGCTTTCATTCTAAAACCTAAGGTACAGGACTCACTCCACCAACCACTGAAATGTTGTCATCTCTGAGACAAAACAAAACTGTTTGAAATGGTACACAGAAACCCAAGTGACCACTTTGAGAAAAGAATTGAGTGTACAGGTAAACAGGTTTATTTTTTTCTTGAAAATTGCAGTCCAAGACAGCACATCCAAAAATTAAAGAACTGATTTTAAAGGCTTAAAAATAAGCCAATAGTGCAAAATACTGCAAAGAGTGTTCTCTTTCATCAACTGACTTTTTAGAAAGCCATCCGCTCCTGACAAAACATTAACGGGTACTCAGTGAATTAAGCTTTTTTTCCTCCCTTAAAAAGCAAACTGACACCTACCTTTCAAGTTCTGTATTACAGCATTAACATCGTCAATGGAAAGTTATACAAACAAGTGAGAACTCACTTTCCACCAAGGTGATAATTTTGAAGGTTATAACAATGATGCGGCCTTCAAAGCATGGATCAGATTTTCTGGTAAGTTGCTAGGCTAAAGCTACATTTCTGGGACAATTACCAGAAGGAGATACAACATGAAGTAGTTAATGTTTTAGATACATTTCCCCTATGTTATCCGCTATGCTGCATAACTGCACAGCAAAAAGCAGGGCACCTTTGCCTGTTCCTTTAACTCCTACACTTAGGATCTTAGAATAGCCAGACCACAGTTCTCCTTTTCTGTTCCCCAACAGCCAGAGTAAACAAACTTTTATAGAGTTTTCAGATGTTTAATATTAAAGTTTAATTTCAGCAAACCAGGCAACGTACCGATGGGTGCAGGTTTTGTGAAGTTAGAAGGTGGAGGATCCCGCTCTGGGGGACAGGAGTCACAGAAGTCCGAACAGGCTGGGCAGATCAGATTCCCAACATGTATCCAGCCATTCATCTGAATGCTCACCGTTAACACCTGACCTGAGCGGCTGCACAGGTACACTGTGTCCTTCACCCAAACATGCAGCCCTTGTGGAGAACAAGAAACCTTGAAATAAAAGAATAAAAATCAAGTCTGTACTATGATTTATCAGAAGTGTGTTTTGGTGTTTGGAGGCTCTTCCAGTAGGTAAATACTACATTCAGTAAACACCTGGTATTAGAGCACAGATTAATTACAAGTATTGTAATGCACTCAGAGCAACTATTTCATTCAAGACTGCTTTCAAGCACTGCCTGTACTCTTCTTGTGCAACTACGCAGATCATCAACTGAGATAGAGTAAAATTAGGCTGCTGCTAATGACTACTACTTTAGAGTTGTGTGGCTGCTGAAAGTGACATCTTTAGCAAGACAGTCCTGAAGAGAAGGAGAATAATGAACACATGCACAGTGCTTTTCACCTTTGAAAAATCAGAGAGATTAATTAACATTAAGCTTCAACAACAGAAGACTCCAATGTAAGTATTCCTACTTAGGTGTGGAGAAAGTTTTGCAGAGGTAAGACAGATGAAGTCCCTAGCAAGACTGGAAGCAGCACATGAGCCATCCCAGTGGTCACACAATTTGATGTGTGATCTGAACTACAAGTTTACTGCTGGAAGATATTTTCAAAGCATGTCATATAATCTAGTTATTTAAGGCAGAGAAGATTATGTACAGTGTCCAGGTGCAAAGTTCTAACAGCGACGGCCCATATTTTATGCCAGACTTGCCCCTTTAGTGTAATTTCTTTTAAAAAAGAATAAAAAATAATAATAATAAAAAAAATATATATATAAAACCCCAACACATACTTACTTGATAACATCCACTACCCCAGTCAGGGTAACTGAGTTTTCTCCTGCACTGTTCCATGACAAAAGCAGATTTCTGAATAAGACATACAGAGTTTGGTCCGTATTTCTCTGCACCATAGTTTTTGGTAGGATCTAAGGTAGAAAGAATATACTGAATTACAACTTAATAGGCTATAATTAGTCAATGTCACCCCATGCAATTCAAGATTTACTTTTGGAATCTTCAGACCATTAATCATTATAATTTGGGAAATTATACTGTCTTGAATATAAAGTGAAAATAAACCCAATATTAAAAAAAAAACGCCAACAAACAACAACCAAATTAAAAAAAGCAAACACTTTCCATCAGAACTATGTAGATATGTTTGCCTCCAGGGAGTGCTGGCTGTCATTGCTGACTTGAGGGCAGAGGTCATTTATTTGTTTTTGAGACTACACAGACAGGGAATATGACACAGTGTTACGGAGTTCTGCAATATTAAGTATTTCTGCACTACCCTAGGAGATAAGCCCGTGTGCTGGTAATTTGCAAAGCCCCTTGCCTTGAGCAAAAAAAACCTACAAAGACGGAAAGCGGATTTATTTTTCAGACTCAAAAAACAACCAACTAACCCACCCCACTCTTTGTCTTACATTTCAATCATTTAGCGTTAATTTCTGTCCAGCTCTCACGTAATTCTTGTATAAGATGTGAGTGTTTGCTTCCTAGGTGTACAAGGTAGTCGTGCTGTGCTTCTCACCTCAGCACGGCTTTTACACCACCAGCAGTGTAAAACTAATTTTACATCCAATTAGTTTTTATATATTAGATTATATAGGAAGGTAATTCCAGATTAACAAATGTAGTCTCTCAAATACCATACCAAAGTCTTGAAGACTGACCTGGTTGGTTTTCAATTATTCTACAGTCCGAGCTGCGCTGAAATTCACCACTTAAATGCCAACTGAATTCTTGACTAAAGGGACAATAGTCAGCAATTTCCACTGAGCCACCATAATAAGGCAATTCTTCTGCTGGTACTCCATTAAGATTGTCAAAATACTGCAAAACAAAATAGGCAGTGAAGCAGTTTGCATAAGAGAAGCGTACAACTGTTTTTTAAATAGAACTAATTGCTACAGCTGTAAGAACATCAGCTATTACTACTCAGGAATGCTATTAACAGCAACTTACAATACCCATGAACCAGATGAGCCAGAAGTATTAAAGAATACTTAAATAATGCAGAGATTCACATTTGCATATATCACTCCCCACCCCTGCCCCTGCCCCAGCAATCACAGCATTTTCTGGAATGAAATGGAACAAATTTCTTAGCATACAGTGACAAAAGGCAGCAGACTGGGTGAAGAAATACTTCAAACAAAATATTCAGGGGGACTTCTGTTATATAGCAACATTTCCATCTGATATTTGGTTAGATGGCCAAGCGACATGCTTATTTTATTAAGATCACAAGGCTTTTTTTCAGCCTCCAGACTCCTTATAACAAACTAAGGAAACATTTTTCACAATATCTACTCTCATCTACTAGTTCAGAAGAAAAAAAGTGAAACAAATATAATCACCTGGCTGCAAATCACAAGAATGAAAACAGTAAATAAGATCCATTATACCTGATATTCCTGAGGTAAAATAAGATCCATTATACCTGATATTCCTGAGGTAACTGCTTTGGAAACTTCTGCAAGTTGCACACTGCTACTGCTCTTTGGTCCTGTCTGCAGGTTAACTGCAAAGGATTGCTCCTCAAAGTGTCGCAGTATGGACTGATTAATTGCCTCCTCAAAGGAAAAAAAAAAAAAAAAATAAAAATCACACTAGATCACTTAAACTGCTTTTCATAATTTAACTAAGCAGTCAGTCAAGACTGTTCCCACTTCTCCCCCACACTCTGTCAATCACACAAAGCATGGACTTCTCTGGAGACTAATGTTATCTGTCTAGTTATGACCTTTCCAATTTAAATAATATCAAGCCAGCAAACAAAGTTACAATGCACTCACCTATTTAATGTCATTGCTTTGTAAATTTTCAAAGAAAAAAACCACACAAGCAAAACAAGCTTGCTATGCAGCTGTGTCCTAGAAATTTATGAGTATTGTAAGAACAAGGCTGGCTTTGTTTTGAAGATGCCTATCACTTCCTTCTGTTGCTTTAAGTACAATCCAGTAATGCAAAGTGCCACAGGCTGCATTTCCAATTAAAAGAGACAAGATAAGAAAGCCAACACTTTCAGATTAAGCTCCTCCCTGCCTCTCTAAAGCACAGCCCTCTTTTAGTGCAAATGCATCCTACACCTTAAAACGTTTGGCTTTGTATTTGTTGGGTGGGATGCTTCTGTTCTTAATAGATTTGGTGTGCCCCTTTTTCCATGTGTTCTGAAGGTTCTTAGGACAGCATTCCTTGTTAACCTGTATCTACCTCTACTTCATTATTACTGAGTTGCACTGGAAGGACAAATATAAACAAGCATTAGGGTTTCCTCTCTGTTTTTTTTTTTAAAAAAGACTGTATTCTTACTTTTGTTTCTTTTGGTCGATCCAGAATTTACAGCTCTTCATTACAAAGTCACAGCCTTTATTGCGTCCCCAGTCTAATTTCTCTGCCATGCTGTAATTTGCTTTGTACCAGCTGTAACGGTATTTTGAAACAAGAATAGAGTTACTTCAGAAACTAGCATTCTAATTAATAAAACAGTTCAAAGAACTTCATATTATGCCTTAAGGGCTTCAAATGAAGAAAAAGGGAAACTGCATCCCTTTCTGCCTATAACACAATATATTACAATTTCACTATTTTTCAAGGCGCAATGAACTAAAAGAAAATTTTATTGCTTATTTGTTCAACAGCAATGCATTATGATCTGCAAAGGAACAACATATACAGAACGATGAAGTTTTAGGCAATTTATGTTTTTATCTGCAAGAACAGCTGAAAAAAATATGTACTGCACGCAACTGAGAGAAGACTCATATTTAGAAAAAAGAAAACAGACACTACAAACACTGTAGTGCATTACATGCATGGGGTTTATTAAGGCTAAAGTAAGAATGGATGGATTTTGAAATGCACAAAAAATTTATGTATTAGGCATAGTTCCTTGCCTAACATAATGCTAATTACATCAATTATCTACTGTGTTGCAGATGGATAAGTACAAGTGCATCAATTCAAAGTAAAATCAATACAATGAAAACCATAAATTAACCAAAAAAACAATTCCATTCTTATTAATTCTTACCCTGTGTCCTCCATTAATGCCAAAGTGATCCTGGAAAAGACTCGATTCTGTGTATGGGATCCAGTCATTGCTTCATTCTGAAAGTTACCAGTTACTATTAGCAAGTAATTGAAAATTATTATTGTGAAAGCATTTTATTTCCTGTCTTTTCTTACCATTGACAAAGCAAATCCCAACCTCTTTCATAAAAGGGATCAAAAGTGCAACTCCCTTCCCTACTCCACCCTACAAAGCTTCAGAATTCTAGAAGCCAGAAACCTTATTCCAAATTCCATCTAAAACTTATTCATGACCAGCGTGTACTTGTTTTTCTTTAGGTAAAATAAAACTCTTCCTTCTCCTAGCATATTTATCAGTAGCAAACACACCACATCTTCCGTTTCCTTTTGGTAAAATAAAGGCCAAGCTCATCTAATATTCTTGCGCAAGAGTGGTTTTTAGTTTTTTTAGACTTTCTAGCAGTCGTTTTCAGGAGTGCACAGGACACATGACTAAAGGAACACAGCACTCCAAAGGAAGCTTTATTAGTGTAGCTGTGGAATTTTCCATCTCCTTTAAAAATAAGGAAGTTTACACCATCCTCAAAAAAAGCAACTCATGTCACCTTGGAGTTCCCTAATGATTTTGTAACTGGCAATTGTTAACACCTGCGTGTCTTTTTCCTGCTTAGTTGTTTCCATCTTATAAATTTCAGGCTTACAGCAGAAGTCACTAACCTTTAAATACACAGCTCTGGGATTTCTATTACTGAACTTCATCTCATTTCTATTATTTCTTCAAAACATGTAGTTTTCCAGCCTTCCCTCTCCAACTAGTGCGGTTAGGAGGAGTTACCACAAGCGGACTTACTAGCACCAAATTTGCATCTCTGCAATACTTAGTTGGATCAAGACCAAAACCAAACTATGCAGGTTACTTGCCAGATACAACCTTTCTCTGGAAAGGTGGAAAGGAGACTAGTAATAATCTCCCTTTTTTTTAATCCTATTCGGTCCTTAGAATTATCCTCATTCTAATGGCAGTCATCCTAGTTGGCTTTAAACTATTGTTCCACACCGAAGGAAAAGCAGGAAAAAGCCAATAATTTCAGTTTCAATAAATACATAATTTTCAAGATCATTTCCACAAAAAGATCTATCCTACAGCATTGCCCTTCTTGTTTACCTTGCTGCATACAACAGTAACAAGGAAGCGTATTTCAAAAAAAATATCACACAAGGCAAAGTTATAAATAAAAATAAGCTTAAATGTCAGGACAGAAATAAGTGTTCCCTCGATCAGATGAGGTTCTGGAGTAGAGATGGAAAAAGCTAACCCCAGGGCACACAAATAAAGATGAAGTCAAGATAATAAATAGCCAGAGTGATCAAATATTCAATGGATAAGAGTCAGAGGGTGACAAAGTTGAATTAACTAAAAGGAATACCCCCTTTCCCATGACCATATCTTCTTAAAAGGGTAACTGGCAGACAAAAGTAGGAGATGTCTAGCTTTTAGTAATCAGTTAATTTCAAACTCATACTATGAGACTTAGCAATAAGGTAAAAAGATTTATCTAGAAATTAGACATTTAAGTATTTGTAGTTTAGTTCTGATTGTGATACATTTCAGTGAGATTTGATACATGTGCATTTTCAAGGTAGGTACCACTACAAACCTAACAACGAAGTCAGGGGGAGCAGAAATTCCCTCATCCCACTCCACTCCCAATAGTAGCACTAACCTCTAACAATCTTTTCTCCCAGTGATTGAGCTCAGTACCCATGCCACCTTGATTTTCAAGCTCCATTCCCTCTAGAATTGGACAATTAAAATGTTTTCGTGCTTCTTCCTAGAAAGAAAACATTTCAACACAACTCTCAAAACATTGAGACAGACACCCATATGCAGTCCTAATGTTACAGAATTATCTTTTAAAAGTATTTCAGCATTTCTTTTTCTGCCATCTTGTTTTCCTCTGAATGTAAACCACCTACTCATGAGGCTGACTAAGCCAGCAAGCACCCCAACACCAAGCCTAACAATCTGTCTAGTTATCTCCTAGAAATAAACGATGGAAGTTTACAAGAATAAAACAGCAGTATAATCAGCTGAGAATAGCATGCACACAGTGAAGACCATATAAAAAAAACCAAACAACAAAAAACATCACCAACAAGAAGTCCCAAGCAATGTAGAAACACTACAACCCTGCTTCTGTCAAATGTTTCCAAGAAAAAACAGTGGGTTTTTTTTTCAGTTTTATCAGCTAGTTTTGCATGAAGAAGTGTTTTCTACAAAATATTTGAAAAATCTTAAGAGGCATCACAACAATGCCATGGTTTCACAGTCAGAAGAGCCTTTGCCAGCGTGGTGTTACCCAGGAGCACCTTTAATGCTCTGAACAGTTTGACCAGCACGGCCAATTTTTAGAACAGGGTAATTAAGCCAAGTTTGCTCTATAGTGTTAGATTTAAAGCAAAAAGAAAGATTATTTGTTGCCAAATATGATTAACACTGTAACTCATTTCCAGTGCCAATCTATTACACTTAAGCATGTTATGCTGGAGGCCAGAGGGAGAGTCAGAGGTATGGCAAGCAAGAAAGATTTCCAAGAATACTTGAGGAATTTCTTTTTGAGCATGACAAAAAGTTAACTGTATTATTTTGTAATCAATAAAATTAGAAAAAGACTAAAACGATGCTTTTAAGGAGAAAAGTAGAAAATAGGATGAACTTCAAAATTAAAAAAGCGGTGAAAACTATCTGTTAAGGCAACAGGAGTACTAGAAATCTAGGTCTGTAGGAAAACATCTAATGAGTAGGATTATCTGTCAGCCAATTTCCACTTTACTTTGGATACATGCTCTTAATTAATTATACAGTCTTAATCGCGTAGCCTTTGGGCCATACTTTCAGGAAAAGGGTATTCAATATTAGGTTATTACTTCTTAAAGAATTATTTATGACTCAAGAATGTGACTGTAACCTTGGTATACAAAGTTTAAAAGTTTAAGTTAATCCACACTTACAACTACACGAGGAGTTACCAGAAGATAAACAGTATGGCGCAGCATTTTGCCACCACGTACATCCCACAACCTCACTGCTTTATGAACGACTTTATTGCTCCACTGATACAAACCTAGACTGCAAGAAGAATGGTTTGGTTACAAATCTTTCGCACAACTATACACTACTGTGCAAAGATTTATCTTCATAAGAAACAGAACCATGAATAATCTCTATACTTCCTCATGCTTTCTGAAGTTTAAATTTACTATGCAATGTTTCTCCTCTGTAAGATACGTGTTCATTATATACACAACTCTGATTCAGTAAGCCAGAGTAAGATTATTAAAAAGATGTCTGTAGACTCAAGACATATCTTTTACAGTTACCAGAAGTGTAAGAAATGGAGTAAAAATCCTCAGAATTGCTATTATAACAAGAAAGATGAAGAAAACCAAAAGCCCTCTACCCTTCCACCTCCAAAAAAACCCCTAGAAGAACATTTCTACAATAAATTAAATGAAGTGTGTGGGGGGGGTTGGGGGGGAAGCAGCAAACTGTTCATTCAATAACAGGTCAGAAAAACATGCAGCAGGCTATCCACACTGTCATTTCTGCATAACTATAAACCTTGAATGACATAGGTCTTAAAAATATACCGCACTGACATTAGACAGACTACAGAAAATACAAGTCTCAATTTAGTAAGGCATTCAGCAAGCATCAAAATTTAAGCATGGGTAATTTTAATGCTTAACTTCAAGCCTCCTGATAAATGAGATTCTGCCTTAGTTTGTAATCTGTGTGGATAATACAAGCATTTAATGCAAGTAAAGAAAAACTAAAAAACCACTACATGTCAATATTTGAACATAAAGGCAAAGCATTCTAATAACAGAATCAAGCTGGATTTTCAACAGTCTTATACACCCTAAGAAATAAACGTGAAAACATCCTTCAATGGGAGTACAGAGAAATAAAAACAAAAAAATACCTTTCATTAAAAGGAGGGAGTCCATCTGCATATCTTGCTGTCAAAGGTTTTCCATCATCATCACGATAAAATGCAAACAGTCCAGCAGAGAAACCCTTCAAGTTAAAGACCAAGCACACAGAAACTTTTGGTAAGATGTTTACATACAAAGTCAAATCCCATGAAAGAGTTAATCACACCTAGTGCAGATACAGTGGAAGTACTGGCACTTGAAGGCAATTACTAGACAAATTGAAGTAGGCAAAGCAAGAGCCTTCCTCCACCTAACATACTTCTCTTGCAACAAGCTGGAGGTATGCGACCAAGCAGGCACAAATTTCAGGGAAAAGCGTTTTATAACATGAGTCCTTACCAGTGCATGAATGATCTCATGTTTCACTGTAGACAACATGCCAACAAATTCCTGAGCTTGCGTTGAAATCATATTTGGACACAAGTTAGCATATCCTGCTATTGGCCTGGAAGATAGTTTTAAAATTAAATTGTTTTCAGTAAAGTACTAGCAAATTCAAATCATACTCTCTTGAAGAGGCAGAAGATTTGAAAGAAAATGGATACTTATGTAAAAGTAAGTCCTTGCAAACATCCTCCCCAATCATTTATAAACATCCTGTAAACAAACAATACAGTGACTAATTTACTGTTGAAATGGGAAAGGATGGGATGGGATCGATCTCTGTATTTGGTATTCTGCACAGGCTGTTAGTGACAACAGTATAAGAGATATGAATTTTAGGCAAGACACTATAGAGGTACGAAGTGTCTGTTACAATGATTACCTGGAACTAAAAACAAGCGCTATGTAAAGCCCATTTGCACTCTCCTTTAAATTTGTTTATGTTTGACACTGGTTTTAACAGAAACAGGATCTTGAGATAAAATTTAGGCAAAAAAAGCCGAGGATTAGCTTTGCCTTAAAATGCCTCAGCTTTACAAGTTAAGCATTACTTGACGACTTTTTGGTTTCACATAGAGTGCTCGTGTATTTCAATAATGACTTCCACTTTGTTGTATTATACAACACAGGCAAACACACACATCTAAAATGTGTATTTTAAATCTAAAATGTAACATTTAAAATGTTTAATTTAAAAAAAGAGTTTGTAACAGGGAATACTTGCCTGTCCAGTTCAGCTTCCAGCTGGCAATAGGCTGCGTATGCAATGATGTTTTCATGGCCACACCTTTCAGTAGTGAGAGCACTAACATAAAGTACAAAGTCAGCATCTCTAACGCCTTCTTGATCTGGTAAGCCAGTGGGTCCGTGGTGCCATTCACTTTCATTGTGCACCCTGCATTGCTTTGACAATGTTCAAATGGAATAAATAAAATACTTTAGCTATGACCAAAATTTTGCATGTCAAAAATCAATTAGTTTGAAGCCAAGAATAAATCCCATTGTAAGACAGTGGAATATGAGAAAACTCCCTATGAAGACAGTGAACAAAACCAGAGCTAAGGACTAACTTCCAAATCAAGAGCTCTTCTGATTTACTGGACACCAGGGAAGTGGCAGCTTTTAAAGAAAAAAAAGGGTTTGCCAAGCTAGATTATCCCCAAATTAGCACCCTTTATTTCCTACAAATGAAATATCTGGCTTACAGAAATAGTATACATAAGTAGCAATTGCATTTCACATGTAATGTGGTATCTTTTTAATACCAGAGTTGAAACTTCAAGCTAAGAGAAAGAAAGAAATATGCTGATAACATACTGTAGTTGAATCAAAAATTCACTCAAGAAAACAAGTTAGAAGCATTTTGTGCACCATGCTCCTGGTTCAGTGGATAACCTCTTCAAGTGAGGTATTAAAAAAATCAACTTACTATCAATTCTGTGATAATCTAACTCATTGACCAAGGTGAACAATACAGTGACCAGTAGCAATATAACAAGCTTTGACTCTCATCCCCTCTGTAGAGTTCATTATAACACAGGCTTAGAGAACACTAAACCGTCCAGTTTTACTGGACTTCCGGTTCAACAGCATAAACTGAAGAAACTTCCACTAACTCAAGTTATTCTATTCTGTCACACAAACGCCGTGATCTCCCGCAAACAGGTCACTTATGCACAGTTAGTGATATTAACTTTTTTATTAATTTCCACAAACAACAGCATTTCAATAGTTAGGAAGCACTTGGATGGCTTAGCTTACCTGGAGGTGTTTCTCAGGAACTATAACTGGCCCACATCTTGTATGGCTTGCACAGGCTCCTCGGCAGTATCTGTGAGGGTCAGCCTTCCTCCTTAAATACTGGTTTGTTGCACACTGCCTTCAACAAAACACAAAAGACAGTCAGCACTGTTTGATAATTAAAAAGAAATGTGGAATAGTCTTACAGCACCCAACAACACTGGAATACAGGTATTTAATGCAATTTCCACGGTCAGGACTGTAAGTTACCCTGCTCTAGGAGACTTAATGCTTCCGGCTGTTAATGGAGTATTCACAGGTTGAGAGAGAAAGAGACTAGGAACCAGTTCATAAATGGGGGTATATACAAAAGGAAACGGGCAGCACATATACCCTTTAACATCTCCAATACAACAAATGTGAATGTTGATCACAGAAGGCTGGCTGATTTGGGTGTGCTCCCTAAATAGCACCTGCTACCACCACCATGTCAGATGGGTCCCTGGGCTGATTCAGGAGGGTATTTCTTACACTCTTATTCCATTCTTATTTTAAAGGCTGTACAACGCAATTTTAAACACTAAATATAACAAGCAATTTTCAACAAACTTTCGCATACCTGCTTAGCAATATAGTACCCGTGGATTTGCGCACTTGGAATGTCTTCTCCAAATAAGATACAGCTTGGGGAAAAAGTTTGCTCTAAATACAACAAAAACAAAAGTCACCCAGTAGCAATGCAGACATAACTCACCTTAAAAGCATTAACTACCAAGCTACATGAAACTTGCTAAATGTTGTGGCACAGCAGAATAGCAGAAAACTTCGTAATAAGTTCAATTGGTATCAACGTGTTTAGGAAATACTTTGTTTCAACATTCCTGTGTTTTGTTGGAATGACAAATGAGAGGGAGCCAGTATTAATCTGAACGTACAGCTTCAAAGAGGCTTTAAAAACTATATGCATGTTGCTTACTGAAATCTTTGCACCATGGGATACAGCAAACACCTGCCAAACATTCAAAGGAGCATTGGAAGTACGGGACGGAGGCACAACCTGCACGCGAAGCCTCGGCTTCCCAGGCTACAGGACATGAAATTGCTGGTATTTGCAGCTTTGAATAACACTTAGCCTTAAACTTAACTCCATCCACGTGACAGGATACGTACAAGCAAAAAGGGGATGCAAATGCGACATACCTTTATGAGGTGTCTTTTCTCAGGTAGCAAACTATATTTAAAAATCAAAACAAACAAGGCTTAGTTAATAGGATTTCCATTCTCAGGTACGGAGGGAGGGAAAATAAAGTTGCCACGACATCATACTCACTCCTCCACGCTTCTATCATACATAATCTTAATCCTTAGCTGCTGATCCACGTTTCGTTTCGAGACGTGATTTTCCTTCAGAGGAACCTGGTAGACCACCTGGCAGGGAGAGGAGCGGGAGGTTGGATGAGGCGGCCGGCCGGGCCAGCGGCGACCCCTGCCCCTCGCCCCTTCCCGCCCCCCGCGCCCCCGCCTGCCCGCCGGTGAGCCGAACCCCTTCCCGCCCTTCCCCTCACGCTGCCGCGCGGCTCAGCCACCGCCCGCCCCCCCCGCGGCCCGCGCGGCCCAGCCGCAAGCAGCGACACATCAGCAGAGGGGCTCCGGCTCCCGGGCGATGGGCTTGGGGACCCCCCCGCGGCCAAGCCGCC
>JAVJGJ010000061.1:32642469-32662760 GCA_035590215.1 Microhierax caerulescens
GACCACGCCGACATGAAAGCGCGTACGCTGGCTGACAAAAATTAAGGGACAGCCCTCAGGGAAAATGGCCTCCACATCCAAATCAAGTTTCCCTAACTGATTTTTTTTGCATTACATTAACAGCATTAACTACGCTATTCAGGGTATTCAGAAGCCCATCATGCAGAATTCAGCTCCTTACGTTCACTTACCAGACCTGTAAGCTATTACCACGGTATTAACAACATGCAGCTGGGGAGTCCCAGAAGGCTAAAGAAATGAAGTGCTATATACTTAAAAATCCATTCAAAATAGGAAAATCCAAATGTTTCTGTTCAGCTTTTTTCTTGTGACATAAAAAAATCATTAAACATTTTGATTCTAATCCAGTACTTCTGATTTACTCCTTGGAGAAAGTACAGACTAATTGCTTTGACATGTAACTCTTGGACCATACAGTAATGTGCAGTAAGAATACTTTAATCACACAACCCCTGCAAAATCTGAATATATGTAGTAATATGCAAGCAGTGCAATACAAAAATATATTAAATGCAATGTGATGGTGCTCCCAAAATGGACGAATAAAGCTGTACAGATAACCATCAGTTAGAAGAGGTGACACAGGATTACCTAAAGACAGGCTATCTCTAAAGCTGAAAAGTTTGTGGATGGCCCCTTGCACTTACCCAAATAGTCCGTGATTACAAGTACAACTGGATTATAATAGTGCTCCTGCACAAAGAGTAAATCATCACAGAGATCACCCTTTTATTAACAAACACTGCTGAAACCCATTGGGGAAACATTTACAAAATGTTAAAACTGGTAAGTCTGAAGCCACGGAGCTGGTATTCTCAGTTGAAGAAAATGGAAAAATTAATCCTCTGCAGCCTACTGGTGTCTAAATATGTCTTGAACAATGTATTAGATGAAAACAGGAGCAAGAAGAGCTACACAGAGAGTAGTCTTCAAATCAAATGGGACATTACTTGTATTTTGCACTCAAGAATGAATGGCAGTTGGAGTGAATAGTATGAACTGAGAATTAAAGAGCAAAAATGCATGCCAAAATTTCAAGCTATGCAAGTAAGTATACACGGGTGGATAAACTTCTATCAAAAGTACTTTTGTCATCAAACTCAGATTAATAAAAATTGTACCTGTGCCCAAACTGTTTTCACAACGGAGAAGAAATCCTGTTTTATTTTTCCCTTACTGGTTTGGTGACTTGAAAAATGTTTAGCAAACGACCTGCATTTTCATTACTTCAGATTACTTAAATAAATTTCGTACAAAAATCCCAGGAGAACTTATCTGTTTTAAAATGAAAAAGCTTTACAGATAGGATCCCGCTCCCATCCAAAACCAAGTGTACCTCATTATCTTCAGGGGAAATGTGAATGTCCCACGGTTTGCTGTGATAATTATTAACTTTTCTGGAAATCTTCTCTAAATCTAATGTTCATGAGGTGCCAGACTTGAGAACCACAAGACCAAGACAGCAGTAACCTACCATGACTCTGGTCCTCATAAACACAAAAGCATTAGTATTAATTAAACGCCTCCAGACCTTCCTTTCAGTTCTGACTGCACTTGCTGTAGAGCTAATTGCTTCTCTCCTCCAGCACACGCTCATCATGCCTGCCCTGCTGCACAGCAGCCAACTTCGTGTTTTCTAAAAGGGATGAACAGCCTGCAGATATTAACTCTGATTGCTTCAGATCTTTTCAGGGTGCCTCGTAAGACAATTGAAACATTTTATGCAGACTAAGTGACCTTACAATTTTTCTTCATCTGAATTTTTCATATTAGGATATGAGTTGAATTATACAACTAAAAATCTCTGCGGCCTCTTTAAAGCAAGTGCATCAATTAGAAAGATGAATAGAAAGGTCTTGACTGCAGCTGACGTTACTATTGTGAAACATTAACATTTGCAGCTGAAGGACTTAATATAAAGATTAAGAAGTACTAAAGAATCTAGGAGATACAAATGACAAATATGTTTATCAAAAAAACAGCTCTGAACTGATGGCACTGACTTGTGCTCTATTATTACTTGCTTCACAATCCCACGTAAGAGGATTACTGTCTATTTTGGCACTATGTATAACAAGAGCATACAGCACATCACCGAGGGGTTGTATGAAAAGGCTGCCTCATATCATCACACCCACACATATATTCTTCAAGTCAAATCCCCCACATCAGAAAACCACCAGCTGTCAGTTCCCTGAGGTCCAGACCATTTTGTTACTCAATAAAATGATGGGGGGAAGCAAAAAAGTCAAGTCTTTTGTTTTCAGTTTAACAGGAGTGCAATACAGCCTAAATTAAGGGCAGAATGTTGTAGTATTTTTCAGTCACCTGCATACAAAAATAACTACACTACTCCTCACACTCCTTATCCTGATTCAGTAGAAAAGCAACAAGACAGCAGTCCCAAGAAATTCCAGGGACTCTCTGACACAGTCACAAGGGTTATGCTACTGTCTCTTCTAATGCTATGCTACTAATTCTTCTAATATTTCCGGACAGGCCATGCAAATTGGGATTAATGCAGCGCTAGAAGAGTTGCTTAGCCCAGCAGTTGTATTTTGGAGAAATCTTAATGCTCAGGTCACAAAATAACTGATCCGAGCATCTTATTAAACTACACAGGGGAAATTCACAACATTCCTAATACAATACACCATTTTTTACTGTCAGGCACAATTCAAACTAAAAGCAGCTGGCTCATAGTGTAGGATGCCTATCTGCTAATATAAACCTCATGGCTACCAAACTTCTTTACCACGACCATTCAGCAGTCCTCTCAGTACTGTCTGGCCCAGTTACATCTTCTCCTACACTGAAGCGGTCAGCCTTGACCCAGTAGTTAGTACAGGATTCCAGTATGCCAACTTGGGCAAACAATGAGATGTCGTTTCTTACATCCCCTGAGACTGTCACATATGACAGACCCCTTCTTCAGCCTTTGTAATACTCAACATAGGTATAAATACAGAGTGCAACTGTATTTATACCTATGTTGAGTAATTAAACCATGGGATTTTCTGGAAAGCACTGCACTGCATCAGACCCACGGTAAGGTCTTCTTTTTGTGAGATCTAAATTCGGAGTGTGGGGATACAGGGTAGGATGAAGAAGGGAATAAGGATGAAAGGAAGTTAATTATAGAACTATCTGATCATAAACAGGTAACTTATCCAAATACTTAAAATATTACTACATACCTGAAGGAGTAATAGCTACTCTAACAACATCAGTGTACAAACTCTTAAAATTACATTAGTTCATATACTCCTCTGTTTTTCTCTGGTAAATTGAATCATTTATCCTTATTGTAGGCTGAGAAGGCATATATGTACCCAAGGTTTCTGAGTCACCAGGTTTAAAAGCTTCTTTCAAATCCTTTCCCATTAGCTGGCCTGGCAAATACTAGTCAATCAGTTTTACCTCATTTCTCATAGAAGGTTGATTTAATTATCACAAATGCACAGGTGCAGTAACCTTACCCGCTCTTTCTATTTTGCCTTTCAAGGCAAAATGCCTCCCTACTTGCTGTCTGTGTCCTACTTGCTTCTGAGTGTCCAAAGCGAGTACAATTACCCATAAAATCAATAAGCACAAGAAATGTCCACATCTAAGCAAAAATCAATTGGTAACAAGGATCAAGTAAGGCAAAGAGCAAAAGCTAATGAGGAAAGGTCTTTTTTTATACTTATGCGTAGGCTCAGTCACAGAGGTACTCCTAAATGCAGAGGGCACTCATTCAGAAGTGCTCGTCTTCCTTCTCCCAGAGCTTCTGGAGAAGCCATAGGAATAAACATATGGTATTGCCTACTTTGCTTCTGCAGCCAAAGTAATTCACACCAAGCAGATATATCTTTGCCTTTATAATCACTGTCCCATTAAAATATTCAGGTCCATGAATATACTGTTTCCACATATCAAGAATGCAATTGCTACTTAGAAACTGTAATTTAAAGTTCAGCTCTTCCTTCAAGCTTCAATTCAGTCCTCAGCTATGCTTTTGAAAAATTATTTACAATATGGAATTACATTACAGTGACACACTGCTGAGTTCAGAGCCTTTTACATTTGTTGTGTAACAGGACTAATATTCCTCCAATAACACAACGCAGGTGTGCTAACAAACTAACACCTACTTGTTTCAGACAACCCCAAAATGCCACTTTGTTCCCTCAGTTACGCTTTTAGCAGAAGAAACATAGTTTTCTGAAATTCCTGTTCCAGGCCAGTTATATAACTTACCAGATAAATGCCTGAACTTGTGCGCATCAGCACTACCATGCTGCAAACTGGTAGTTCTTCATGTCTTCCACTTCAAAAAAACTTCATGTCTTCCACGTTTCCCTACAATTATAAAATTTCCCTAGGGATAGCCTCACTACATCTGTCACTAGAGAGCTGTATTAAGTCAAGTTGATATAAATTTTCCATCGTTTATAGACATTACGGTCTCTAATATTATGCAGTGGTCTTCTGCGAATTTTTCACTTCTTTAAACGGGAGGGGTGTTACTGAAGCTATTTGCACTCTACAAGGTTACACCCTGTTAAACCTCTTTTTCACCCAGTGGGATGAAGTAACCAATGGAAACTTAAATTCTGATTAAAAATCATGAAATGGCAAAGTGTTTTGTTCCCATTTTTTAAACTCCAGCTACTGAAATGGCAGGGAACGATAACGGCGTGGAGAGGCATTGGGCAGAAGCACGAAACAGTGAGCTGGGGGGAAGAAAAGCATGGCAAGTCGCAAAGCTTCTCTGTTCTCTCCAAAACTCCCAACCTTGCCAGGGGCTTTCCCAGACTCTACAGACACTTAGAGCAGTATCTTCAGCCTTTTCCATGGACTCCCCCTGGAACTGGCCCCAGCTGGTGCCCCCGGGGCCCGCGCCCCGGGGGCACCCGGGAGGGGACGGCCCCGGCAGCGGGAGCTCCCGCTCCCCCGACCCCCACCGCCCCCCCGCGGCGGCCCCACCTCCTCGCCGCTGGGCACACGGTGGCGACAGGGCGAGGGAGAGGAGAGAGACGCGGCGGCGGCGCGGCCGCAGCCTAGCAGCAGCGCGGCGGTCAGGGCAGCGAGCAGCGGCCGCTGGGGCCGGCGAGGCCAGAGGCGCCCACCGCCCGGCGCGACGGCCATCTTCCACTGCTCTGCGGCCGCGTCGCCATGGAGGCAGCGCCAGCGGAGGCGGTGTCCGCCAATGGGCGAGCGGGAAGAGCGGCAGAGGGCGGGGCGGAGGCGGCGGGCGCCTCTGATTGGGCGCGGCGCACCGAGTGTGCAGGGCGGGCGAGGGCCGAGGAGGTGAGGTGAAGGTGACGGCGGGCGGTGCAGCGCGGCGCTCTGCAGGGCAGCAGTGCAGCGTAACGCAGGGTGCTGGCCGCGGCGCGGTGCGGCGCGGTGCGGTGCGGTGCGGTGCAGCCTTCCGCACGGGCGTGCAGGGCGGTGGGGCCGTGCACGTGGCGCAAGGCAGCAGCAGGCGGAGCGGTGCTGGGATGCAGCGTGGTGGGGGGCGCTGCAGCACTGCGGGGCAGCGCAGCGCAATCCGGGTCGGTGCGGCGTGGCGCAATACACTGTTGTGCGGAGCCGTGCAATCCGTGTAACTGCAGCGTGCTGTGGGGCAGTCCCGTTAGGCCCATGCAGCGCAGTGGGGCGCTACGTATCACGTTGCCGCATGAGATTCCGTGCACCCCATGGGCTCTGGTTGCACAGCCGCTCTTAAAGCCAGTTTACGGTTGGGGCACCGGGTCCCTGGCTCAGGAGGCCCCTCATTGCCTCCCCGAGGCTGCGCTCCTTGGCCCTGCGAGTCCTGTGCTTTGAGGAGTTTGCTCCAGACAATGAAAACCTACTACCTGGCAGCCAAGGTCTTCCTGCAGCCAGCCCATCCCATCCCTCCAGTCTGGGATTGCGGTTTTGACAGGCAACACGGCCTTTTTCCAGCTTCTCGGTCCACCAACGCTGTAACGGTGTCCCCAAGTTTCTAGCACAGAAACTAGTAAAGAAACTTGTACCCCACCACTGCGGGTGAAGATCGTCAGGGTTGTAGTGCTTCGTCCTGCAGCTCCTGCTGCTTTCCAAGGCGCTCAGTTAACATGAGGGCCACGCAAATAGGAAGCGGTGTGTGCCGGTGTGTCCCAGCTCACCCGGCAGCTGGGTGACAGCAAGGGGAGAAGCTGGCAGGTGCCTGGTGCCGTCAGTTAAACCGGGGCACTCTAGCTGCTGCAGTGTTTCCACAATACAGAAAAGCACCCAAAAAAAAGCAGAGAAGGGAGAAAAGCATCCTCACCTTTTCACAGGGAGCAAAATCTATTAAAGCAGGGGTGGGTTAAACTCTGTCTTGCTCTAAGTGAGAATTCACGCAGGACATTCATCTGACGTGTTGCACAGGCATCTGCTGTGAAGAGCAGAAACGTTTTATATTGCCACCTGCCACCTACAGATACTACAAGCACTTTTCCCCTTTGTAGGCAATGAGAACATTGTGGCAGGGGTTTAAAACATCCTGGCAGCTATTTGCGGCACAGGTCTCCTTTGGACTAAGGCAGAATAACTTCTCCTGGAGTCTGTGTGCACACTTCTACTTGCAGTGTGTTCCTCTGTATAAACAACTTGGTAATACAATGTAACTGTTTAAAACTACCTTTATTAAACAGTATACATGACTTTCGATTGGCAGTTGTAAGATTATCACTTTAATTAAGTGTACAGCTTAAGTAAGATGTGAAATTGTCATTATTTACTTGCTTTACAGAACGTTTAAAATTTTCAAATGGTTTAAGTGTGGTAACTGAGTTATGCCCCTGTCAATGACTCTCTGCAAATTGGTAATTCTACAGTAGGGTCCATGTTTCAGTACCGACCAAAAGAAACTGAAAGTCCCTCTTTACTGTCTTGAAAATTCCAGAAGCAATGACACTGTATGTGAAAGTTGGACGTACATAATGTGGGGGACCATGGAGAAAGACCCTAAGAAACAGGTATGAATATAGGAAATTACACCTAGGGAATAATGAAGTCTGATCAATATTGGATTTTTTTTTTCCTTCAGGACTCTTTGTACCAACAAAGATGAGTGGATGGCCTGAAGAGAACTGAAAACTCTGCTGGTGAGCAAGGTTATTCCCCCAACAGGGAGCATTTAAAATAAATCCTCACGGGTAGGATTTGGTGCTTCATGGTGAGCACTGGCAACAGGAACCTGCAGAGACCTACCCGACACCTCTTACTTCAGGCCAAAAGTAAGGCAGAGCAGCTCCCTCTCCTACCAGTCCCTTCTGGCTTGCACAGGAGGAGGTCAGGGCTGTTCTCACAGTTCTTGCCTACACCTCTGCATAACTGAATTTGAAACTGAGTTTTGAAATAGCATGTTCTAAAATACTTATTTATCTTGGCCCCATTGTGTTGATAGTTTGAAGACATATTTAAACGCACAGATAAGCACTTAGTTTAAGAAACCTAGATGTAAACAAGCATTGAGAATTGCCCTGGTAATTCCCATATGTAAAAGGCACTAAATTTTTCCAGTCTATTTTCTGAAAGTAATAAGGTATTCAGGATATGCCTGAATGTCATTAAATATGACAAACATTGTCGGATTATTCATATTATCAACCACACTGTCATACAGGTCAGTAGGATCTGCTGAGTGTTTTGGTGGTGGTGTGATTAGTCCGCTGCTCCCAACACAGTACTGCCCTGTGAGGACCCGAGCCAAGTACATGTATTTTCTGCCATTCATATCTGGTCGGGAATAGGTATCCTGAGCAGAATAGCTTGCATCAACAGCAAAGTACGTTCCATTTCCAATCATGGCAGCTGTTTGGAAAGACAACATTTTCAAATACAGTTAGTGTTCTTAGTTCAATAAAAATCTCTATAGCTTCCCCTCTTTTTTTTAAAAAAAAACCTCTGCAGACGTTATAAGTTTGATTAAAGTTTAAACAGCAAATTTTAGTACTAATCTGTTGTATCAAATATGAATCTGCATAGATGTTGGGTAAGTATCAACACCCAGATTTTGACTGCCTTTTCCTATGGGGAGAAGGGTTCATCTCTGTTCAGCCTTGTTGTTTACCCTGCAATCCATCAAACTGCAGATCTTCAGAGCCCTTTCCACTTAAAATGACTATATAATTACAGTTTTCTAGTTATACTTCACAGCACGTTAGATGAATCACATTTCTTTGAGACAGATTTCTTTCTTCCTGACATCGGTAGAAAGCTGTTCAAGGCAGACAGGTCCTTCCTATCTGGCAGCTCTGATCTTTGGATATTTTTGCATGGCCACCCAGCCTGACAGAAGGGAAGTACCTTCCCTATTGTAAATCGTGGCTGAGATGGAGAGATGGATGTCAATACTCACAGGGAGAGGACATGGGGATCTAGGGCTCTTGCTTCCCAAGTAAATTCAACCTCCTGCCACCACCAAAGAGCAGGTAAGTGAAACTACATCTCCTCTGGTCATGTCTTAGAAAGAAATGGTGGCTGCCATTTCTAGCTGTGCACAGCCTCACGTGTGTTTTGTGTATGCTGGGCTTCATTTTCTCAAGAAAATATCAGCATAAGTACCTCTAGAAGATGCAGAGAAATGTCTACATGTGGATCCAGACCACACCGAACTGTCAACTTGATCTGATTTGAGCTGTCCAGATCTCTCAAGATCAAGTCAGCCCTAGGCAGGTACAATTGCATCTTAAGGAAGAAAGCATTAAGAACAGGAAGTAAGGACTTTGAAGTAAGGTTGCAGGACCTCTAAGAGGACTGGCACCTCAATTCAGCCCAAGTTCCACTTCTTGGATCCTGTCCTTCATCTTTGAACACTACCAAATAATAAACATAACTAGTTTATGTTTATGTAAACTACATAGACTGTACTAGAGGCACACAACAAAACAATCTTTGAACTAATGCAGAAAGTCTTTCTGCTAAATATTTAATAGTTTTCCCTAACAACTATTAAAGGAGAAGAATTAAATTAATGATTTTCAATTTATTTCATTTGCATAAAAACAGTAGGGGAGTGGGTTCTTCTGATTGCCTCCAAAGATAAGGATAGCACAAGCAACAGAAGTATCTGCATCTTTACTTTGCTACCTGCCTTTGTCTAAGAAGAGAGGAGATACCAACAGCTGAGTGGATACCAGTGGTTGGTATCTCAGCTGAGGATGCTGAACAGTGGTCCTTGTTCCTTTCTGTAGGCAGATCATACAAACCATTTCTCAAAAGCAGCCCAGGCTTGATTTCAGGACAGGTGAGCTTTTTCTGATACCTTCTAGATGGAGGCATTCATCAACAAGGGATTAACTGAACAGGTTAATTCTTCTGTCCATATAGATTACGCTCTGAAGTTATTTATTATTTTGTTCTCCAACTTTAGTCAGTCTTCATGTTGTGCTGACAACACTGTAACACTGCCATTCCTTAGCACCTCATACACATCTAGGAAATTTACTGATTTGGATAATGACTCACCATTCTTTCCAGCAAATCCTCGATTAAACCCACTGTAGTTGATTGTGCTCAGTGAGGATGCAGCTGTCCCATGAAATAGCAACTTCTCATTATCTTCATTGTTGTTCTTTGTGCAGAGAGATATTTTTTTTATTTGGTATGTCTGCCAGAGGAAGGGATTTTGTATTCTTTCAATCTGCAAAGTTACAAAACAGAGCTACATTTACACTGGTAGGGACCACATTTATCATGGCAGGAAAGCAAAACCAAACCAAACTGAAAGAATGACAGTAATTTTCACTATACCCTGTTAATGTGTGGTTTGGGTTGGGGAACTGAATATGTGAGCCTCCTGAAAAATCAGAAACCAAAGTATTGACAAGAGGTTTTCAAGCTTGGTATTTTTTGGCATACATTTGTTTTGCCTAGTACACACCAGGTACACAGGCAATCATGATAGCTATGCATTATCAATTTTAGGAATAGGCTGTTGTATCACTGTTTGAGGCAAAGAGGTAAGATGCCTTCTGTACATCCTAATCATCTTTACTGGTGATTTTCCCACTAAAGGGTGTGAAACATTACTGCAACGTAATGTAGCAGTAGCATTATGTTGAATTTAAGTTTCTCCTCTAGAGCTCAGCTTGGAAGTCAAAATTACTTCCTTTACTGTGTAGCTTAGCAACCCATAAGAAACTCCTATATAAAAATAAATTGGTGAGAGGATAGATGTTGCTAGCTCCCTATGCCAGCAATGTGAATATAGCTTGGGGGAAACAGTGTGTCTGCATCTTTCCATTTTCAATGGAAAAGACTTCATGTCATTACCTGATTTTTTCTGTTGTACACTAATATTTTTTTCTATTTGCATCTGACCATGCTGATTGAATCTCATGATGGAAGATTTTTAAAACACTTATTCTAAATTTCATTGTATTTTCTCCTATTTATCGCTCCTCCTGATTCTAAATAATTCTACTCCCTTGCAATTAAAACTGTGCACTGCGTTGTAGATTTTTCAGTAAACAAGAGCACTAGATCACAAATCTTGACGCTTTGGTCAAACACAACAATCTAGCCTGAAAGGCTCTGGGACTGACAGGGAAGAAGTAATAAAACAGTAAAGAGCTTTATGGCCAGTCTGCAAGGACTTTGCATTTTCCTTTGTATGCTGAATGCATCTGCTCTTGCTTCCATTGCAATAAAGAATTTCCTAATTGGAAATAACACATTAACTAGGAGTACCGCATTAGCTGAACACCGGGTCAGCCTGAAGACTGACGGTCACTGGTTTTGCATTATTAAAAGGCAGAAATGGCAGGGCAACTCCTAAGAAATCTTTTATTTATATCCACCCTGTATAGTGCTGGGGAGACTAAGATATGAAAGGTGTATTGCGCTGCAGACACCTTACAAGTATTTAGAAAGTATATTAATGTTCTCAGCCCAAGAATTCCCTTCCCCCACCACCACCCAGGATTTCACCTTCTCTATGACAAAGCTGGGACAGGTTTTCTTAAATTTGTCCTGAACTTTCAGATATTCCTGATGTGATGGCCTGAGATTCACCAGTTTGACCCGTTCTCTTTGCATGTCTTCCCACTGCGCAGGGAGCTCTATTGACTGCTTATCTGCAAAACAAAGATTGCGTTATCATCACAGATATCTGGCTCTGTTTTGTAAGCATGTCTTACAAACCAACTGTATATAGAAGGCTGAGAGGACAGCACTTTATGCAATACTTTATTCTAAGAATACTCTCTCCCCTCAATACATCACTGCCTCTGTAAAGCACTGTTAAGACTATATCTTCTCTAATTATCCCCATAACAATATCTAACGAAAATAAGTTTGAAAACCACTGGAGAATTTTATGCAGTCTTCATACACCTCTTCCTTTGTCAGACTTAAGCATGAAATCTATGCTCACTAGTCACATACATACGGATAATATTAAGAACATTAAACATAAAATTAAAAACATTAAACAGATGTTCTGATTTGAGTCATACCTGCCACTAATTATGAAACTAAAACTGCTGGCTATGGCATGCCTGTGGGAGAAGGGGGGGAGAGGGAGAAAGAAAAAAAAAAAAAAAGAAAACAGAAAAAAAAAAGGTATGGAATAGCTTACTTCTTTGGAATCCCTGAGTTTGCATTTATCAGAATTATCATTCAATAATGACTACTAAAGTTTTTTTTTTTAATTAACAAAGCTGTAATTTACCTTCATTCTTTGGCACACGTTGAATGTTTATAGTTCTTCCTTGCTCATCTGTAGCCTGTAGAGTATTCAGATCCACCTTGTAGTTCCTCTTGTTAATTTTGACAGTAAGATGTCGTTTTTTAGCTATTTTGGCATCCTCCAGATGCATATTTGTCAGTTTATCAAAAGCAACAGATGTGTCAGAGATTCCTGAATACCTCCATTCTACCAGGTTATAAACAAGTTCTGCCTTGGATCGTTCTTCTTCAGTATCCTTAATTTTTTGGATCATTTTTTGAACTTCCACAAAAACAAAACAGACATCCCTGCTAATACCAGAAATTTTAATCCGGGGTGGGGAAAGTTTATTTTCAAGCTGAATGGTAACATGCTTTCTTCTCTGGAGATCTACCAAAGTGGCAATCTGCTTCTCATCCAAATTTTCGATTAGCTCATCTGAAATAGTGTTTTCTAACTGTTCCTTTAAAATTAAATTCTTTATCCAGGACTCAGTTGCATCCACATTTTTTTGGCTTTCTCCACAAATTTGAAATGTGGCTACATCAACTTTCTTCTCCAAAACTACCGGCTTTTTCTTCTCAGTGAGTTGTTTTTTGCCCCAGAAAAATGCTGTGAAGAAATATATGTTAATGATTCGCCTTTTATTTAAGATTGTTAATTTTATGCGCCCACGCACATGGAAAACCCACCTACTTACATTTAAACAGAGACATCCATGAATCTGTTGTGCATGAACCTGAATCTTCTCTTTTCTTCATGCTTTTGTAAAAGTCTCCAAGCATATTTGTCTGGAAGATTACGATTTTAATTTTTTTCAAATGCCGTACTGATCTTTTGCTTGCAAATTCCACTACAGCATCCAACATCTCATCAGCTACCTTTGCTGGACTCTGTCCTGCTTGACCTAGACAAAAGTAAAAGGTATGTATCAGTGAACAGTACTTAAATCAAGGCAGCATCCAGAAAACAGAGACCACATCCCCACTTCATACACGCTGGTGCCCCCCTCTCCTCCCCCGTGATGCTTTCTAGCCAAAGCCCCAGGTTTAACCTCAGCTTTACACCTAAGCTTGTGAGCCTCAGGAACTGACACCCTACGCAGACCCAGGAAGCCCTTCTGAGATTCACCCCCTTGTTTACACTGGGGGCCCGACAAGCACTTCAGCCGTAGCATCCCCCTGATATTTTCAAACCCACACATCACTAACTCCATCTCCATCTTTAAATTTGGGTACCAAGGTAAAACCAAACCTAAATCAGCAGAGGATTTTGGCAGGAGCCTGCAGTGTATTTTAACACAGTGTCCTGGTTTTGGCTGGGATAGTTTTCTTCACAGTATCTAGTACAGCGCAGTGTTTTGGATTTAGTACAAAAATAATGTTGATAACACACTGATGTTTTAGCTGGGGTAAGCACTACTTGGCAACAAGCCAAAGACTTTTGACACAACTATTACTGTAGTGTCCAAACACTGACCTGGCACACTGAGCAAGGACCCGCTCACGATTTCTTTTTCCAGTCAAGGGGAGCCTTGATCTGATGAAGATCCCATGCTTTCTTCAAGTCCCACTCCCCAGGATAACAGAAGTTTAAGCCAAATAAGCAAGCTAGCCTGCCTCTAGCCCTCTGCTGGAGCAGATAGGCTGAAACAAGGCCTAAACATGGTATAAACTGCAGGTATTTGATACTCAGCCCACAATTTCTGTAGTCAGCCAGGCAAGGTTTTGGTCTCAGGACAACTCCATCTTTCTTTGCCTACAAACCCCAACCCCTGACCTTCTGCATGGTGGAAATCCCAAAGCAAAGTCTATGGGAAGTTTTAAGAAAGGTGCAGGGTGGCCAGCTAAGATACACAGTCTGTTTTGGGGCAGAATATCTTTTATGGAACAATAGTTTTTCTTTAGGTGTTCACGCTCGATCAATATTGACTGTAATATTTACGCTTAAAAAAAACAGCATTTTTGAAGTGTGCAAGTGGTGTTTGAACTGACTACAATGAACTTTCACAAATCACAGTTTACAGGGTTTCTTCTACAAGCCTACTGTTATCCATATCAAAGTTATTAACTCAGCCCCAGTTTCTGAACTATCCCCCATCACAGCCCTCATCACTTTCCCAAGAAAATCCAAACCTGTTCCAATTGCTGGGAAGGCGACAGATTTGTACATCCTTAGCTCACACTCGTTAAGCACTTTGGAGACTTGACTCTTCACGTTGTTATTGTGAATCAAGTGGATGATTTTACTGCACAACAGATTCCCACCTTGTGTAGTAATAAAGCCACTTTGAGACTGACCAGCTGGAAGAGAGAAGATGAAGAAGGAGACATAACATTTTCAAAGTGGCTATCTCTTCAAATAAGACAGCTGTTGTATTGATAGAAAAGAAGTGGAAAAAGTGGAAAGAAATCTACTGTGAGCTATATTATCCTGGTTTTAGTTGATTCTGGTTCTCTCCATAAATATTCTGATTGTAGAATTTCTTTGAGAGAGTAATTCAATTAATGGTGTGTTTTCTAATTTCCCTGAGATCTCTGCTACAAAGTAGATTCCTAGTAAGTACAACTTAAAAACTTACACTGAATTTAAAACACAATTCACTTCTATTTATAAGCATGCCAGCAGAATGTGCACAATTCATTTATATGAGAAATCCTTTCTTATGCCACTTCCTCCTTGAAAGCTCAAACTCTTATTCTGCAGAAGAGCTGAATGGTTAAAATAATAGCATTAAGATAATAACCAACCAGTTTAAGAACTGTGGTATGGAAACTTTAAAGAGACATTCGTATTTTTTCAGAGCACTCATGTTTGATTACAAACACCTTAAAATGGAATCGTGTTATGAGGGTGAATGGACTGATGAACACAGAGTTACAGACCACTCCACTGGTCACAAAGGTAACAACTGATAGTAAGATGCTCTGTTAGATGCACTCAGGTCAGGCTGATAAATGGGGAGAGCCCGCAGAACCAAAGGCTGGGAAAAATATCCAGGAAACTCCGTGCTGAAAGTTAACTTGTAGACTCAGAGCAGGAACATTTTGTTTATGCAAGCAGAATGTGTTCCTTTCTGTGCTCATAGAGGCCAACGACAGTGAGTTGGTGTTTTCCTGCTCTACTGGTCTGGCAGAATACAGACTACAAAAGAACTCATGATCAAGGCGATAAGCAGAATTATATTATTTCAATAAAAAATAATTATGTATTTGTGAATATAAGCCCAGATTTGCTATTAGCGTTTAAAAGCCAGTTCTGCATGCAGTTACACCAAAAGACAGTCTTCCACCACTTTGTACAGTTTCAAAACTCAGCTCTCCGGTAGCTGACAATAGATGAGCTTAAAAATTATGCTCAAGTCGATGGGACTGTTTCTGTTCTTACATCAGGAACATGCTTGAGTAATTTCAGGGATAAAGAACTTAAATTACATTAATTTCCCAGCACTTATAAGCATCAGAGATCTATATCCATCTTCTGTTCAGTTATGAAAAGAAAAATTCTTGAAGTAGGTGTCAAAACAACAACAGGACTTTTCAAAATTCCTAAGAGAGAAAGCTGTTTTTTCAGATAAAATATATATTATACCATCAGAATAGAGAATCGTAAAACAACTTTTTAAGTTTTCAGAGAGGAAAAAAAAATGAAACACAATAGTATGCTTTAACATACCATAATTAATACATTCTCCTTCTACCTGGGACCCAGCAGCATCCATAATTGCTTTGAAGACCCCTTAAATTAGAAAAGAAAAGCATGCACATTCATTAAGTCAACTTAGCTATTTCTCCTCAAACTCTAACCAGCTTCTGTACTCTACAAATACCCCAAATTCTCATATGGCAAGATCCCACAAAGTGCAAAACCTTGCCAGTTCCCCTAAGTAGTCTCCATGACAGACTGCATTGGGTACAGACAGAACACTGCCTTTGTTATTCATTAGAAATCATTAAGAAAAACTCCTATTTCATCATTTCACCAGCCAGTAGTAGTACAGCCCTCACCAAACTCTCCAGTTACTTTGAATTATATCATTTGGTGTCTTTTGTGTTTGCAGTTCACAATGTCACCAAAGAATCCTCTGCTTCTTACGGGTCAATTTACTTAACCAGGGCTTTGGCTTACAGTGAAACATATCAGGACAAGAGCAGTTTTTCAGAATTGTATTTGACCTAAAAATTCTCCTTTGTTTAAGCATTTATTTTTTAAAACAAGAAAAATCTGGTCAGATGCCTTCTGTTTGAGTAGTTTGGAAACTAAATGGGATATTCAGGACACGTAAAAACTTGTTTAAGATCTGCTTCCTGACTCCCTCATCTGAAAAATACTTCATAAAAGTTTTATATATGGACAATTCTTTCCCTTACACCTTTCTAGAAATTAGCCTAAATTTATCACTAAAGAACTACATATTCAATACAATACCTGATGTGGCATTAAATGTTGGATTAGATATGTTTACAATAACCTCTGTATCCTCCTTGGTAATATCTCCACTAATTACTTGAAGCGTAATGGAACCAATCTGCATTTCATGAACTCCCAATCCTTCAGTTGAAACAGGCCTAATGAAACCTGCAAGGGAAAGCAAAATACCTTAAACCACCACTTCTTTACTTTAGGGTGTTACTGTCTTCCACTAATGGCAACTTCAAGATATCCTTTCAAGGAATATGCTCTACATCAGTTTGATGAACCTGGAGAGTTTCTGCCTTTCTCTACCTTCCGTTTCTGAGAGCAGGAAGGCATAGTATTCTTCCTGTTTAAGTACTATGAAAGTGAAACCATTTATATTCCTGTAAATTCACACAATATAAATTCAGAAAGGACTCTTGGGGTTATCTGCTCTGACCAGCTCTGTAACAGTTTCCTGAATTAACTCTTACAAGAAATGGAGTATCCTATCCAGGTTAAGCACTGCCAGTGATGGAGATCCCACCACAACACTTTTGTAAGTTATTTCATCTTTACCCTCACATATATAAAACTATTCCTTACTTCTAGTCTAAACTTATCTAATTCATATTTTATCTGCACGCTTTTAACTTCATTTTACCAATATTCACAGCAACTGAGAAGAAAGTGCTATATATTCTTATGAATAAGGCTCTGCTGTTGATGCAGTTCACGTGTTTTTGCTATTGTGTCACAAAACTGTCAATTAATAAATGGAAAAGAAATTACCCATTCTGTATATCCATACAGGAGAGTAAAAGTACAGAAATACATGTTATTTATGGATTGTTTGGCAAAGTGATATGAAGTTCTTAGACTCTTTGAGTAGGACAAACTAATGGTTCTCCTACCAGGATAAACGGCTCTTCCATGTGGTAAGACTGGCCTCACCAAGAGATGCCCTCAACGAAAGAGACTCCTCTAAGATTTTTACAAATGGAGTTTAAGAATGCTAGTCCATTGGGAGGAAAAAGAATGTTCTGTGCCTTGATAACACTGCATCTGTTTCCTGCTAGGTATAAAACCATTTTACAGTATTTACATTCTCCTCAGTGTCCCACCTCCTGCCCCTACACAACTTACCTGATCGTGGTGCTGCAGCACTGCAACTTCCAGCTATCCTATGTTCTAGTTCAACAGTAAAAGCCTAAGAAAAAAGGTACCATAGATAGCACTTCAGAGTTTATATACTGAATATTTCTGTAATTAACATTAACAGCTATGTAGCTCTTACTGAGCTGAGCTATCTGACACATTTTACAGTCATGTTCAGGTATCATTAGTAACAGCGGAAGACTTAGTGTGGACAGTGTAATAATAGATACCGTCTTTGCATTTCCAGAACTCCTCTGTCAGAAGATGTGTGAGCACCTACAAGTGTTACACAGTGCCAGCAGCGAGGCCGATTTTGTCTACAGCTTGTGCTTGCTGAGAGTTTGTATTTCAGAGACACTGGGTGAGACACTGGAGAGACATCCCACTGTCACCAGCCCGCAGCAGTAAGAAAGTGCTACATTACTCCCTTAAGCAATATAACTAAAAAGTATTGTTAAGGCATAACTAGAACAGTATGTGACATCCTGGGCTTTGTCCTAAGAACTACCTGAATGTTATCTGTATCTGTTGGATGCAAGAGAAAATGAACTTCCTGAAGAGTCTTCCGAGCGTGACTACTACTGAACTCGAACACCACATCAAACATTAATTTAGAAACAACGGGTTTAGGAAATCCAAATCCTCCAGTTCCAATAGCTGGGAAAGTGATTGATTTCAGTCCATGTTCTTCAGTTTTCTTCAAGCAGGAATTGATTATACATTCTAGGGTCTGTAAAACACAGCAAAGATCCTTTTTCAAAAAAAAAAAAAAGGATGAGGCATCATTTATTATTAGTTCCCTAGAGGCTACACTGGTACAAGAAAAAGTTCTCAGTGCATCAAGGCATCTTTAAGGTCACTCCAACAGAAGTAAATGCAGTCAAGTAATCTAAACTATTTTAAATCCTGAAACTTCAGGATAGGATCCCAAATAAATGTGTTTTCAAAATATTTTTTTTTAAAAAAAATAATTAAAATGTACCTTCAGTGTCTGTCCTTTTCCTTCATCCCACACGGGAACTATGGCATGAAGCACCAACCTACAGTCCAGAGCATATCCACTGGTGCAGATCACGCTCCCTTGACCAGTAACCTGTGTTTGTTTTGCTTTATCAAACTCTGCTTGGAGTGCTGATCCAGCCTTTTCCAACATAGCTTTGCAAAGAGGCCCCACACCAAAGTTCAGATCTGTGCCAACACTGTTGACAATAACATCTGTCTGCAACAAATTGAAATGAAAATATCTGTAGCCAGACTTCAAGTAAAAATATGAATAGAGGCTAATAACACTACCAAAGCAACACACAGCATGAGAAACAAGATGCCAATGGAGAAATAACCTGGTTTCCAGCACACTTTCTGCACGCTGAATACTCCTGAACTTGTAGGACACCTACAGTTGGCAGCAGCAGACCCACCCAAGTACCAAGACCACGGGTCTACGTGTAAGCAGGTCATCCATCCACCCAGGCAGAGCTGTCAAGCCCACGGTGGAGGTAAGGCTGTGACTCGCCTCATCCCGAGCAGAGAGCAATGTCTGGGCGGGTGAAATAAACACAGCCTCTGCAGTCTGCCTTATCCCTGCTCCCCAGGCCCTGCCCTTCCTACATCTCTTTGTACAGAACTGCTACAGCATTGCTCCTTCTTCTCTAGCATCACCACAGGGCACAAAATGCACGTCCTGTAGAAGGTACACGTAATGTAGGAAGTTTAATGTTTCTTTCCTCCTTTTCGCTGAAGTGGGATTGTCTTATGCCTTATCAGAAAAGCAGCACCTCATGCATCAAAATGAGATGAAAGGAGGTGGTTGTGCTTTCATGAAGTAGAACAGCCAAAGCCCTGAAGTCTTTTCTTTGTTCCACTGGAGATGTTTTAATTACAAAGTTTTTTTAAATGTGTATCATATTGAGGGTTTTTTTACATCGAGTATTGCTCTTTTATTGGAACAGGCTCTTACAGGCACCAAAATGACAACTGAAGCAAATAATATTGAAACAACATGACAAAGTATAAAAATCAGGTGCTGTTGAAAGAGATTTATCAAGACGCACTCACATTACTGAAAGGAAGAAAAAAAATGTAAGGGAAAGAAGCTACATCAGAGGTGTAAACTGAGCCATGATGGTCTAGATAAGTTAAACTCGGTGAGCAAAAAGAATGAAAAAAGAAAATAGGGGAAAAAATAAGTAAAATCAGGTCTACACTTTGGCAAATCAATCTGAGCATGTACCCTTCTATGGGGTCACTTTTGTAGAGCCCAGTAACTTCTTCACAGATTGTGTATTTAACTCACCCAAGGGAACTGAAAAAAAAAAAAAAAAGCTACATCTTCCCTGTTAGCATGACTCACAGCAGTGGCCCAGACAGGTGCTGATTTCCTGTAATATCCAACTTAGATAGCTATGTATCATATAGATACTTCTAGAAAGTATTTTAATATTTCTCATTTAGGGAAAAAGCAAATTTTTTAACACATTGATCTTAGATCTGAGGAACAAATAAAATCTATCTGGGAATGAAAAATACTGAAATTCATAGCTGCTCACTAGAAACGGCTGCAGAGAGACAGACCCCCAGCTGAAATCCATCAGTTCTGCAAGCCTGCATCCTGTTTAGCTAGCACATAGCCACCGTTTCCTTACCTTAGCAATTACCTTGCAAAACAATATAACCTACTGTATTTCCTTTTCTATTTAAATTTTGAGATTTCCACATCAAGTTCGCAAGGAAGTGGAAGATTAAACACCTACCATGGCTTCCTGAATGTTTTTTTGCTCTACCCGGATGCAAAGTCCTTCTTTTGTCGTAACCATCTGCAGATCACCTCTATCCACCTGCAGATCCTCTTTTCTCTCCTCCTGACTTTCTCTAAGCTCACTGGTTTCCAAGTGCTGCGTCAGCAGTATTGGGGAGGATGATTCAGCTGAAAACACTTTTTTTACTGTCTCACTCAGAACCCGAACTGTTTCTTCCACACCATCCACAAGATGAACCTCCTTCAAGCTGCTGTCCCCCATGGATTCTTCCAAGGTCTCCTTGATGGAAGATACAATCG
>JAVJGJ010000061.1:32671143-32683871 GCA_035590215.1 Microhierax caerulescens
TCACGTTACAAAACGCCCCCTGCCCGCGGGAACGCGGCCCCTCGGACCCTTCCTCCTGCCCCAGCACCTTTCTGTCGCCGCAGGCCGGTCTGGAGCAGCAGCGCCCTTTGCTCCCCGCCCGCCCGGGGCCCGGCGCTGCGGGTTCCTGCTCCCCGCTGACGCCCCAGGCGCCTGTAACGCCAGCGCCGGTGAATAACACACACCTCGGTGCCCGCCTCCCCGCCTGTGGCGCCGGCCAAGCTGAGCTCAGCGGCGGCACCGTGGGGGGGCAGGTGGCACCGGCCGGTACGGGCACAGGTACAGGCAGCCTGGGCGGGGACTGGTGGCCTGGGCAGGTACAGGCTGGTACAGGCAGGTACAGGCTGGTACAGGCAGGTACAGGCAGCCTGGGCAGGTACAGGCTGGTACAGGTGGGTACAGGCAGCCCGGGCAGGTACAGGCAGGTACAGGCTGGTACAGGCAGGTACAGGCAGCCTGGGCAGGTACAGGCGGGTACAGGCTGGTACAGGCAGGCTGGGCAGGTACAGGCGGGTACAGGCAGGTACAGGCAGCCTGGGCAGGTACAGGTGGGTACAGGCAGGCAGGTACAGGCAGCCCAGGCAGGTACAGGTGGGTACAGGCTGGTACAGGCAGCCCGGGCAGGTACAGGTGGGTACAGGCAGGTACAGGCAGCCCAGGCAGGTACAGGTGGGTACAGGCTGGTACAGGGAGCCCAGGCAGGTACAGGTGGGTACAGGCGGCCAGGGCAGGTACAGGCAGCCTGCCTGCTGCAGTGTGGCACCCCACGCCTCCCACTACACTGATGGGCTGCTTGCCATGCACATTTGCTGCAGGGATTATGTTTATTCATTTCAAAAGCAAAACAGTACTTCGGGCCCCCATGCCCATATCTTGAGTTCAAGCACTAGAAACTCAACAGTCGGCATTTTTCAGCAGTTAGATGAATGGAATCACAAGCAGTAACACCCACAGTGAGCAGTTCCAGGGCTATGGCAGAGGGAGCCATGGGATGGGGTGTGCACATTCACATTGTTTCACATCACATTTCCTAGAAAACACATCCCTCGGCAATGTTTTTGCCCTGCGATGATTACTGGTCACACGGACGCATCAACTCATGGTGAAACATTAGAGGAAAAGCAACCTAACAATGTAAAGCAAGTACTGGATACTTTTCTCTTAATCATCCCACCAAGCCAGTCAAACCCAATGCATTCAGAGGAGCCAAGGGTTTTTAGAATTTAGAGGTGCTGCATGACTGCTTTTTCACTGGAAGATCTTACAGTATCTAAGGCTGAGAGGGGCATATTTTTTTTATTCTGTCACCAATGATGATGTTGCTTTGCTTCCCCACTCTCACCAGGGAACTCTGAACTTCAGCTTGTTAATGATCACCCCTTTGAGATAACCTATTCATTCAAGCTGTAACAACACCTCCATGCTTTCCTTTGCTCTGTTCATCTCCCTTTCAGATCACAGGAAGGTTGCTGCAGCTGGTGTATGACAACAGAAACACCTTCCCAAAATTTACTTTCCTGTCTCTCAGACTATAGATAAGGCAACTTCTATAATCCTCTGTAGAACCTTTGATTAACCTCCCAGGGAGGATTACTGTAATTAAACCCAAGCAAATCCATATTTGAGATGTCATATTCATAAAAGTTCACCGATTGAAAACCAATGCTAAACGTTCAGAGAGGTTTAGACAACACAAACCATTAACTATGATTGCTTCATTTATTGAAAACCACTGTATTGTAATTCACGATGCAGACTGCCATTTACAGTGTGTAAGAAGCCATCAGAAATGCAACATTGAGCGGTCAGTGGCTGAAAGAAGATCCCTTCCAGTCGCCCACCAGCACTCCCTACTGTCTCCTGCAACAAGGATGGCCATAAGGCTGCACAGAAAGGCTAACGCAGTATAAAGGCTTGATATACTTAATGTAAGAGCAGTTTTCAGTACAATATTGAGTTCAAGTGTTGAAAATGCTTAGCCACTCTCAAGCAGCCTATTTCAGTGCTATCAAAAATTGCCTGAAGTTGCTTAAATGTAAACAAGCTTCAAGAAATTTGATACAACTATTTATTGTTTTCACTGTGCATTTTGCTTTAAGTTTTTCTGTCCCACACAAAGATTGAAAGACATATCAATCTCGGTTGCGATCAAAATGCTTATCTAGTGAAAGTGATAAGGTATTCTGGGTAAGCTTGAATGTCATTAAATATGATAAACATGGAGGGATGCTTCATATTATCAGTTGAACTATCAAACAGATCTATAGAGCTACTACTGTTTTTTGCTGCTGGAGTAATTGATCCTTTTGTCCCCTGAGAATATTCTCCGACAAGGACTCGAGCCAAGTACATGTACTTCTTCCCATTTGCATCTGGTTTAGAATAGGTGTCGCTGGCGGAATAACTGGCATTAACAGCAAAGTATGTTCCATTCCCAAAGTTCGCAGCTGTAATCAGAAAAACAAACATTTGTGAGTGTTTCATGAGCAGCAATCACTTATCTGCCACCTTCAGCGCCTGTAAATCTCTTGACAATTTTGCTTTTTATTTGCAACAGGGAGATACAGCCAAATAATTCTGCGTGCAAGGCAGGACTATATAGATGACATGGCTAATCATTCAAATTGTTTTGAAATTCACATTACCATGTATTCCAGCATAGCTCCGGTTAAATCCATAGTTGTTAATTAAGGTCAATGACTCCTTACTTGTCCCATGAAACAGAAGCCTCTCATTATTTTTGCTGCCATTTTTGTTATCCATTTCACGCTTCTTTATTTGGTAGGTCTTCCAAAAAAATGGATTCTGCACCCTTTCAATCTGCCAAGTTTGAAAATAAGACAGAAAGGGTAGTATTTTTCATGACAGCAGCCTACTTTCTTTATATCAACAATTCAATCTGCTTCCGCGATTCTCCTCCTAGCTCCAATACATGTATACTAGATTATGAAATGTTAGCCAAATCACTCCAGACTTTGGCGTAACAGACCGACAGAAGAACCTGCCTGACAGAAACACTCCATGAGAAACAATATAGGAGAATTTTACAGGTTGCTGGGGCATAGATGACATGCCTACCTGCAAGCATGTGGCTTAAGTGACCAAATGCCATGCTCTACTATAGCAAAAAGATTTTAAGAAAGAACATCCTCCCTTGGTGCTGAAGAAGCGACCGCTTAAGAGTTGTTCCAAATACCTCAACTACAACATTACACTGATGCTGATTCAAGTTAGTGACAGCAATAGACTTGTCCAACTTCAGAAATCCCAGCGGAATTTATTTTTCCATTGTTACTGGTATTCTTCACTCACTTGCGGTCAAATAATTTATGCTCAGAAGTGATGACATCCTTTTACCTTTTCAATTTTTAATGACTGACAGGTGCTCAGAAACCTTTCCTGCACATCTCTGTATTCCCTTGTCTCTGGTTTTAATTCCACTATTTTGAGTCGCTGGTTTTGCATATCATCCCACGTTGCAGGGAGCACTGTTGACTCTTGATCTGCACAAGAAACAATTGTATTTACCCAAATCCTCTGCTTAAAATGAAAGCATGCCTTGCTACAAACCCTTCCAAAAGCCCATACATCCAGTTTATCACTAGTGCATACTGGTTTTTGTGTGTTCCACAGGTCTTTTACTAGAAGATTAGGACATTGCAGTTTCTAGTTTGCCTCTGCACTGGCTATTGGTGTGCCTGAGTTGGTAGATCCTGGACAAATCTGTTCCTCACAGCTGAACAGGGATCCTTTGCAACATCTTCTATCAGTAGCCTCCCCTACAAATCAAGTTTTCAAGGACAAGGAGCAAATGCACATTTACCGAGTAGTTAATTCTCATTATCTAGGAGACCAGAAGCAAAGCATCTGAACAAGGAAGGTTTTAAATTGAACAGTTCAGGAATATACTCTCCATCTGAAAAGCAGAAGTCTTCCCTTTCCTCCTTTCTCTCTTTCCACGCAAGCCCTAGTATCTAGTTGTATTGTTGAATAGTAACACTGGTTGATGTGTATGCTACAGACATCCAGCACTATAGCCTCCCTCCATTAGAAGTGACATTTTCTGGTAGAACAAAAAATAAAACCCTGAAAAATACGTGCAGGCGTCATTACTAAGGCACTGGGAGCTGTACAGTTACTAAACCTGCCCTCCTTCAAGCATTAAGTGGCAAAAAAAGTTTTTCCCATTAAGATATAAAATGTGGCCCTGTAAAACTGAGTCATAGCAGGACAAAGAAAAATAATACACTGGGAAAAGTCCTGTACGGATGAGTAAGAAAAAGGCAGCTACTTACATTGCAAAGGACCAGAAGTAAATGGAATAGGGTACATCTCAAGAACAGAAATGAGCTGAGATCTAGAACAACTGCTACTGACATCTATTTGTTGCTAGTAAGCCTGTTAAGAACCTCAGAATGCATTATCCACATCTCAAAAAAATTTGAACAACTCAGGATTCTTTTATTTTCATTTCCCAATTCAGTTTTTTTCTACATTCTCCAGAAATGGACCTACACAAAGCTCATACCAATATTTTGCGTATTCTTACCATTTCTTAGTCTTACGAGGCTGGATGCAACCTGGTTTTAACACGGGGAATGCCAGTCTGTCAAGATGCTTTTACTTACCTTCAGATTTATCAACACGAATAACAGGTGTACGCTTCCCTTGGTCATCCACAGCATATCTAGCTTCTACATTCACTGTGTATTTTTTCTCATCAATAACAACTGGAACATCTCTCCGCTTTCCCATGAAAGCATTTTCCAAGTGCATATTTGCAAGACTATTGAAGGGCACATAGGAATCCTTTTCAAAATATTTCCACTCAATTAAGTTCTGTAAAAGTTCTGCCCTGAGCTCTTCCTGTTTAGCAGCTTTTACGCCATGGATCATTTCTTGGATAGCTGAATAAGCAATCCATACATCTTTCTCAAGACCTGAAATTTGAATAGAGGTGCCATCCAAATAAAGAGCAATTTTTAGTTTCTTTTGTAGGGTACGCAGTTTCTCACTCTCTGCTTCACCAAAATGAACGATAGACTCATTTACGATTTCTGTTTTAAACTGTTCCTTTAAAATCGCACTCCTCAACCACTTTTCAGCTTCTTCCACTTTCTTTTTGTTTTCACCACAGATCTGCACAACAGCCAGGTCAACCTTCTTTTCCAAAACTGGTTTGGTTTCTTCCTTTGGAGAACATTTCTCAGAGCTCCAGAATGCTACATTGAAACACACAAATGTTGTAATTAATATTAACAATTATCAGCTGGTGCTAGACACATTGATGTAGAACCCGTATTTAAGTAACATCTACTTACACGTTAACTTAGATAGCAATGATTTGGCTGCTGTTTTAGCAGGACTTTGTCTTTTCTGCATGCTTCTATGGAACACACTCAGCAGATGTGGCTGAAAGATGACAACTTTAATGGTTTTCACAGAAGGAGCAGAGTTACTTCTTGCAAAATCAGTTACTGCGTCTATCATGTTGTCAGCTACTACAGCTGGATCACGGCCTGCCTCACCTGAAACAAGGTACATAACCATTTTGCCTTTAAAAAGCATTAATGACTGTCACAAATGGTTAAAATGTCTTTAATAGAACAGTTATGAACATACCCACAATCAGCTGGATCATAAATAGGTCAGAAACAACTTCAGGCTAGCAAACAGGAAAGGTTTCTATTTTTCAGGAAAAGGTTTGAGACCACCTTTCCAGCAAGGGAAAAATGGAAGGTTGGTTTTGGGTTTTTTTTGACATGGCAACTGATCAGGTTATGGCATAGGTGATATGACTTGGTTACCTAATATGCCAGTGGCCAACTCTTCACTCAAAAAGCAAGTCTAGTTTTATTCATGCAAGAGGTCCCTGCACGCATGAGGATCAGTTCTGGATTCTCCGACTAGAGATTTCTACTGAACTAACTGAAAATAACAAGAGATGAAAATGGGACAATCTGGCGTTTTTGACAGGTTCACATTCCATCCGTATCAACCTTATTTGTGTGGCTGCTAGCCAGAGCAGCATCATCTGCTGATTTCAGCAATGGAGAAGTAGCTCCTTGGACATTCTCTGATGAGTTGCCTGCACATACCAGGCTGCTGTGACAAATATTTACAGTCCTTCAGCAAGTATAGACATACCTTTGATTCCCTGTTAGCAAGGAAGTGTCAGCTCTAGAACACTCATACTCTACATACAAGCTGACTGCAAGGAGCAAAGCTTTCTAGGTCTTCATAAGCTTCTAATAACAGTTCTAAAGTCTGTGGTTTCTGAATATATTTTCATCAAATAACCCCTCCAGATAAATCAAACTCATCACTTGTGCCCCGAGATCAGCAGAATCACATGACCTGAGCCCGTTTCGAAAGGGAGACACAGACCTGTTCCAATTGCTGGGAAGGTGACAGAGGTATACTGCTGTAATTCACATTCCTGAAGCACTTGAGAGACTAGCGCCTTGATATCATCATGGGCAACAACATGAATTATTTTTTTGCATGGCAGGCTTCCTGCTTGGGTGGTGATACAGCTTTTGTTAGATTGTGAGGCTGAAACATAAGTAGGAGAATGTCATCAATCAACAATTATCCACAATACAGATATGTACTAATCCTCATTAGGAAATAATAAATGATAACAAATATGCCCCAGGATAAGCTTCAAGTGTCCTACGAACTGTGCCACCCCCTCTCTCTGTTTTCACTTTCAAGGCACAAAGATTTGTTTTATATCTGTCGAGTAGTTGCTTCATTTGGCAAACAAATTCTGTGTGTGCTTTTATTTGTCAAGTTTGCTCTGCAGACTTGGAGAACTTCATGCAGACTAGTACAACACACTGTCTTCATAAACATGCAAGTGTTCCCACCTAGCCTGAATTACTCTCTTGGCCTGTGCAACAGAGATTTAACTTATCTCCTCCACATAATTATTTTCCTTTGGTTGGTCTTCCAAGCTGACTTCCACACCAACATCTTTCCTACTTCCCTTATTTTGTGGGGTTTTAAACTACATGTGTGTCCATCCTTACTCCCTGTCCATTATATTTCTGTTCACTAGCTGAATTTGGTCTACAATTAAATGCCTCTTCTGAGGCAGGAACCCAACTTCACTAGTTTACCCTCTTGGCCACACAGAGGATGCGGTAGTGGGTTATTTAAGCCAACAGCAAACATTTTCTCACTCTGGAATGACAAAATGAGTTGCAGGTAGTAGACAGTTGCTTCCAGTGAGGTACATCTTCTCTATCAACATTCTGCCAACATAACCCTTGCTCATGGCTGTGTTTGATGTAGACTCAATTTGTTTTTAGCGTGCAAAGCTTTATTGATATTGCATCCTCTTATTCCAAATAGATTTAGTTCTTTACATATGCTTAGAAGCTCTGTTCTTGAAGATTTTTCTTCTCCTATACACATTAACCGATTAAAAACTAGCTGACATAACAGAGCATAATACAGATGGATGTACAGTAGGCACTGAGAAAGTATTCCAACAGATTCTCTGCCATGCATGAACACCTTCAGAAAGGAGGTCAGAAATGTTGTACCATACCTAATTGAGCACATTCATCTTCAACTTCTTTTCCAGCACCATTCAGAATTGCTTTAGAGACACCTTAAACGAGAAGAGGCATATGAATCCACTGTTACTACTATTAATGCCATTAAAGTCCCACCTGAGGCAGAATTGTGTACCACATAATATCTAAAATATCTCAGTCCTGATAACAGCAAAGGTTATCATTGCAAAGCGCTGTTGTCTGAATTTTAGGCTTATGCTTTTCAATTCACAGTGATGTCTGAAGTACCTAAGAAGCTTCACCAAGGTCAAAACCTCATTGAGGTTTGTCTTCTCCTTTAGTCCAAGAAATGTTCTATTAAAAGATTCTATGAAAAAGATTATTTTCCCCTTTCTGCAAGAGTCTTAAAACAGGCCACCCTGGAACATAGATTAACAAGAAAAAGAAAGTTTCAGACGCTTCCTAATTGAACCTTTGTACCCTAAGCAGCAAAACAGAAACTAGACCATGAAACAAAAGGGTTTGAAACATTGAAAAAAATACTTCCTGTTCTCTTCATCCAGCCCTTCCAACCACACATACTGTTTTCACACATAATACTGACTAAAATACCTGTTTTGAGGCTGAAGGTTTGGTTTGTTATGTTTACAATGACTTCTCCCTCCTCCTTGGTAATATCGCCTTCTGTCACCCGGAACACGATGGAGCCAATTGTCATTTCATGTACATTCTGTGCTGGGGGTGAAGACGTACCAGAGAAACCTGCAGGAAAGAAATACAGACCCTGAGCAGAAGGAGACAATGAGGTAAGAAGTAAGGACCTTGCTCGTGGGTACAAAGTCTACAAAGACCACAGTTTGACTCCAGACTCAGCCTGCGAAGAGGACTGCCTGCCACGTTAACTGAAAATCATTCCTTCTCACAGGAGTCTCTTATCAACTTCACCTGTTCCCGTCATTGCTATTCACGCTGAGATGGCAGAAAAATCTTTATTTGCTGCACACCTGGTATACAGACGCTACTACGTGACCTTTTATTGTATAAGCCTTTGCAAAACTCCAAGATAAGAGAGCAGTAAACTTTCCAAGTCTCATTGCCTTGCTCCTCTGTCTCACAGCATTTTTAGGCAGGTTCTCTACTGCATGACAGGAACTTTTTACCTATTTGTAAAAACTTGATTAAGTATTCTACACATAACTTACTTTCTACACTCTGCAGTTCCATTAGGCTGGATAATAGCAAAGATACTTCACTTTGGTTTTTGCTATTCATGCCAACATGTACAAAACTTAAGAGTATTCCAAAGAGATCACTTTAAGACATATAACCAGGAACTCACCTGCCTTCCCAGGACACAGGGAGACATCGACCTGTTCATGACCTAATCAAGTACTGCAGCAATAAAAGCCCTACTTGTGCTCTTGGCACATGGTAGCTTCTGCTGTCCTGATTTGTAGGGGCACCATCCCAGTAATGAATCACAGATATATTTTTTTGCTTAGCATTTCCAACACTGCTTCAGACATGACAGACACTCAGCCAGAAAATACCATATGCTGCCTTTACAGCAGCCACTGACTGCTACATGGACCTTGGGAATGACATGCTCACCAAACAAATATCTAAACTTCTATCATGAATGCAATCCAGGGAATATTTAAAAGAAAACAAAAATCCACGAGGCACACAACTGCTATGAAAAAACCTTACCTGTGCCTTGGCTAGCCTTATTTGGAGAAGTCTTCTGCACTTCAATATCTACAGTATTTCCACACCTGTTCTCAAGTTCAGCTGCAAATTCCTAGAGAAGAAAGTTACAGTCAACCCCTGTAGAAGTCCTTAGATTACACAGTAGAAATAAAGGTCTGAAAATTTTAAAAAGAAAAAAAATCAGAAAGAGCTTAATGCAGATTACTTCATATCATCTGCATAAAGCTGATGGCAAGTCTGGGCATACTTGTTCTCAGAGAGCAAGGTTATTCAGAATGAGCAACAGCCAGAATTAAGTCAAAGCCCTAGTTACGATTGCAGAGGGATACAGTAACAGATGGCATCTTTACACCGAGGGGCTAGTTTACTCTCAAACCCAAGTCTTCCAGCTGATGCCACCTTTATCTCACAATAGCTCAGACCTTGGTGCCGTAGCCTTCAAGTTTGGCTTTTCAAACTGTATTAGCTGCTGCACAAAACAGAAGTCAACAGATGCAGAAACACTTATTTGGATGTTAATTCACAGCGTGACTGCTCTCTTTTGAGAGATTCATGTGTGAAGTAACTTGAGCACAGATACAGAAAAATCTGTGCTATCGTGACACTGAAGAAAGGAGGACGCAGAATACTGATATGTTTCTACTGGAGAAGTCTACCAGCACAGCAATCCTAGCAAAATTATTCTTCCTAAACAGACACTAGCACTCTATTGAAAGCACTCTTTTTTCCAAGAGCAAAGGCATCTATGCAGGAGTTGCAGCAAATTTATCTGTAGGCAAGTCCTACGTACTGAAGAATTAGGTGAGTTGATAAGATAAAGAGTAATTACAATTTCAACTGTATTATTGCCAGGGAACAGAAAAGGACAGGAATGGAGTAGGGCTGTTCAGGACAGGCTGGTGACCACGAGGGGTAGAACTAAAAAGAGAACTTTCAGTACAGACAAGAGAGACGGCCAGCAAACTCTTTCTTTAGTATAGGAACAAGCACTCCATGGATTCCTTGGAGATCACCAGATAGCCAAGTACCATGACATAGACCCAAATAAACCAGCATATAATAGAGACAGAAAAAACATGGTAACTCACCTGAATATTAGCTGTGTCTTTTGGATGCAACAGAAAGTGAACTTCCTCGAGAGAATTTACTCCATTTTTACTACTGAATTCAAACACCTTGTCAAACAGTAATTTAGCAACAACAGACCTTGGGAATCCTAAATTCCCTGTCCCAATTGCTGGGAAAGTAATTGACTTCAAAGATAGTTCCTCGGCAATCTCCAGGCATTTTATGATGATGTCGCCCAAGACCTGTAAAGCACAATTATTTTTTTCAGTTACTGAAAGTAATTTTATTTCCAGCATGTGCAATGTAGCACTTTCCTTTTTAGCTATCTCTTGGTATTAAAATGCAATAATCACATACATCACAAGGAACGTATTAGTCAACAAAGGCTCAGCCACGCAGTTTAAAAGGTACAGGCCAAACTCTCATCTCTTATGACACTCCACCACTGCAAGGGGAAAGAGGCATTAAGCCCATTATAAAGCTCAAATCAAATTAGGCAAATAAAACCCCTTGTACCTTTGAAGATGTGCGTCTCTGGGACCACGCAGGTACAACAGCATGAAGTACAACACTGCAACCCAGATCATAACCTTCTGTTTTCAACACAGAGCCTTCCACAGGTGTTTTTGCTAGGCCTTCCTCTTCCAAGCCCATCTGAAGCATCGGTCCTGCCTTGCTTAGCAAAGCTTTAGCAAGCGGCCCTTTATCAAGCTGGAGATCTCTGGCAACACTGATGACAACAATGTCTGTCTGAAAAACACACAAGAACTCTAGCTTTTAAGTATCAAATTTAAATTTTGCACTGATTAATCAGATACAGCCTGCCTGCTAATTTACAAAGTAAATACTTTGGGACAGTCACCTGAAAGCAAACCAGACGTTATTCTCAAGTCTATTATCCAGAGCCTGCCCAAAGCAACACAAAAGCCGAGTTAACAGCAAAGCTCATTTCAACCCAACAGGAGAAAGTTAAATTCTGCATTCCTGGTCTATTTGTTCTACCTCCATTTGAAAAACATTTATGCAAGTTCATTCTTCAAGAGAAGCCTGCAGACCAAAATTCTCTGTTCACTGAGGTAAGCAGGACCACCCATGCACGATTGGTCTAGAGAAAAAGGAAAAGCTGAAGGCAAACAAGACTGTTGGAAAGCTAAGGTGAAAAAAGTGAGAAAAGCAGTAACTTACAAGGGAGAGAAGTACAAAGGGCTATTATCATTGTGTCAAGCACTATATTGAGCTCCTCAGGAAACACTATACACTTTAAGGTATATGCTGCCCTGGCCAACTGGAGAAGCCAGACGCACAAGCTGTGAGAAGCATCCACTCCTGAAAGGATTTGCTGGCCACTACAGAAAGGGTTCTGAAAGGAGTTGCTTCCCTATCAGTCATCCCAGTAAGGTAGCTATCAGCCAGCTAATGACAATTCAATACCAGAGGCAAATGGAAATCAGTGGGTGAAGTTCGTTCTCCACAGAAAATGCAATAGGAACCAAATGTTTCGTGCCAGTGTTCACCAACGACATAATGAATAATAGCTTCCCAGATCAACAGCCTAGAGATGCAGGGAGAACTGGACTGCCTGCGGACCCAGGGCTCAGATGTGCTTGTCTGTGTTGCCTTGGGATCGCAGTGGACCTGGAAGCTGCCCAGCCACTCTCACACAACAGCAGCGTGCTCAAGTTAACCAACACTGAGCACCCTCTTTTGTTTTTGCACTAGTACCACACTCTTGTATTCAGGACTTATAGGAAGGTCAATGCTGCATGCAGCCGGTTCCTGCCCGGCAAGGTAGGGTTGGGGGATTTGGAGCCCAGAAAATTCCTGCTGACTCTAGTTGCTTCTGCTAAACTGTAATGCACAGGGGATCTGTGTGCCTCTGTCAACAGATGACAAAATGCAATGCTGCATGGCCATCTGTACCTACCATGTAAAAGAGTCACCTAATAGCAATTATTATCCGCAGCGGTAGCCAATTTCAGTAACATACCAAACATGTCACATTGCTAATTACAGATGATGGTCTAAGGCTAGTTGTTTTTTGGTTTTGCACTTGTTTCTTTAAAAGACAAAACCAAGAAAAAAACACATGACATTTTAAAAGCAAGTAATTAAAAACACTTACTGTAGCATCTTCAATGCTTCCTTTTTTCAGCATGATGTTGATGCCCTCCTCAGTTGTTACCAATGGGAAGTTCTTGCTATTTTGAGAAATTTTCCTTTTCCTAGGCTGATGAACTGTACTGTCCTGATGCAGTGACTTGTAGGAAGAATAATTTGAAAACACTTCTCTCAGTGACTTGCTGAATGCCCAAATGTTATCCTGTGCAAAATCCACAAGATGAACCTCCTTCAAGCTGCTGTCCCCCATGGATTCTTCCAAGGTCTCCTTGATGGAAGATACAATCG
>JAVJGJ010000061.1:32703562-32739207 GCA_035590215.1 Microhierax caerulescens
CGGTGCTGCTGCTTTTGCTTGCGACAGAACCGCGCCTGCAGGAACGCATCCCTTCGGGCCGTAACGCGTATTTTCTCTTTCCTTTTTTTTTTTTTTTTTTTTTTTTTTTTTTTTTTTTTTTGTTTTTTTTTTTGTTTTGGTTTTTTTTTTTTTTTTTTTTTTTTTTTTTTTTTTTTTTTTTGTTTGATTTGGTTTTTTGTTTTCTTTGGGTTTTTTTTTTGCAATAGAGTTACAGTCCGGTGAGCTGGGCAGCGGACAGTTCAGGTAAGCCATCTTGCCCCGTGCAAGTTGAATATTGCCCACTGCGGCCAGCAAACTGGAAAACATCAACATGCAATAGCCAAAAGCAATCTGAAATGTATGAATTAGATGCAGTTATGGCTCAACATTATTATTCATTACTTCAACAGAATTTGCTTGCATTTCCCTTTTAAAAGGAAGAGCTCAGAAGAGTTTTGATGAGTCGGTGTGTAATACTTTGTGAGAAGTGTTAGACTTTTTAAAAGCAGGTTAGCATATGCCAGGGAAAAGTCTGATGAAACTGTTACAAATTGATTTACACTAATTAACGTGAACTACTGCCTACGGTACTGCTGACATCTGCCAGGAGAGGGCTGTATAGCTACAGTGATGTCGTCGAAGCTGCCCCACTCTTTACCATTATATTTGTTCGCTGATAAAAGTGGTTTAAAAAGCCCTTCTAAATTCGTAAGTTCCGTACAAAGAAAGAACTTGCTTGTGGGCTTTATGTGCAGACCAAAGAAAAGCCACAGAATTAAAGACAAAGCTCAGTGTAAGATCTCTGTGGTACGGTTAAAAGAACGTGTTGGCAAGTGTTCCTCTGCCCGTGCTGTGAGTCACTGACTCTGCAAAGGCCTTGGACCTTACGGGAAATCAGCAACAAAAAAATGCTAAACACGCCCTGGAGAGGGCAGAGGCAGGCTTCAGCCTTTCCAGAAAACAAGCTGGGAGGGGAACAAGTGGGTTTTCTGCTTTTACAAGCATTTTGAATCCCTGGATATGGCGTAGCTTTTCACATTTGCTTTCTCAGCTGGAATTTTAGTGGCAAACACAGTGTAACAGTAGCATTGCAGCCAGTTAAAGCCCTGTAACAGCATCTTTTTCAAAGATGTTCCTCTCTCACTTGTCTGCTCCTTTTTCCTCCTCACCATTCAGTTATGCTGCTGCATCAGGTTTTGAGGTTGGTGCTCAAACTCAAATTTTATGGTGCATTGTGTTTTTTTGTTTGGTTGGTTGTTTTTTTTTAATTCAGATCATGTCACTGATTCATTTATGAATATGGCCCTGACAATGGTTGTCAGCCTAATAATGGTGGGGAGAATAAACAGTTGGAAAGGGGAGGCAGGGGGGCAGGGGATGAGAACAAGTAACAGGACGAGACACATCTTAACCAAGCTTTCTCCTCTGGTAAAGGGTAAGGCAAACCCAAACTCTCAAGTCAGCACAGGCTCAGTGATACCATTGTCTGCCTTTCTTCGCTTAGCTGGACTTTCTAAGGCTATGAAAGGGGGAGAAAGAAGATCAGACTATTCCAGAAAATACTGATAAGTAATGGCAGTAGGATAAAATTGAAAGCTGTAAACCATGCCTCTGTATAAAAAACAGTGTTTTGACAGTATTATCTTTGGTTTCACTTTGTATTATTCTGTATCCTAGGGCCAAGCATGGTAATGGATGAGGACAGCTTGGTGATCCCCATCAATAAAGATGTCTATGAAGTTCTTAAGAAAAGAGAGAACTGCCTAAGTAATCTCATTTATAAAAAGTTTGTTTGTACATCAGCCTTCAAAAGTGCAAAATGTGCTGTTGAAGTGTACAGGAAAAAACTGAAGCAGGGAATTGACATTTGTGTTTGTAAGGATGATCTCACAAGACACAAGGCCGATGCTTTGGTGAATGCAGCCAATGAATATTTAGATCATGCAGGAGGCCTTGCTTTAGCCCTTGTGAATGCTGGAGGGTCAGAAATACAAGAGCAAAGCAATCTTCATATTCAAAAGTATGGAAAACTCACAGCTGGCAAAATAGCAGTGACAGGTGGAGGGAAGCTTCCTTGTAAGAAAATTATTCATGCAGTTGGTCCAAGGTGGACCATTTATGAAAACGAAAGATGTTGTGACCTACTTCATGAAGCTATTGTGAATGTTCTGAAATACGTTAGTGCTCCAGAAAATGCTATAAAGTCTGTGGCCATCCCAGCAGTGAGTTCAGGTATTTTTGGCTTCCCACTCAGTTTGTGTGCTCAGGTAATTGTGATGGCTATAAAGGAATTTGTTGAGGCAGGTCCACCAAGCTGTCTCAGGGAAATCCGCCTGGTGAACATTTATGAGCCTGCAGTTGCAGAAATGAAGAAGGCCTGTGAAAAGTTTCTGGGTGATCCCAGTTCACTTCCAGAAACTCTTTCAGTTTCACCCAGCCAGTCTTCAACTTTCATCAAACTTGGAGGCACTCGCTTGCGCATCATAAGAGGATTCCTTGATGAGCAAAAGGTAAGTCTGTCCCATAACGTGTTGAACATGGAGTTGCCTCCAAGTCTTGACAGGATTCAGAGCCCAAGAGTTCAGGACACATGTTGTATTGGTCTGCTAAATAGTTATCTTCTCAGCCTGGTGAGAACTTAAAAGTGGTAAGTGAATGATAGCAGCAAGGAGTTGATTTATTTTTTTCTAAATGGGTATTAAATATTAGAACATGTCATGTGTACATGCTGTCATGATATAATAGGAATAAGCAAAAGATTGCATGATTAATAAACATTAACATAGGGATATATTATATTTTTATTATAACATCATGGGAGTTCACATTTTATCATGCATTCCCTAGAAGTCTACTCCTATTTTTTGCCTTGCTTTTTTTCCCCTATCATTTATGTTCTCATAGATGTGACTACTGGAGTTATTCAACAAAGACTGTAACGGCTGAAAATAACTCACAGGTGATAACACAGAAAATAACACAGATGATGTGCACCTTACCTTCAAACAGTGCATCATTTAAATTGATTCATTTAACTTTTTAACTAGAAAATCTGTTGCAAAATACATGAGCTTAGTCATAGTAATCCAGCAGGGCTCTTAGACTAGAAGCTACATCACAGAAATGGCATTTGCTTTTAGCAAATACTGTATTTTAACTTTGTAACTTGTTTTAAAGAAGTGTCTTAATTGAATAGGAAGTTCATTTTTTTTATATGAGAGCGAAGGGTTGCAAAGTTGACATTGTGGGGAATTTTATTAACCAGTTCTACAGCAGCGAAAGATATCTTGTGCCTTCAAGGCTATGAGGAAAATATGCTCCAAAGTCCTGTATCTTTAGGTAATCTTCAACAGTTAAAGTTAGAACAGTTACTGTAAACAACTTTTTTGCAGTTTACATATTTAATTTGAAATACAGAAGACCTACTATGGGGATCTGTTGCTTCCACTGGGAACTGGAAGCAACCATGGCTTTGCAGCTCCCCTGTGTGCACTGACCCCGCTAGTTTGGTGAATGCTTGCTGCCCTCACGTGGGGAGCATCCACGTGGGCTGGGATAATGGATCGCACCGTAGTTTTCACCTGCTCTTTGATAATTGGCTGCAGAATTGCATTTGATGAGGCACATATGGGTCACTCCTGTAGCTGGGGTAATAATTCTGTTGAATACACATTGATGACTTGAAGAGGTCTTACTCACACTATTGGCTTCTGAAAAAATGTCTGCGTTTACTGCCACTAGAAGGTGCATACTTTGATGTATTCCAGCACTGCCCTTAGTAGTAAGAGAAGCTTTCAAACAGCTAATTTGCTGCAGTGAGGTTTTTTTTAAAAGGGATTGTTCCTTGAAAGAATGTTCTCTATAGTAGCAAAGCATAGTAAACTTAAACTATACTGAAACTTAGCACTCTTTTCTTCCAGACTACAGCTGTTGTTAATACTGTGTCTGTGAATGGCGAGCCTTACGTTCCAGTTTCAGGCAGACTGCTGCAAAAAGCGGGTCCAGCTCTTCAGGATGAACTTATGTCTCAGATTAGATATTCTTCGTCATATAAAGAACTCATAGTAACAAAAGGGTATAATCTGCCCTGTGAGTTTGTACTGCACATTGTATGGCCGCAATACCACCACACCGTGTTGCTGTGCGAGGTAATGATCAGTTAGGCTGGATTTTAATTTATTTTCGTGTTGAATGGTGTGAGGACTGAAATACTTGGGTTTTTTTCTGCAGGTATTAAAAACTGCAGTGACAAGATGCCTGTATTGTCTTCAGGACTATCAGTCTCCCTCAGTTTCTTTTCCAGCAGATGGGATTTGGTCATTAATGCTGCCTGTTGATACAGTGGCAGAGATCATGACTGAAGAGGTTTTAAATTTTGCCAGGACACACCCTGAGAGTAAGATAGATGTGCAGTTTGTCTTTTGCCCCAATGACAACAATGCCTATCAGGTAACAGTTTTGTTGTTAACTACCAATAAGGAAAACCCCAAACTGTAAAAATATACCCAATGATTACTATAAATTAAGATAAACTGAATTCTGCATTACTTTTAATATTTGAGTGGCAGGTCCCTTTATGAAACTATTTGTCTTATTAACAGGTATTATCAATCTTTACAAATCTTTATTTTCTCTTCACTAAACCTGAAGTTGTCACCCTGTGGTGTGATAACAAAGGGAGGGAGCTGTGAAATTCTCATAACTGTCAGCAAATTTATAAGAAAGAGTCTACCCTTAATTCATTAGGACAGCTATGTACTCGTCACTTAATCCCTTGACAATCAGGGCACAGCAGAAACTCTTTTTGCTGAAAAAAGAAGGAAAGGCAATTTGCCCAATGCCAAATCCACTGCCTAGCAGAGCAGCGCTTCCCAGGTGTGATCGTGAAGAGGAGCTTTGGAGTAAAGGCAGGGGAATAGTCTAGGTAACAAGAGTGCATTTGATATTGTCAGGAATAAAATTTTGGGAAAAGCTGACAAATATCAGCTGTTAACGTTTTCAGAATTTGGGGTGGGTGGGTGGTGTAACTACAGCTGTAAACTGCTTATTAACAGGGTTTTGAAGAGACAAATTGTGTATTTGACAACAGAGATGGCAAACTGCCCCTAAACTTTTCTTTTTCAAGGTTTTCCAGAGAAAATTTCATTCAGCAACACACAAACTGGGAGAAAAGCAGTATTACAACAGAAGTGATTATTTGAGTAAGTAACAAACAGAAGGCACGTTTCAAGTAGATGCGCACTCCAGACTTGAGAATCTGAAACCTCATTCCTTTAAAAAGAACTTAATATTTGCATATGTGTCTTGGGGAAAAGGGGAGGCAAAAATGTGTGAGCATTTTGCATTTTTACATTAATAGGAAAGGAACTGGGCAGTCCTTTATAAAAAAGTCATTGTCAGTGCCTAACTTGTTGGAAGTCATTTAGTGGAAGGCAAATAAACAACCACACACAAATGCAGAATATTTTTTTTTCCCTGGAAACGTTACCTCCTGGTTATCTGATTTTTTTCTGAGCGTAACAGAATAGTGTGTTTCTTGCACTGTTCATCTTGGGTTAGATACAGAAATTTGTGACAGCACTTGAAAGCTCTTCACTCTTCCAGTTCACTTGCATTTAAAAAAAATTAAAAAAAAATATTCTTCCAGGTAAAGAGTCGGGCAGTCAAAGCATAAAAGAGACTGCAGATAATGAACCAGCTATTGAACTTAACGGGAATACACATACAGTATTGGAAACAGCAGAATCATGGATCCAAGGCATATTACAAATTCAGGAAACTCACCGAGCTGTTATTGAAAACAACTATATCTTTAGCCTCGGTAAAAAAGAGTTTGCAGAACTATCTCAAGAGTGGCACTCTAGTGTATGTGTACTTGAAGAAGTGAGAGGTGGAAAAGCAAGGCTGGAATTCCAGGGCCCTCCTGAAGCTGTGATTGATGCAGTGCTCACAACTGAAAAATTGCTGCTCCGTATGCAACAGAATACTGCAGCCAAACAAGAGGAACTGCTGTACTTAATGGGTATGTAAAGTAAATAAGTGACTAATCAATAAGTACCTAAATGAGTTCAAGTATGAAGCAACATACATCTGTGTATTGCTGAGAGTGGACAGGCATGCATTTAGTTCACAGGGATAGTGAGCATTGATTTAATTGCCAATATTACTGTAGTTTGACATAGGAGCCTCTGATGAAAGACTATTTGTTAGCTTTGGTCACTCGGCAGTATTCCCAGTAAGGCACCGTTCATACAGGGCTGGCTGCTGTACACCCAGCTGTAATGCTGACTCCAGGACAGCTTCACTTTAAAGGCTGGCCACTGGACACTTGCAAAATTTGTGTTTAATTAACACATACCTTTGCTGAGCTCTTTTGCTAGCTACAGCTGGACCACTGTTGCAGGACCCACCAATGGACCTATTCTACAGAATTCTTGACTTTCATTAATAGTTGATAGAAGAAAAAGCTACCGAGTGATCGTTTTTTCCTCATGTTTGTATATAGATACCATTATATGCAAGTTGGGCTGTAGAGAGATGTAATGGAGAAGATAACTGGGTTTTGTTCTTTTCTTTGGTCCCCTCTCTCTGGTTTCTTTAATAAATGTAGAAAAAAGGAATAAATGAATGTGTATCAGTCCCTCTCAATATTAGGCTCTAGCATTACTTGGGAGAATATTTACTTGGGAGAATATTTAACATTCTTTGTTCTTAACTAAACTACCAAACTAAAGTATTGGAATCCTCCTACTTGCCTTCGCTTCAGAAATTAGATATCAGAATTCAGAAATTGATAACTTGAAAATTTTACTCCTTTATTTGTATTCAGGCCAACCAGAAGCAGGTCAGCTTTCAGAAGGAGACAGCCACAAGACAGACAGTAGTAACTGCGTCCATATTTCACTGGTGGAATCACACCTTCAGGAGTTTAAAGACAGACAGAAGCAATTTGAAAAAGCTGGACTTTGTGTTCTCAAGGTAAAGAGGGTATTTGTGGAAAAACTAAATCTCAGTTGATATATTTGAACTAACATGTTTAACATACGCTTAAAAACCACAGATTAACTATTTCAATATATTGCTTTTAAAAATTAAGATCAATCATCCTAATCCTTAAAATGGAGGTAGTCATTACTCCTAATAAATTTTAAACATTATGCAAATAATCACTCACAGAGTGTGGTTAGGTTCTGAGTTCTTTTAACTGAACTGTGTATCTTGTGTCTTACTTCATGCTTCAAATGTTCCTTTACGGGACTCTAGAGAAATACGAGGTTGTTATACTAGAATGAGTACAATATTCCAGGACACTAATGCAGTGTGTCTGTTTTCTTCTTGTGAGTTTCACACCACAAATTAGCAACTGAATTTGTCAATAGTTAAGATCTGATTAGTAGTGTGTTGAAGCTGGGATCTTGCTTGCCTCTCAGTGCTTTACTGAACAGGAGGATGAGGCTGTGCAACACATGGAAGTACAGAAGTTTGTAAACAGGGATTTGTGTGCCTAGGAATAACGGCAGGTAACTGCTGTAACCAGACTGCCAGCAGGTCAGACTGCCTCTCATAGGAGAAAGGTACTTAATGAAATAATAGCAAATACCAGCCAGATGAAAGCAAGTGCTTTTTGATCTGTAGAGCTAAGATTTTTGAGTCTGAATGCAAAAGCTGCATCAGAAGCTCAGTGAAATGACTTAAGAGAGCAGAAGTTTGATTGTGCTTCAGCACCTGCTTTTTTTAGCTGAGCCGTCAGAGGTCTGGCATTAGCAGGTTGCTGGAGAAGAGGCCTTGCAGGCCCTTGGCACCGAGGTTTGCTGTAGGACCGTGAGTGGCCCACTGGTGGGGTCAGGTGTGCCAGCGAGAGCTGCCCTGTAGCTGATTCACCCGGCATTCTGTGTGGTATTACACTGCATGCAGTTGTGCTTTTGAAAGACAAGCTAACATAAAGGCCCTCTCATCCTGTGGACCTTTCTTTACCCCCCCGAAAGCTGTAAAATTTTGATCAGTGAGAGCTGAGGTTCTCCACGCCTTACATGACACTTGTAGTTCTTTACAAGAGCAGGCAGTAAGCACCCACACAGCTTATTCTCCCATGGTTTATACTGAATCTGTTCAGAACAACGCAAGTACTGGAAATCAGTACGCTAGGATATATTCCTGCTGATTTCAATGAGAGGTGTGAGATAGTGGCGTAGTTCTTTTTCTGCAGATCAGTTGCACACTTAAGATGCCTTATGTGCTTCATGGTCAATGCATCTAAGCTAAATCAAAGGTTCTTTGATTGAAGAGCATAGCCTGAACGAGAGCACTCAGGATTTCATGGATATTGGTCTCCGTTTGCTTATACTACACTGTATTTATGTTACAGATTGAAAAGATACATAATCCTCTTTTATCTGCTGCATTCCACCGAATGAAAAAAAACATAGAAGAAAAACAACATACCTCCAAAATAACCCACAAGTTGTACCAGCGTGTTCCTGCTCAGTTCTGTAGCTCAGTATGCCAAACTGGATTTCACAGGCTGTATTCTCCACCAACAGGTAAAAAGTTGCTTTGGCACCTTTAACCAAAATGAACAGTGACTGACTACTACAGTTGGATTAAAATTGGAAAAAATGGCATTCCTGAACAAGAACTGTTTCTTACCTGCATTTACAATCATATGAGCTTACTTTTTTGTCTACAGTAAGATCTTCCCGTTTTTCTTTCCTGCTATTGTAGCCAGTAGAGCTCTGGGAGGGTAAGCCTGGATTCTAGCCTACCCCAAACGCTGTTGACAGAATTGTTAATATACACATAATACCATGTCCAAATTTTATTTTGTTGTGTCACTCTTAAAAGGAAGTCAACATCCTTATTTACTTGCAGCAAACATGCACTCGGCAGCTCGATGCTTTAAATTGTGTTCAAAGGAATCGCAGAATAATTGAGGCTGAAAGGTACTTCTGAAAGCCAGCTAGCCTAACCCCCTGCTCGAATCGGGTGTGATCAGGGGCAGCAGATAATCTGAGTGAGCCAACTGCCATGCAAACTAGAGTACACTTCGGAAGACAGTTGTGGTGTCTATGAAATACCGTAGTAGACAGATATTTTCAAAAATGGAGAATAAGCATTTAGCGCTTCATCCTGCAATAGGTCAAGGGTATGATATTTTTCTTATCAATGCAAATTGGGATCTCAGGCTATAAACTGTTAAAGAAGTGGAGATTTGCCTTTCTTTGCCTATGCAAGGCACATTCTCACACTTTCAAAGTAATAAATAGGATGATGGTCTAATTTATTTCTGCTTTTCCACATGATACTATAATAGCATTTTTATGGCGCATTCTCCTTATAAATGGCAAGGCTTTTTTTCCCACAGTTTACATTATTAAAATCTTACCTTCCCTGGTCCTTTTTAGAGTCCCTAGTACATGATGACTAAAGCGTTTATATAAATACATTTTACCTTGGTGTTTTTATCACTGGATTAACAGTTAAATCTTAAATGGTCATCGCTGGAGTAGCAGTTAAATCAGAACGGCTATCAGCTTATTGCTCATTATTTCAATGGGAGGTCAGTGCTAGCATCAGAGCCACTTAATACGAATTTACTTCCAAAAGGATGGTATGCATTGAGCTGTAAGATAAAACATAATACTGAATGAAGAAGCAGTCCCTTAGTACTACCACCCCAAAATAACCAAACGTTGAAGGCTTTTATTTTTTTATTCTGAAAATTTTTCTTTCTTTTTCCAGAACAAAAATACGGAGCTGGCATCTACTTTAAAAGGAACCCAAAACACCTTATCGAGGATAAAGACATGTGGGAGACAGACTCTAAAATGTATGTGTTTGAGGCTGATGTATTAACAGGCTCATATACTACAGGCAAGCAGTCTTATATTATGCCACCAGCAGTGGAGGGAGATGACAGTAAGGTGTATGATAGCTTAGTAGATGATGTCAACAATCCCAGCACCTTTGTCATCTGCAACAGTATTGCAGCCCTGCCACAATATTTGTTGATTTGTTCCCAGGTGAAGGAGAGGTATATGGCCCCCTGAGGAACACAGCAGCATGCTGAGTATGAATTAATCCGAACTGTAGCTATTGTGAAGGCCCCCTCAGAACAAAGTCTAGTACTAGATTTTAAGAGGATGCTCTACATAGTAACATGCTGTGATCAAAGTGCCTTGTGCAAAGTGCTCTGAAATATCCATGAACAAAAAAGTATATGAGTACCTTAAGGAGATTAGAACAAAATTATCTGTGAATGGAAATGGAAGGGAAAGCATCACAAAATACAGTTTAACGTTTATCTGATCATTTACTTTATGCCTTAAAACATTCTGAGCATGTGACTAAACAGTTGATGTCTGCATATGTTGTCATTCTTCCATTACATTTTTCTTAATCTAAGATATCGCATATGTTAGTGAAACGCAAGAAATTTTGGTTGTGCCTTTGATTCTTACGCTTTCTTTTGACTTAAATAGATGAATGTATCAGGTAAAGCTGTTTCCCACTTAGGGGCATGCCATCAAACATACATAGTTGTGACAGATGTTAAGGCAATGCTTCATCATTTCTAAGAGTATTTGCTGTTACAGTTTTTATTAGTTAAGATATTCCGTGTTGTAGGTACATGTATTCAAAATAAAAAGTATGAATGACGCTATTAGCTAACCTGTTATTTTTCCACACAGTCTTAAGAATGTGACTTGGATTGTATTTGAGATTCAGATTTCTCAGTGGTCAATCTCTTTGAAAGGCTGCAGACCAGCAGAGAACTGGTTCAAGCTACAGCTCAAAACTGCTCTCTTCAGTTAATCTGGTTTAAAGATTACAGTGTCAGCCTTGCAGCTAGGTATCCCCACACTGCTTCTGCAGTGACCTGAAGCCAGTAAACAGAAGAGCCCAAGAGCTATTATACTCACTTCAATATAAAAGGGGATTCAGTCCAGCTCCCAGGTACTTTGAAACTTTCTGTACTAAAGTCTGAAACTATGATGTTAACAGGGTTTAAAACAAATCTATTGCCCCAAACTAAAAGTTACTACCAGATTTGTCCAATCAGAAACATTTAAAGCCACCAGTTATGGCCCTAACTGAACACCTAGATGGCTTATAAAGAGTGCTGTAATACAGAAATAAAGGCTCATCTCTTGGTATCATCTCTGCTTCTCGATTGAAAAGTTACTTATGGTTAAAACTGTAGTCGTCTGGGGAGAAGGGCTTGCATAAAACCACTAGAAAACAAAGTGTCATATGAAAAGCATTTAATCCACATGTAAAAGTGCTATGCTAATGGAAGGCGGTCTGAACCCTGAAACACAGATGAAATTAGCATTTAATAAAACTTCCAAAATAACTTAATGAATTCCCAGCACATTTGGGCAGCACCCCCAACTCCCAAGATAGTAGTCATAGTGCTAGGAACCACTCACAAGTCCAGAGAAATTGCTGTAGAAGCCCAATTCTGAATTCTAAGTGAGGTTGCAAGTAGAAATTTTTCTGAACCATTGCAAAACAAACTTTTAAATAAATATGGTCATATTTTGGTTTTTAAAATTATGTTTAAGATCAGCTGTGTCTACATTGCTGCAAAAGGTTAGCTTTTGTAGTGTATAAGCCTAGTACATTCTAGTATCACATTAAACAGGCACCCCACCCAAACTTGTAAGAACCATCTAATACACGAGTCTTGCTCTCACAGAAATCCCAAGGCTACTTTTAGATATTATGCTAGAAGTTCAAAGCCAGAATTAGTCTATTCCTATTTTAACTATTCCATTTAAGCAACCAATTCTTCTCTATTTGGCCCATTTTTCCTCACATATCTTGATTCACACATTACTGCCAGGGTAACACACAGCTGTAGATCTAAGGTTTGTTCAACAGCATTGAACAAGAATACACTCTTCCTTCAGCTTGCTTTAAAACGTTTCATCTTTTAAAGGAGTTTCATGCCAGGATATTTTTTTTCTGACTTTTTGTTTGATTTTTTTTTTTTCCAAAACTCAGTACCGAGTTTCTGAACTGCTACAACAATTTCTAGCATCAGTTTTCAGAAAACTTGTAAGGAATTTTATTTTCAGCACAATGTAACATCTTTTCTCCTACTCAGAATAAAGAACAGTTTTCATAGCACAGTATTATTTTAATACTCTTACACAAGTAACAGTGTATTTCATTAATAACCTTTTTATTAACTTGTAACTCTTCTTAACTGCATCTGAAAAAGGTTGGTAGTCAGTTTAATAGAAAAAATAATTACCAAGAAAACTTGTAGCAGCTTACTCAAATGCCCAGCACATGCTTCCACCTCCGTCCACACACACATACATTTTATAAGGATTCAGTCTTAATGAGTATTTATCTCCCATTTTATTATAGTGAGATTTTTTCCTAGTATATAATTTCTACTTAAGTTCACCAGTGTTCTCTGCACTGAGTGATATAATATATATTCAATATATAGTTTTTTAAAAACTGGTAATGTAAGATGTGCATAATTATTTTCATCTGTCCTCAAAAAGAATAATTTCATATACAGAAACTAGAAGATAAACCCAGCACAAACTAGATGTACCAAGTAGTACATATTAGAATAATTACCACAGTAATTGACAATTCCTGATCTTAGTCCTACAATAATCAGTTAACTAGAGGCTACTCCACAGCCTCTGGGATTTCTCTGTCATTCACAATAAGGGTATGAATAATTCCTTCCTTTCGTTTGCCACTACTAACAGCCTTAATGCGACAGCTGTGATCGCCAACACTGAAGTGAGTTTCAGTCCCATCTTCTACAAATTCACCCTAGAAGAAAGGAGACAAGAATAAAACCAGCACGTGCCATTTTAGTAAAATAAAAGCTTGAGTGCATCAGACTTTCCAAGGTCAAGATCACTTGTAGTTCCCACAACTGGAGCAGCCATAGGTACCTGCGACAAATAGAGCGTGAATGCTGAACAAAGCTGCAGAATCTCAGACAGGGCTTTGTCAAGGTGTCCAGTTAAAGATTTTTGGGTAATGGATGACAAGTCAAAATTTCACATAATCAGAAATGTTAAAGCTGGAGTTTGTGAATGAGTATCATTGATCCATGTCAGTAAAACGAATAGAAAAGACAGTTTCCTTCCGAGTTATGCAGTGCAGCCGTAAGTACCACACAAACCTACGCTGAAGTGGCAGTAAAATGTGAAGTATGTAGTGATGCATTCTACAGCAGGATGAAGAGATCCCCGATTTAACTGTTGTCTATTTTGGATACACAGCTCCTGCTGCAGTTACGTAATTTCCTGTTACAGATTTTGCCATGCATGGCTCTGGTTTTGTCACCATCTTTGGGAGAGCAGAAGAAAGTCTGTGCACTGCTCTAATGCAAACACAGTTTGACAGCTAAACTTGTACTCGTAGCTTGCAAGAATATCACCTAATGCATTTATTACATTATAGTAGAGGCTGAGAACCATCAAGAGCAAGTTCAGATTCATTGAGAATGTTTCTTCCAATGATTACCAAAGAAACATTTGGTGAATCTTCTCATCCTATTCTCAAGTACAGCAAAATTGTTGATTTTACAATTAGTACACATCCAGGGGCAGTACTAATCAGTGACAACTCTCTGGTGAGAAAGCACATCCTTCAAGGACAACTACACAGTATGCATACTGAAAGCCATCGTAATATAAAAGGATGCCAAACAGACAAGGCTTTCTAGCCGTCACCCTGCTCTAAAAAATAATGCAGATGTAACAGAAAAACAAAGAGGTTTGATTTGTTCCTATGAGACACTTAAGGCAAAGTGTTAGGGACCATGTCTAGATGGAAAAAAAATCATGACTCATAACAGGCTACACGTTCCACTTTTCAGTCACCACTAACACAAGCAGGTTTGGATGAGGTAGCTCTACACCGCACCAAACTCAAATCCCTTCTGCTCCCTGAAAGTTTTCTCCCTAAAAACCCTGGACAACTGACCCAGATTTATTTAGCTTGTTTAAGAAGTGTAAACAAGCCCACTGTTTATCCTTAAATATAGACAGACATTGGACATCCTAACTGAAATACTGTCAGTTATGAAATACAGTGAAGGACATTTGGAACAGACTGAGAGCGTACTGGCTGTCTCAGCATATGCTCATACTTTGTGGTAAAGCGCAGTAACATGCCCCCCTGTGCCTTAATTTGCTAAGCTCTGGTTATCTAGCCATAGCCTGTGAAAAGCCTTGGGAAATGATCACGTACCGCTGTTTCCAGTTTTTGACCATTGCACCACACATCCATAGTGTCTTTTTCTGTGAAGGAAAATTAAAACAAAGAGTAGAAAGAACAAGATATATTCCCACACACAGAGACAAGATCTAGGAATTTTAAAAACTTACCATCAAATTTCACTTTCAGTTCCCAAAAGAAGTTCCTAATTGGCCACAGTACCTGAGCTACAGGGTTTGTTCTTATATTGGAGAGATGGGAGGCTCCGTCATCAATGGGCAAACAACTTTTGAACACACAATTTTACCTCTCCCATTAACACTGGATTGTTCCAAATATTGTCAAGCAACATTCTGACATTCTTAAACTGAAAAACTTGAAGACAGAAAAAGGAAGTAATTTCTGCTAATTATTTGAATTCTGTTTATTAGTGAAGCTCTTAACATTTTTTCCAGGTCAGTTTAATTCAAAAGCAGCATTATTTAACATCCATCAAACTGTTTGTAATCTCCTTAAAAACCCAAATACCACTTCAAATATCAGTATTAGGTATTTTTTTTCATTTGAAACAGAATATTCTTTTACTTCTCCCAGCACATCCTCCTTAGCTTTGCTCTAGAGCTCAGATGACTGACACTGTCACCCACAGGACATGGCAGAGAGCTGAACACTGCTAGCCTTTTAAGTAAGCATAGGGAGATTACAAGTCTGTGAGGACACTAATCTGGTTTTGCCATTAAAATTGTCTTTCCTCCCCACCCCCTGTCATCCTAGGGCAGTTCATTCTGTCCTGAGGCTTAAGAAGAAATCATAGCCCAAGATCTCTTATCTCCAGGTCTAACTGTACAGCAATACCTAAGGGGAAGTTTTCCTACTAGATGGCACCGACAAATTCCTCAGGGGTTCCCTTCCTCCCATCTGCTTGTAATATATTTTGGAAAGGGGGGCAGAAGAGAATAAAGATACTGCCTTGCTATTAAAAAAGTGAAAAAACATAATTTGACATTTTTAGATTAAATTTGTAGTTAAGAAGTTATGCAGAAAAAAGGATGCTGATTAATCTATCAAAAATGTAGAATGAAATTGTCACACTTCTTTCGTTAAAAGACTCCTTGACTCTGACCTATGATTTTTGGCAGGAAAGCTTGGTTACCTGGTTAGTTTATGATTTTTGGAAGGATAGCCTGGTTACCTGGTTAACGAACTTGCACATACAGCAAGCTTGATCACAACGCAGGTAACACTTCTAGAACATGCTTCACTTGGAGAACTGTCCTGCTAGGGCAGCTGTATGGATACAGAAACCCTAACTCCTTCCAAACACTTTTTTTTCTTTTTTTTAAATATAGACCATGCTGCTGTGACAGCAGGCTCACACAGGTGTAACATGACCGTTACTTTTCAGACTGCCTTTGGCATCTCACTGCAAACTTCCAGACCACTCAGAATTTTACACTGCAACAGCACTAGCCACTGAACTGTGCTAATTACAAGTTATTAAGTGCATACAAGTTTATTCAAAGGCAGCAACATGAAGTCATTCAATGTTTACTTACCTAGAACAACCCTATAGTCCATACCACCCAAGGTCAGTACCCAAGTATTGGTGGTTTTCAACCTGTTCTCCATATACTTCTTGAGGCTCTTTCCATTGATCTCCAAAGTATATTCATATGCAAAGCCACTGACTGCATCAATATTAATAGTAGCTTTTGTTTTGGATGCTCCAACAGTGAATGTTTCTTTACCCACTAATTTAAACATCCATTCTTTTCTTATTTCTTCCTGTAGAATAAAACAGACAGCAGGTATTAATTGATAAACCTGAATGCATGTTACAGTATAACAAAAAAGCCCTGAACCAGAACTCAGGAAACAGCTCAGTACTTAGCTATTATTTCAGAATGAATGAATACAAGGTATTTTGTATGTCTAGAGTGCCTCTGCCCAAGGACAGAAAAGCACTTCATGAATACTCGCACCTTAGTTGCAACTGAAAAAAAAATGATGCAGTTCATTAAATAAGGTAAAGTTAATGAACTGAATATACCTCACTTGCATTTATTAGTCTTTTGTTTGTTCTGATGCCTGTTGCATGGAAGTGCACTTATATAATCTGTATCATAGTGAATTTTGAGCACATAGCAATTTCACCTTTCCGTCAACATAGACAACACGTTTTCCTGAAGTGGTCCCATGTTCAAATTCAATCTTATGAACGCCATCACTTAAAGCTACTTCCCAAACAGCCACCAAATCTGTCATCTTCTCTAAGTGGCTGTACCGAGACCTATGGAAACACCAACAAAATAAATTAATAGTCATTGAAAGAGTTCAACTACTATGTCTATAGTTCAAAGCTTTACCGCTTCAGGGCAAGCCACATTTTACACATGAAAAATGAGACTTGAAAGAATAAGGTCACAGAACTGCTTATATTTTCATGTTTTTCAAACATTCAAATATGACAAAATATCACAAAATATAAACAGACAGTTAAACAGACTCACTTTGACAAACACCATATGAAGACAGATATAGCCATCTAACCTCTAAAACTTCCATTTCAGGTGACAGTATAGTCATAAAATTATACTTAGAATTCAGATGCTCCTGGACAGCTCTGCAATTTCTTGGCAGGCATTAACATACAGTACTTTGACTGGTCTCTGAGAAAGTGTTTTAGCATTTTAAGCTTGAAAAACAGTTAGGATAACCAGTTTAGCTATTACCTGTTTTAACAGATTTGTCTGTAATCTCTCTTATAAACATTACCTACATCATTCAGAAATGCAACTGCACACACATAGGGGAGGAGATCTGGCAAGATATCATTTCATTTAAGTAATTTTTAAAGTTCAGATACAGTCACAAATGACCACAGAAACTGGGGATATCTTTCCAAATCTGCTCATACCACAGTTCTGACTTTTTACCTTACTTCATCTTCATAGACAGTAATCTCCTCACGGGATGCCATAGTAATCAAAACGGCTTTTAATCCAATTAGCAGCAAGAAAAAAAGAAAAGCAGAACAGCAGCAGAGAAGTGTTGAGGCCTAAGTTGTCCTCATTTTCTCCGTTCAAGATAAAAGACATTTTTTAAAGTGTCAAGAACTATCGTGTGCTGCCATACATACGATGAAATACAGACAACTTTTCCTCTTAGACAGAAAGGCAAATGTAAATATTCATTTACTAAATCAGTATGTACAATTTATCCTAACTTTATTAGCACATCATAACTTTGTCGATTATTGATGTAAAAATGGTTTACCTAACTGTTGAGCAAAAGCTTAGAAGTTTTTGACCTTGACCAAAGCAGGAACCCAATCCAGAGCTGCCCGTCTCAATCACAAACTAACAAACTAGGGACTGTTGCCACCTCAGGGAAAGTAAAATAGCACAGGCAACCATTTCAACCTACTCGTTCTAAATGACTGTAGTAGTTTTCAACAAACATACTAGCAATTTGACCTGGCAATTCAGTCATACAGTCTTATGTGAACCACAAACAAATAAATCACTTGTTTCTTACTTTGGAGATTTTTAGACCGTGGGTGTGTTTTACAACACTGCTGACTTATTTTTCATGTATTATTTTCACTGAACAAATTAAGAGCTGTCTGCATTGTCTGTGCATATCAATAAGCATAATTTAAGGAAGTGCAAATAAAGTGGACTTTGACAAATTGTACTTTTCAATGAAAAATTAATTTAAAAGTTTTAAGTTTTAGGGTCTCTCTTCAGAAGAGTGCCATTTAAGAATTAAACTTTCACCCAGTCTTAAGCTTCTATTTTAAAACATGCTCAGTACACTGCTGTATTACTGTCCATGGTTTTGTCAGGAAAGACACCTGTTTTTGTTCCAGGCACTGAAAATTAAGTTTTAAAGCCAGTGAAACCATTTTAAGGCTCTAAAGATTTAATTCTCACAGTAGCAAGCAGCCTACACCACCTGACAGATGCCAAGGAGATCGTTTTGGTGATTCCTGAAGTTACTGCTGATCTTTGTGATGGCATCTTGTGGGGTGTATTTCTGTGTCTCCCCCTTCCCCTTCTGGGCAAAGGAGCGGGCAGCAGGGCTCCGGGCAGCAGGGCTCCGGGCAGCCCCTGCCTGTCCCTGCCAGCTGATCCCCACCGCAGCTGGCTTCAGGCACAAGGACGAACGCCACCAGGGGTGGCACCAGGTGAGGGTCTACCCAGAGACCCCAGGCAGTACGCAGCCCTGCTGCGCGAATGTTAGCAGATAATTTATAATCAATGCTGGAAAGGTTTGGGAACATCCCAGTACAGACGATTTCCTTTTTTTTAATTTATTGATCAGTTTCTGAAGGGCGGCGGGTACCGGCGGAACCCGAGGGCAGGTGGGGCAGGCCTCACCGCCGCCGGCCGGGCCCCAGGGCCGGGCCGGCACTAACCGCCGGCCACCTCACCCCACCGCCTTCCCTGTCCGGCAACCCAGCGGCCCCAAATGGGCTTGGCTTCTTTATACATAGAGCCTTGTTCTGAAAACTCCGACGGGATTACCGCCCCGCAGCCCCCTATTCCACGCCCGGCAGCAGACAGGGCGGGGGGCGTGTGCGCACTGGGAAGCACATGGCCTGCAGAGACGGCGAATCTCTCCCCACCACCCGCACTTGCTGCCACCAAAGAGCTTTTCTTTAAAATTAGGTCCCGACAGCCACCTTTCTAAATCCTCCTCATCAGCTTAGAGCTGATGGCCGTGACCCTCCATGCCCAGCGAGGGGTCTCAAGCGCTCTCCGCCCCGAGCAGCAGCCCCGCCGCCCCCGGTGCCGCCCAGGCGGGCTCCCCCGCACGTCCCTCCCCTCCTCCGCGCCTACAGGCAGGCGCACACAGCACCGGAGACGCTGCTGCCTCCTCCTCCTCTAGCGGCCTGGCGGTCTCCAAGGAGCCCAGGCAGACGCTCCCTCGGCCCGGGCGGGCCCTGCCATCCCGCCAAGCGGTGTGGGGACACCCCGGGACAGGAAAGCAGGGCGGCTCCGCAGCGCCCCAGGAGGGATGAGGCGAGCCCGCCCCCCAGCCCCGCTGCTCCCGGCCCCGCTGCTCCCGGCCCCGCTCCTACCTCGGCGGGACTCTCCTCCCCCTCGGCTCCCCGCGCCTCAAAATGGCGGCGTGCGGCCAGCGCCGCCCCGCGGCCGCCCGCCTCCTCCCCTCGCCCCCCCGCCGTTACCCCCGGCCCTCCCGCCTCCTCCCGCCGCGGGCAGCTTCCTACGAGGCTGTCCCCCGCCATCGACCGGGACCTGGTGAGCTCCCGCGTCCTGGGACCCGGCCACTCTCCTCTCCCGTGTGCCGGCGGCTGCCTGCGGGCGGCGGGAGCGCGGGGCCCGGCCCCCTTGGCCGGCGGTGAGGGAGCGGGCGCCCCCCGCCATGACAGAGGTACGGCGGCGGGCCTGAGGTGGCTGTGGTTACTGCGGGGTGGCCGCAAGCCGGGCAGAACGCGAGCGGGCGAACAGCAGCCCCCCGGAGCTGGCACCCACCTCCTGCCTCCTCGGGGGGCTCTTCATGAGGCTGGAGCCGGTTTTCCCCAGTAATTTTCGCAGATCCCATTGGAATGCCTCACGCGCCCACCTGTGGTGGCTGGGGCTTCGTGGGGGTGGGGGATCGGGTTGGTTTTATTGGGGGGCAGTTGGTTGGGTTGGTTTCATTGAAGGTTGGGTTCGTTTTGTTGAGGGGCAATTGGTTTTATTGGGGGGCGTCTGGTTTTATTCAGGGGCGGTTGGTACCTCGGCCACCCACACAGCAGGGGGGGTGGGGGGCCTTGAGCTGCTGGTGGGAACTGGGGTTTCTCCTCTTCCCCCTCTCCCCACTGCACCAGGAGAAGGCCGAATGGGAAAGCTTAAACAAGCTACTGATGCGTCAGGGGTTGGAACCGGTGAGCCTTGCTGCCCCCCAAAGCTGCAGAAGCACCTCAGGTAAGGACATGCTGATTTTACACGTGCTTTTTATGTGGATATAGTCTAAGTTCATAAGGCGTCTCTAAACCCACCACTTCCAAATGGCAGCAGAGATGTGACCTTTCATTTTGACTGGGTTGATTTTATGTATCTCCAGATACGATTGTTTTAGACAGTCGAGCTTCTCGAAGAATAAGGCTTGCATTAAAAACGCTGGTGGAAGACACCGACCGACAGCAGAAGATGATGCAGGAGCTTGTGGAGGCTAATCGTTGTCTTAGGTAAGATACAGTGGAAGAAACTTACCTGCTAATCCAAAGTGAGTGTCTATGGTCTGCCAGGTGGGACTGTTGCCACACCAGAGGCCTAGGACCTTTTTCCCAAGATTATTGTCCAATATGCAACAGCGTTGGCCTAGTTCCTTTGGAGCTCTTATTTCATCTGCCGCTTCTTCCCATACCGGCATGTTTCCTGTACCTGCTGCTGCAGGCTATTATTGCGCATTATTAGATAATGTTGTCAGGCCTATGCTTCCTTCACTGTCTTTAGTGAAATGAGTTTAACTTACATAAAGGATTCATTTGGTTTTTTTCCAGAGATGAGGTACGACAGGAGCGAGGTCGGGCATCTCGACAAGAACAACGGGCTAATGATTTGGAAAATGTGGTAAAAAACATTAAGTCCAAAATTTGTCAGCTGGAAGATGAGACGATAGCTAAAGTTTGCCAGCAACAGAATCAAGTCAAAGAACTTCAAAAAGATCAACAGGTTTCACAGGTAATCCAGATAGCACTGTCTGAGGATTCAAACTTTTGACTTTTTTAAAAGCTCTAAAAATATTTACATTGATCAAAATAAACATGAGTCTTGGGTCATAGAGTTAGTACACAGTTTATAGCTAAGATTTTTCAATCTATACAGAATTTTTCAGCAATAACTTAGAAAAATATATGTATCTTTCTTCCACTGCTAAAACACAAGTATAAGCCTCCTTTTGGACCGAGTGCCTACCTGGGCATGTGTAGTATATTCTCCAGCTTATGGGTTAATATAACTTCAGAATGCTCCCATTATCTGTTAATAGGCCAAATATCAACAGCAACAGGAAAAGCTGCAAGAACAGGGAGAGGTTATTGCCCATTTGCAGAAGGAGCTGCGCAAAGTTGGGATGGAGGAGCAACGGCGTGTTGCCACTCAAAACAAGATGTTTTGTCGGTTTTGCAAAAGAGCCCCCACGTCTCTTCTAGATCAGCAGTAAGCAATTTTCTCAGATTGGTGAATGACCTATAACATTAAATGTAGAAATGGATCTCAAAGTAACTGTTTTCGATATTTATATGGAAGGGGGGTAAAAAAAAAAAAGCTGGAGACCTTAGGAGTACAAACTGAAATACGAAGTCTTGTAAAGGTACATCAATGCAGTGATTTTTTTTTTCTTGTATAAAAATTGTGAGCTGGATAAATAAATCCACGGCAGAAATAAAAGGTTTTGAGCCACTGTATGCACTAGGTGTCAGCAAAGAGAAAGGAATGATGCGCTCTACTCTGGAACTGCAGTATCTGCTGGGGTGCTCTCTTCCTGGGATTCTAACGTTTTAAAATGTAAATTAAAAAAACAACAAACACCCCCACCCCAGAACCAGCCCTTCTGGTTTTGGAAAGTGATCTTTGCAACTGCTGACTGCAGGCTTGCTGTAAGGCTTCCCAGGTACTTTAGGGAGAGTTCTGAAAATACTCCAAGCCTGGGTATCTTGCAGTAAGACCTCCATAGTTCTGCTGCAATAAAAAAGAGATTTGTCAAGTCTTAAGCTTCAGGTAGCCATCACTTTACTGCACTGATGTCACCAGGTTTTCTAGGCCTGGCTAGCGATGCTTACCTGGGAAGCATTTAAAGGGGATTGTGTGTGCGCAACATTTTTCTCATGCCCTTGCTGTATGGGAGGAAGGATCACTGAATTCTGTTCCCTGTGCTTTCTCATCTGTCTCTCCAAAACAGACAATCTGAGAGCACTCAAGGGGAAATGCAGTTTCTCAGCTGTTCATTTTTTTGTGGCTCTATTTTTTGCAAACACTTGGTTTGAAAGCACTTTTACTTTCTTTTTAGATGGATATTCTTGGGCTATGTGGGACCTGTGCTTTCTGCCTCCTGCTGTGGTCGCTGAGTCCTAGCACTTGGGACCTTGCCTCATTTGAAGCTTGCTGAGTAAACATAATCACAAGATGAGGAGGCTCTCAGGAGGATTTAGCTTTTCTCTCCTCTTAATAATTTTGCCACTTTTAGATTAGTAAAGAGTTAATGTCTCTACTTCTCTGTTTTGAAAAACCACAAGCAAGTTTGTTTGGCACGAGAGAAAACCCACTATTTGAAGCTGTCGCTTCAGTGCAGTTGTGTAAGGTGGCCTGCTCCTATGGGTTGGTCACAGTGTCTCTGTGACAGGCATGATTTTTCGGAGAGTATCTGAAATTCAAAATCCCATTTTTCATTTCTTCAGGTTCCTTTGTCTAATTGATTATTATGAATCTGAAATTAGTCAAATAAAAAAGGAGCTCAGGTATGTCTATGACTTATGGTTCAACTATTCAAAATTTTCTTATTCCTTACTGTTCTTAAATCTTACAGTGGTAAATAATTCTGTGTTCCATACATCACTAGCATGTAAGAAACAGCCAAGGATTTTAATGGTCATGGAAGTTTGGATTCATCCAGGGGAGTACCTGTCAGTCAGGCTAAGCAGCTGCTTGGCCAGGACAGCTAGGAAGTTGGGGGTATTGAGACATTTGAGCTATAATTCCTTCTTTTTTTTTTTTTTTTTTTTTTTTTCCAATTCCCGTCCTGTTTTGGCATTGTTCAAAGGCAGAATTACTGCATTAGCTGCGCTGTTGACTGATCTCCCTAAACAAAAGGAATACCAGCTCTTTAGATCCATTGTGGCACCTACATGGTACAATGCAACAAGCACATACCTGAGACATTCCTATAATTTAAGATTATTATTTTGAAAACTGAAATGTGATTTGCTTTACTGGAATTTCTCTCAAGGAGTAAGTGCACTTAATTAATACATGAAACAGCTTCCCAGAAATAACAGAGAAGATCAGTGGGTCTTAGGACAGAGTTGCTATTCTGTTCACTTTGCAGTTTATCAAAGCATTATCATACATAAGTGCTAACTAAACCAACTTAGATCTTTCAGGTAATTGAATTACAGCAAGCTGAAACATGTTTTTTTATTAATAGGCAATATAAAAAAGATGAAGACCGGGTACAGAGAGAAGTAAAAAGCAAGGAAGAATTCCTAAATCTAGATGCTACTCCTAATTATAGAGCCCTGCTTACGGTACGGAACTGCTAAGAATGAGTAAGTCAGTGCAGAACTCTAAATGTTAACCCTTCAAGAGTCACACAGAAACATATGTGTGTTTGATTTCTATCCCTTTGTTCTTACTGTGTCATCTTGTAAACTCTGGGCAGAGTTCACTGTCTTTATGCAAAGATTCAGCACTATGTTGTGAGTTGTCTTAGTTGGGGACCGCTCAGACCTCCTTAATCATACGTTTTCCGCCTGTGGTCTAATGCAGCAGACTCTTGATCTTAGCCGAGTAGGTCCTCATCCATGCTGTCTTGCTATATAGGCGCTTGGGAACCCTTCTTAGCATGTGCGTACTTTTAAATTGTTCAAGCTTGTTGAGTATGGAACGAGTGAAATAAAAGAAATAACAGCCTATGTTACAGTCTTTTCAGAAACAACTTATTGAAACAAAATCCAGGAATGAACAGCTTTTGCTTGAAAATATAAATCTTAAGAAGGATTTGGAAATAAGGTGAGAAAGGATAAGTATCATCCTTTTTAAGAGCACTTCAGTGGACTTTGCTTTACAAAGAAAAAAATTGAAAGTACCATCACTTGTGAAAGTATAGCATGAAATCTGCCTTTAAGTGATTCATAGAAATAAGATATGGCAGCAACGGTCAGCCTTCCCTCCCTACACTGTTAATAACTACAACTGCTAATGGTTAGTTTGCTCTTTATTGCTGTTGCCACATAGAAATGGTGCAGAATTTTATTTCCAGAATGATGCTGCAGCACTAGCAAAGCTTTCTTACTTTTTCGCTTGGCTGGGTTTTATAGATACCTTCAAATGCAAGACATATCATAAGGTACTTTTTCTTTCTAACAGACCAACTGCACAGGAATTAAAACTTTACAAGCACCAAGTGAAGAAACTGGAGAAAACTTTGAAGAAAACTATCCAGTAAGTATATTTCTTCAGTAACTTTCATGAATCCCCTGAAGTTCTGTAAGGCAAACATACCCTGCAGCCTGTAATGCAGATAGTAGCTTTCAAAACACGTACCTTTATTACTGTTCCTCTGAGGCTGGTTAGGGGCAGCAAATGCTACTGCGTCTCCCCAGACACGCTGTGAATCTCTGGCGTGAAGGCAAGGTCTCCAAAAGGGAGCACAGCAGTGTGCCTGTTTTTTTATTGCATTTTGCCTTTCTGGATTTGATTTGAGGGCTACTGCAGGGTGATATGGACAGGACCAAACTGTGGTGTTTGCTGTTTTGTGTGCTATAAAGCAAGCTACTGGTTACATTATGGATTAATAATGAGAAAATACACGAGTTGGCAAAATACTGCAGCTACTGAAGTTATGTCTGTATTATTTTTAGAAATTAGTTTTTTTCTGAAACATTGCTAAGAAAATACATTGAAGGTATTAGAGAACCTGCTTGACAAAGTGTTTTTTTCTGTAATACCACTTCATATGCTAAATATTTTATAGCCTGAAAAAGACATCACTTAAACTTTAAAAATGTTCAGTTCTCCATTTTACATTGTGTATATTTAAATGGTCCTTTCTCTCAGACAGTGGGTATGATTTAGATAGTAGTTTTAAAGAAAGTCATCTTAGATTTGAACAGAAGGGTAGTGAGCTATATACAGTAGGCCAGGTAAGATGTTCAAGCAGAAGCAGATAAAGACTGTGAACATAGAATTTGACCCTTTTGAGTAAAATTCTGGATTTTAAGTCTTCAGCCATAGTAGAACCTCTGGTAGCAGAGCAACTGTACACCCGGTGGTTTCCATTCTAAATTAGCATGCAGTCTGGAATAACCTCAACTGGAGACTTGAGATAAATGATATTATATTTACATCAGGTATTATATTCTTCAGCTAAATCAGTTTGATGGACTTGTATTGGCAGGCATCATAAAATGGAGATTTTAGTTTGTAGGTGTAAGTATATGTGCTACATACCTGATTCTTAAATCAGGTTGAAAGCAGTATCTGCTGCTAAGGCTACTTGTGTAACCCACTGTATTTATTTGGCATGTAGATCTTCGGGAAGTAGTACCGGAGAAAGAAGCAAAGAAAAGAAGGAATCTGAGAGTACCACAGAAGTAGATCAGCTGCAGGCGGTTTGCCAGCAATACTTAGAGGTATGCAAATTTTATCTGTACTGTGTATATATCTAGCAATGTTTCAGTGCTTGTTTAACTATGTAAACTGAAGCATGCTGTTTTGAATCTAAGAGTTCATATGAAAAGTCCTCTACACAGGATGTGTAACGTTTTGGATTTGGCAGTTCATGTAGGTCTGTTCTTCTTTGTCATACCTTGGTGTAAACTACCTGAAAATACAGCAAGGAAGCAGAGACTAGGTCAGCAAATATCAAATCAGTGATTTAGCTGAAGTCTTTTCAGGACAGGGGATTTGTTCAACGTCTTGGACAAAACAGATCCTCATGTTACAGTTTTGAACATGCCTGAGGTGACAGTGTCTTTTATCTGAATTTTTTAAAAAAGCAAATATAATAAACTTCAGCAACATGCAAACTGTGGAAGTGACAGTGCCTCAAGTGGATAAATGTTAAGTGTCCTTTAAAGGGAAATCTGTTTGTATTACTCTTACATATCTTCTAGCTGGTATATTTTAAAATATTTGAATCTATTACATATTGAATACATCTGTACAATTCATGGATAGTAACCTATTGGAGCTATTTATGATATAGTGTAAGTGTTATAAAAAGTCATACATGTTTGAGCAATAACATTTGTTATTTGTCGTTGAAGGTTTTGTCCCATATTGATTCTATTTTGCGAAGTCCAAGAGCTCCTCCATTAATATACAGGTGCAGTAAAGGGCCAGTGCAAAATTATATTAAAGAGAGTAGACAGGAATGTGGATTTGAGCACCTACCGCTTACTATAGAAATGTGGGCAGATCAGCTAATGGCCTTAAAGGTAATGCATTATTGTGTTTGGCTTTATATTTTTCCTTTACTCTGCTGATCACTCCTTGGTCCCTCCCTGTATGTAGTGCTTTTTTCTGTGTGTAGCTTCTGTTATTGCCTGACTTGGTGTTAAATTTTAAAAATAATTCTGCTGTCCACTTATATACCACTTTAAAACATAGTAGGGTAAAAAACACGCAGTGTTCCTACACACCAGAGATACTGCGCTGTGTATATCATCTAAATGCTTTTGTTCACTGGCTGAGTCCCTAAGAAGACACTTAAGCTTTAGAGCCTATGTACTTCACACATTCTTCCTTTCATCTCACCAGAACAGTAACTTTTTGATCAAAATACAAGTGAAGCAGTTTTGTTTGAAAGCAAACCCTCTGTGACCAACAGTTCTTACTTCACTGAAACTATAATGTATGAAGTACTTCAATTTTTAGACTATCGGTGTTATTTTTAAATCAAAGAATATAAGCAAGATACTGTGTTTGAATTCCATGAAAACTAAAACCTTACTATTTCCAGTACTGGAATGTTTTGGCATGTGAGAAACAGAAAATCTGCCCGTTTCTCTAATGAAAACAACTGTAAGCAGTTACTAAAATGAGTTGTGTCCCCTCCCTTCTTTTTAAAAGGATTTGCATAGGTCCTTGAGAAAACTGTCTCTGGAATTGGTGCCCTGGCACGCTGCAGGTCCACAGGATAACAGAGAATTCATACGAGTTGAAGACCTCCAGTTCACAGTAGATGCAATTTTGGAAGAAATAGAGAATAAGGAAAAGGTAATTCTTACCAGGGGTTTATAATCACAAGTTAGCGTGGAATTCTTAAACACATTCTTCACACGTTGGTTAAGTTTGTGCATTTGAAAGCCTTGCAGAGTTTAAGAAGCAGGTGTTGGAAGATATTCAGTAGTCAAAGACTTTTAACATAATGGATAAATTCACCTTGGGAAAGGCTGCTTTCCTCAGTCGTTTGGCCAATGATAAATTCGCATTGTCCTGTAGTCTCAGTTGCCCTGAAACATAAGCATACTTAACTAGGCAACAGAGAAGGCGGCTTTCAAAAAGATATTTTTGATTTGCTGGATATTTGTGTCTGAAAACTCTCTTTAAGATATGTCTTCGGATTTAAGAATATTTGAAATGCTATGATTTAATAAGGGAAGTTACACCTGTTTTCTTCATAGACTAGTTTTAAGAAAGTTTCATGGTTTATAAGAATCCTTGCTTATTAAGTGGTAATGTTGATAAGTTGTTCTTCCTGCTTGCTACAGAACAGCCAGGCACTGTCCTTATCGACCCTGTTTGCAATAGTCTCTCACTTCCAGAAGTTGTTTGATGTGAATTCTCTCAGTGGCGTTTATCCACGAATGCATGAGGTTTACACAAAGCTTGGGGAAATGACCAACGCTATGAAAAATCTCCATGAGCTCCTGGAACTAGGTAAAGCCATACCCACCTAGCGTTTGTTCGAACTGTTCCCAAAGGAATATGATAAGTGAAAGGTTGATCTCTTCATAGAAAGTATGCTGAGCTGCCGAGAAATGAGTAAACTTAAGTGTATGCTTCACTGGGAAGATTAAAAATAGGTTGCTGTCAATTAGCAGCTTAAATAGCAAAACCCCATTATTTGTAAGCCCTCAGCAGTTGCTGAGGAATATCAGGGAGGCAGAAGAAAAGAATAACAAAGGAAAGTGAGTTATTTTTTTTCCACAAAGCTTTGTTTCTGTGAGCTTTGTAATTCTTGATCATCTTTCATTTGCCACTTGAAAGGTAACATGTTTAAGAAAAAAAAATTCAAACTCTGCTCTTGATTTCTACTCGGTAATTCATTCAAGTGTAACTCTGTCTAATCCTCAGAAACGCCTGTCTTACACTGTTAAACCTTTTTAAGAAATAAAAAAAAAATTAAGTGCCAGTACCCAGAGGCAAACTTGGGGACCTCCCAGTGCCATTCCTTTCTGGTTTGTACTTCTGGATGACAGCGGGTGCTGCTGCTTCTGGGTTTAAAGGTCTGGCTGTGCTGCAGGGCGTACAGCCATAGGGCAAGGCTCCTGGGCTACAAAGGTCTTCTGAGCCAAGCAATCTGCCTGCCTGCAGCCAGCACAGGAGATGAGGAAGCCTTGTGTCTCCTTAATAATCACAAACCAAGCTGAGGACGCCTTTCCCAAGCCTAGCTCTTCTGAAATTGAGGGAGAAAAGGACAAAGGAGCCCGCTACCTTCAGTCACAGCAGACAGTGAAGGTAGACTCCAATACCAAGCCAAGTTCTGGGCATTAACAAGGTATTGATTGAGCGGGTTCCTTGTTGCCCTAGCCTAGCCCCTGTACTGTGCTGCAGCTGTGTTACCAGAAGCTAATGAATAACCCTCCCCCTGCAATTTCAGTTGGCTGGTATCTGTTGACAGTGGAGGGTGCACTTTGGTACCGTCAAAGTGAAAATGCAGTGAAAGCACACAGCTCTGACAAGGGTTTTTGGCCGCTATAGGACTTGTGAGAGATTCACTGTTCCTAGCGAACACTAGTTTGTTTCTGACCACAGGCACTTCATTTTCCGTGAGTGATGGAACTTGTATGCCTAGATATGTGAAAACTGAGTAAAATCCGGGCACCTGCAAGAATTAATTGTCTAAAATAATTTCCTGTTATTAGTGTTAAGAAACATGTGAAGTGTTTGTTTTTCCACAGACAGTTCAGTTCCACCCACTGTGGTAGTGGATACTGTTGGGAAACTGTGTGCCATAATTAATGAGAACATGACTGAGCAGGTACAGCAGCTTCTGGGGACCCAAGACATCCACAGGTATGTGGGCTGTTCCACTGACAACTGTTCTTCAAACACCGCATTTAATAATGGAGAGAACGGGCTAAAACCCGATAGGGCAAGAAACTTTAATCACTTGTTACAAAGTTAGTGAGCTGTGATGGTAAAGGAGTTACTCCTACCTGAAACAAAACTTGAATGCTTTCAAAAGGATAAAGCTGGCAAAGGCAAGAATGAAGGGTAGAAGGTTCCAAAATACCTTGTTGGTCTGCATGGGTAAGGGGATCAAATAAGCCTTAACAGGACACATGTTTCGTAGGGAGACAAAGCAAATACTGCACGTGGGGAGGGAGGATAAAGTGTTGCAGGGCTTTGGCTGTAACGCTGAAGTGTATTGCTAAGAGAACGTATGCCTTGAGCTGCCTACAAATACCCTGGGAACTGGACAAATCCTGTCATACCTTCAACAGATGACAACATACACGTAGGTGGCAGCAGACCGTAAGAGCCTGCGTTCAGCATGCGCTCTGCAAACGTACTGACAGTCGCCTGCAGCAGGCAGCAAGTCTGGTGCACCCCGAGTTACCAATGCTAGCTCCTCAGCCTTTCTGCACTCCTCTGTTTCAATGAGAGAAGAGCTTATAAAGTATTTCTTGCTCCACCTCTGAGGCAGTTACATCAGCCACCCCCAGGCAGTGTATTTAGCATGTGAAGACTAATGTTCCAGTCAAAAACTTACCTGGTGCCGTGTAAGAGGGAAGGGAAGGATGTGTATAGGGTGTAAATAGCGAAATCGGAGACCCTCTTCTGACAGCGAACGCTGGCTGTAGGTTTTGGAACTTGAGAACACATTTTTGGTGCAGATGGTTTTACATACTACTAAATAGCAGTATGTTTCAGAAAGTCAAGATGTAGTATGACAACACAGCCGAGGAGGTGAGCTTAAAGCACCCTTGCACCTTTTATCTGACAGTCTCACTTGCACATTTTCAGCATAATCAATAAGCTAGAAGAACACGAGTGCTTTTTTCCACCATTTCAAGCTCTCATTCAAGATTTGCTCTGTCTTCTAGGTGAGTAATATTTGCAAGAGTTGTAATTATCTTCATGCCAGCACTTCCTCCTAGAACTTTAAATAATTAACAAGTGTTTTGTTTACTCCTGGGGTGCCGAAACACAATGAGGATGTGAGGGAAGGTGCTAACTTTTGCCTGCCTCTACTCTTTCTTTCTTTCCCCCCCCCGTTGATGGGAAGTGACAAAATTGTTTTCATTGAACATGGGGTTGCATATATCCAATCACATTAATCATAAGATAAGCTAAATTGAGGCTTTTCCAAAAGCATTAAAATGTGCGAGGAGCTTATTTCATTCACTACCTGTATTTAACATTAAGTTAGAATCTTGGCTGAACTTGAAAATGTTCTAGGTACATGCACCTTACCATTTTGCTTTTCATTCCATTTCAGAGATCAGTAACCTGGATGATATTTTACCTACTGTGCGAAATCTGAAATTGGTAGCCAGTTAAGAGGTACGCTGGTCTTCTCTAGCAAGATCTGTCTTGCCTGCGAATGTACCTGTTGATGCATATGACATTAGAGCTACCTCGAACCTCAGTTACCCAAATCAACAGATTCAGATTTTTTGACGTAAATAAAAGCTGCTGCATTTTTTTCATTTTTCTTAATTCTTGTTTCATGGTCAATTTAAGAAATAACTTACTATAACTGCTATCAACTGGTCTGCTCAATCCCAGGGAGAGAACCAGTACACTGTATCAGTCTAAGAAACTGAACCCAGCACAAAGCCAGACATAGGGTAACCACTAAGCATTTTTAATGTTTCTGACGCAGTAAGTATGAGATACAGGTGCTGCTCTTACTGCCTTAGCCATAACACTCTTATCATTTGCCTGTCTTGGTCTTTTGTTTTAAAATGTTTAGAGTTTCAGATCGGTCTGGGATGCTCAGCAAGTATTTTTTCTGCTTATGGACTGACACAGGCTAGATTATGCTAATTTAGGCCCGGAACAGTTTAAGCTTGTTTCAGGTGGTTGGTTATGGGTTTCTGCCTAGCACAGAGTTAAAATTATTATGATCACATTTCAAAAGTCAGTTTCAGAAAGGCATAGATCAAGTTTCTTATGCAAGACAGAAGTTTATTGTACAGAAACAATTAATACCAAGCTTCCAAAAATATTTTGCTCTGATATTAATAAAGCTTAGTTTACAAAACTCTGCTGTTCCTACAGGCAGAATGCTTTACTATCAAAGTTTACAAGATTTTGAAATGTACTGTAACAAAGAACAAAACATGGTAAGGCATCACAAGCCAAAACCTTAATGACATCACGGTAAACTAATCTCCCTCCTTTTGGAAGCTTGTTATATACATACCTGCAGCCATGATCTGCTAAGATATCAATAGTTAGTTCCTATTAAGAGTCTTAAACAGATTCTTTCAGAGGCTGCTGTAGCCCTACAGATGAAAAATGCTGTTTAAAAACTTGTACTTTTTTGAAAGAGTAATGCTTCCATGTTAAAACAATGTGAATAGGATCCTGGGGAAACACGACTGCCAAGCAGAGAAGTGACACTTACCTGACAGTCTGAAATATTTCCAGGTATAACACTTCCTTAAGAGAGTATTCACACTTAAGGGTTCTTTGGGGAGATATACCAGCAACAGCAAAAATAAAGGATACTGTTCAGGGACAAATTATTCCCAATGTGGAGGTTTATTTTTTTACTTCACTGAGCAGTGAGAACTAATCTCTAAGGATGATCATTATTAAGTTTAGATGTCCTGAGCTGGAGACTGCTTCAAATGTGCAGCGACTGTTCAAAACACATTAATTACAAGAAATATGTACATTCATACAAAGCTGAAAAATTAGTAACTTATGTACATGAGAAGAAATCAAATTTTCTTCCGTCTACTCCTTGTCAGCTCATACCTGCAAGACAGATACAATTAGTTATTATAGTAGTTTAAGACCTTCTTTAAAGTTTTAACTGGCACAACAGACAGAACTTGGGCTGCCTTATCGCTTGTGCTCCACAGGCAGCGTGGCAAAGGAGGTCTCAGAGATGGCCTCAAACTTCAGCTCTTTACCAGGACCTCTGGATGCATCATTTTTCTCCTGCTCCTGCCAGTGCCACACGCTGACGCAAGACACCCGTGCAGGCTGGGCTGGGGAGCCCGGTTTTCCTACCCTGCTGGCCAGCGCTGGCGCCCTGCCTGTGCAGCTGGCAAGCTCCTGGACTACCCACCCTGCATTCCTGAGGCTCCACTGAAGGAGAAAGAGGGAAGAACTACTGCCATTAACTACAGACATAGAAGGGGAGGAGAAAAAAAACCAACCTGGTTCTTAATCTTTGCCTCAGACCAATGCTTAAGGTTTAACTCTGAACCACAGCGAACATACAAGCAAAACTGTAAGTGGCTTGTAGTAATAGTTTCTACAAATGCTTTGTAATTAAAGTTTTATCATATATATATATATTGCCGATCAGAGTATTAATTTAGTTGAGATCTTTATCCAGGTTAAAATTTGTTGTGAGGCTACTTTAATAAACATAATTCTTTTATGTGTCCCAATGGCTTTCATGGTAACTTAAAATATGCTGAAGACTGTAATTGACGTATAGGCCTCTTATTAAAACTGTCGCACAGGGCAGGTATTGCACTAGCAACTGGATTAACATACAACTTAGATAAAACTACCAGATTACTCCAAGGTAGCCCTGCATCTGCAGGTTGAATGCTCTTGCTCACCAGCACGCACAGCCCATTTCCAGCCCTCCGGCAGCCCCGCAAACTCGCAGCAAAACAACTGGCAGGGTTTGAAAGTACCAAGGTGAAAACTTACCACTGTGCAAAACCTTTTATTAAGTCCTCCTGTGACAAGTCGATCCGCACCTTTAAAAAGCACATTTTATTTCTTCGTGTATTATTCAGCGTACAAATAAATGAGCTAAGCCAGCTCCCCTCCCAAGGCAGACCTGCTTTCAAGTTCTAGGGCGGCAGCTCAGGCTCAAGAGGAAAACAAGCATCCTGCGTGCCCGGGACATGGGACACGGGCGGTACCCAGCCTCAGCACTGCAGCTCGGCTGCCCAGTAGTACTACTTGGAAGCTTATGTGTCACTGAAGCAGCACTTCCACCGTATTTTTCATGGAACTAAAGCTGTTCACAGAAAGCTTAAAACACTGTTGGCAAATTCTGGGGTTTAATCCCACGTTTTTCTCAGCTTCGAGTTTGCACTATTGGAGCCGCTCCCCAAATGGGCAGCAGTGGATCCCAGGAAACATTTTTTTCATTTTGGGAGCGCCCTTCTGAAATGAAGGGGTGTAGCACACATCATGTGAAACCACACAAGCTTCCACATGGATACAGCCTGATTTCAGATGAAAATCTGGCAGAAAAAGTTGTTTCCAGAGTGCTAGTCCTGTTGCTGAGATTTAGTCACTAGAACCGCATTTCAGGATTACAGGAATCGCTCCGACTGCGCAGCTCTATTAAATCAGTAACATAGCTTCTTTAAACTTACTTTCCCCAGCTCCTTCCTCTCCTGTGAAATGAATGGCCTGTTGTTTTTCACGGCAATGTCCAGTGTCCTTTTCTTGACATCTTCCAAAGATTCAAAAAATTCAAACCTAAAAGTAAAAGTTTTGACAAGAGACACCAAAGAAAAAAAAATGCTATAAGCATTAGTGGCCAGAATGCAGGGACAGAGCACAGCATCAGTGGCCAGAACGTCTAAGAGAGAAGGAAGACACACAAACTATATTCTGTAGTTAGATTTGATTCACATGGTAAGAAATCTCTCCTTGGCCTCATCAAAGACTGTGACATCTGTGCACTGTGCCAGGGGCAAGGAGGAAAACATGCATCCTTGATGAAATGCTATTTACCATCATTCTCTCCCTCCATGGAAGATCAGCATATTTTCCATGCAACCCTTATTACTCAGAGGAAATAGCTGAGCCAACCCCAGAAGTTTCCAAGGTAAGCTTACACCACATTAAGAGAACACAAAGGTTGGAACCTGTGGCAATTAAATTCTTAATGGCTCTGACTCATGCCTCTGGCACACATCATCTGATGTCAAGTGAGTTTTGTCCACCCTAAATCACTTCAGTTCTGCCCACCTGAACAGCTTTTTCTCAAGTCAGAGCTGTAAAACAGGTAATGTGTTTTGGAGCAAAGTATTGCTCAACCTGTTACACTTAATTGAGGATGTACGGGATGCACCAATACTGTGACAAGGAAAAAGATGCTGTTCCCAACAGCTGGGCTGGCAATTCATCAGCAGTTACAGGAGAATAGGCAGAAGAAAAATCCACAACTGTAGTGTTTTGAGTGTTAAGATGAAATAGTTTAAAAATCTTTTCTCCATTTCTGACCTATACTGACAGAAAGGACCCAACACAGGAAAAAAGTGAGCCACCCAGGGCCGCCCAATATTCATGTATTTTCACATGTGCACCTGTCTTTAAATATGGGATGAAAACCGCCTCTCAACAGAGCTCTGTGTCTAAGCATTACTGTGTTTGGGTTTATACAAAACACTTCCCATTTCAGAAGCAGAGCTATGGACACGACACTGCCAGCAAGGAGGGGGGAGCATTCTACCCTGCTCCCACTAGGTCTTCATGACAACATCCACCCGTCTGTCCAAAGAACGGTCCAGCCTCAAACAGCTGCCTGCTTCTGCTTTTGACTTTGGCAAGCCGTCAGAATAAGCACCAGGCAAAGCAGTATGGACAGAGGAGGCGTTGTGAGGTACCCAAATGGAAGGATCACCTCTGCAACGACAGGGGGTTCGACACGGGTAGGGGAATGTCTGCAAAGCAGCAAGCAGAGCCCCATCTGCTAGGATCAGGGAAGGGGGCAGGAGGAAGGTGCCCTCTTTCAAGGGACAGACACCACCACAGCAGAGCCAGGCCTGCCCCGAGGACTCCCACATCACAGCTGAAGTGCCGAGTTTTTTCAGAAGACAATTTTTTTCACAAGACAATCCTTCCGAGCAACGGAAGCATGCATACCTTACATAAGCCCTTTCATTATATAGGGATCATAACTGTTTCGGCAGCGATAATTACATAATTAACATTTTCTTACTTCTCGTCGTATTGGGGGTTCAGAGTTTTTTTCTTAACAGAAGTCTTCTTCCTGCTTGCCCACCTTCTATCTGGAAGCAGGTATATACGAACGTATGGATCTACTCCACGATTGGAAGAGGGCACCAAGTTTCTGTTAAAAGAAACAGCGTTGACAAGCAAAGGCAGGTTCTCCCGCTGTGTGCTTTAATACCTTGTCTCTCTTCAAATCAGTCCGACCCTCCATGGGCCAAAAACATTTATCTTGGGAGTTGGAACGTAAGCAAATAAAACTTCAAGAATGTGAAGTTAAACAAACTTTTCACTAATGAGTGTGTGGCCACTTAATAGGGTTCCTAAATTAACATTGAGAAATTCAGTCATAGGTATCGATCCTTGTCATCA
>JAVJGJ010000061.1:32739307-32752933 GCA_035590215.1 Microhierax caerulescens
GTATCGATCCTTGTCATGATGCCCGTCAGGCATCGGTTGTCAATGCCGTTCAGAGGAAGTTTTGGGTGGATGAACATTAAAGTATCTCTCCTGCAGCGAGCACTGCTCGCTGGCTGCTCTCACAGACCTGCTACAGGCCTGACCACAGCTGGGCTTGGCGAGGCTGCGCAGGCTGAAGTCAGCCAGGGCTGAGGCAGCTCAACAGGCAGCTTATGCTCCTGCTTTGCTGCACGTCTGACACAGGCTCGGAGAGCTCTTCCCCTTCCCTTTACAGATACACCGAAGCCATCATCTGCATTACCTGCAGCCGTTCACCAGCACGACGAGACTTTGCCGTACAGAAGCGTACCGCACTGTGAGCTGAATCTCTCCCAGAGACATTTCAGTCCCGCTGTAAGACAGTTGCACAAGTCAAAGCTTTTAAATACAGCTACGTTTTTAACAGACCACATGCACAGACCTAGCAGCATGCAACAGGACACCAGCTTCAGATGCTGGTGATGCATTTTCAACTGAACCCAACTTTCAGGGCACTATTCTTTCTGGCACCCTAAGGCTTGCTATCCAGAAAGCAGCTGGACCACAGAGGCTCCCCAGATACACTGCTCAGGTCAGTGCCAGCACTGCCTGCTGCCCTCTGTACAGGTAGCACAGTACACGCTTCAGTCCCACCGTACAAACTGCCAAACGAAGCACCTACTTGGCTTGCCGTAGACGGAGCAGCAAAGCACACATTAGCATGTTATGCAGCTCCTCCAAGGACGTCTGTATATGCAAAATGGGACCTTTCTTATATTCCACTCCGCATGCTTTTCAAGTGTTTTCAAATCCAAAACATTGCTTAAAAATGGTTTATGAAGTAGGCCCTGTTCAGAGATAGAGAATTTGCCAGTCCAGAGGTGCTAGATGGAACACAGCTGGAGCTGCATTTGATGTTCAGGTTTATAACTGCTCTGATGCTCTTAACGGAGGTGGACCTTCTTTGCTATTTCAGTTCCTTAAGGATTCTAATAGCTCCATTCTGCACCTCAGGAGAGACAAATCTGGCTCTCTGTCCTCCTCAACAGAGCAGACTACCTTGCAGCCTCACACTTAGCACTCTGAGACAAACACACACACAAGCATACCTATCCACAAAAATGTTGTTCACAGCACTGTAAGTCTTAAAATTTGTTGCATAAAATACAGAAACTTTAAGCAGCCAGATATTTCTATCAAGAGTTTGTGTTTTTACAGAAATGAGATATTCAGACTTCCAATAACCTGCTAAAATCACAAGTGTTATGGGACCCTGGATATTGCCTGTTGCTGTTGGTTAGAATACTTAGGTCAATTCATTGTAAGATGATTTGAGACCCAAGACTCCAAATGACTTATCTTAAATTCAACAGTATGCAACAGCGATCTACAAAACCTAAGCCTGCCCAAGAGAAGAACAATTCAGCTGGAAGAACACCTACTTATGAAGGTCCAGATTGCTGCTACTTAGTTCAAAGCAAGAAGAAGGCAGAGAGCCCAGCGAAGTAACACTGGGTGCAAGCCTCAGCTCCTGTACGACTGGCAAAGTGGGCACTACCGCTGCCCTGGTGTGCGATGCTGATGGTGGGGGACAGTCTGCATTCTGCTCATGCTCTGCCTCGTTAAGGCCAGCAACACTTTCACTTGGTACAGGTGCTGCTGAACTGTCATTTGTGTCCAGGTCTTCTCTGCTGTCCTTTTTCAGCAGGGAGTCAACTGCTTCAGAGTCTTTGCTCTCAGGAAGTACTTTTGAAACTTCTGGGTTTGGTGGGGAGACAAACACTTGCTGGTTTCCACCCTTCTCCATGACATGCACAGGACCTTGCTTCAAGGCACTGGCACCAGCCTTAACTCTCTGTGAATCGGGTTCTTCAGCATTCAAGGCCTAAAAATCACAAGGGAGAGAAATGAGTGCTGCTCCCAAAGCACCGGGGTTAATGCCAGCATTACCATCTAGCATGAAATTTCACCACAACCCTGTAACAGCAGGAATCTGCTACTACAGGTGAAAGAGGGCTACGGGATTAGCTGTGCTTTTCTCTTCTCTTGTCCAGCTGTGTATGTATTTAACAGCACCTAAACAGTGATCCAGAGCATGTTGAGAAAACAATTCCTAAGCATCAGTCTCTCTTACTGTTTAGCAGCTTCCATTTCCCCAGCTTAGATTTTCTCAGTCCAACTCTATTGGCATGAGAAGATTTTGAGCAATGGCACAGCACCAAGTTTTAGGAAGCCTCAGGGATACCTCTCAGCTCCACCACACACTCTTAATTGCACTTAAAAGACCTTGTCACACTTCTACTTTCTACTAATCTGTGAAGCAAAGTCACATTTCACCTGGTTAGAACTGGATGGAAATTCTAACTTCCATGTGAGTTCCATCTAACTGCCATTCCAAGATGGCACTGAGGCACTGATGGCAAAGAACACCTTACCCGCAACACAAGTTTCATCTTAATGAAGCTGCCTGAACTGGAATGGTCCAGCTGAAATCTCTGATCCAGAGTCATGTTTGGGTCCTTAAGTAAGTGGGAGAGACATACTACTGAAGTTCCCAGGGCACTATCCCGATCCTTGTCTTTTATCTAGGGTGGGGGAAAAAAGAAAAAAAAATTATTAGATGGCAGACTGGAAAGCGTACCACCAGGAACAGCAAAGCAAGAAGGTATTTCATGCAGAGACTACAATTAGCTTATTTACTTCAGGACTTACCATCAAGTATGGTTACTTCCAAGTAGGTTTTGCCAATATTTCAGGAGTATAAGAAATCAGTATGTTTGGAGTCAAAATCCCATGCCTAACTATGCAGAGATGGGAACCACTGAACTGCCTTAGCAGAAAAAGTGGGTCTTGGGACTCACTTTCCTTACTTGCTCTGGGGAAAGTGTCCCAGGCTGCTGGTCTAAACTTTTACAAGTTTTTTAGGTAATAGTTTGTTTAGCCTATTTAACCTCAAAACACTTTCCAAGTTCAAATCCGTTTCTGTAGCCAAATGAGCTGGCTGTGACTGCAACACATGCTTGTGAGAGACAGGATTTCTTAACGAAACAAAACACCAAGGTGAAGAGATAGGACTCAGGTTGAGAATTATGAAGACTGCTATTTCTGACAGCAAAATATTCATGGCTTTACTACACACAGACCTGTATAATACCTCCTTTGCACTTGGCAGCCAGAAACATCCCATGTTTTGAACTAAGATATTACGTGTTACATGATTGTAGAGCAAAGGTAGATACCAGCATCACCTAACAGAGAATCGCCTGTGCAACAGCAGGTACTTCTCCCACCGTTTTAGTAGGAGGGGCCCAGCACAAGCACACAGAAACAACCAGCACTGAGATCACATCCACCGTAAAAAAAGCTTCTTTCTATAAATATGCACTTGGTTTTCAAAGGAAAGCTCTTCTCTCACCTCAACATGGAGCGACTCGGAATGAGCACTGTGGACAAAGAAGGTGAAAGCTTGGCCCCACGTGGGATCTTTGTTGAAATTGCAGGTCTGCAACAAGAAGATCGTGGCATACAGGTTAGTTTATTCTGTAAGCAGCAAAGAACACCATCACTCTGATCACCAGAGTGGGCACGGTGACCCTCTTGTTTTATTCAGTGATGCTACACCCCAGCTGTATGGAGAGAGTGAATTTTCCAGGTCAGAAGCGTGTGGAAGTGAAGTCTACGACCAAACCAGAACGAGTTCTGCGGGGTGTGGAAATGCCGAAGAACAAGTCTGGTGAGCTGCAGTTGGCCCCAGCCAGGGCTGCCTGGACCAGCAGCCAGCCTCACCTGCAGCAGGGCACCACTCCTTCCTTCCCACCTCTCCAGCCAGGGAAAGCCAGGGTGCTGCTTCCAGCCTGCAAGCACCCAGAGCCAGCTCCCAAAGCCACAGCAAGCTGGCAGGGAAGGGCAGGAAAGCTAGAGGGGCCGTTTGAGGAGTGCAGAGCTCACGAGAAGGGTAGGATGGCACAGCTTCAGCACCATCCACTTCAAGGATGAAAGAGTGTGGAAAGCACCCACAGGGGCTGTGGCTGAGGCTGCTCCATAAACCAGCTGCTTCCACCAGGTCATGAGTGCTGGCAGCAATGGGAAAGGAGCAGGGGAAAGCTGGATGTCTGACCTAGCTCTGGAGAGGCAGGTGATGTGGTGGGGAAAAGGGAAAGCCAAAAAAGGTAAAAAACCAAGCAGAACCCGATTTCTGGATGGAGCAGGTGGAAGAAACAAGGGAAAATAGGTGCCAGTCCTGTATGCTTGCATGTAACCAACAGGATTCATTCCTATTTATTGGATGTCCAAAAGAACACAGGGCCACCCTCATCGGCATCCAGCCACAGGGCAATAAACACAGCAGCTACTGGGAGGGCAGAAGTCAGCTGTTGCTCATACTCATCAGGCAAAATTAAATACTAAATAATGGAAAAGGAACTGAAAGTAAAGTGGAGAAGATCCAGATACATCTTGTCCAAGTTTAAATAATAATAAAAAAAAATCCAGTAAAACTGAAACACAGTAGCTAGAATTTGATGAGGGAACAAATGCCAGTTTGAGGCAAATGACACCCTGCCCTGAGAAAGCACAAGCCAGATTGCAGACCTATCATTTTTTCCTCTTCAATCCCTGTAGAACTAAAGTATCTTGACCAACATGACCCTGTGGCCATGAACACAAAACTGCACATCTGTACAGCAGCTGATCACACACCCACTAATCAAGCACAACTCAGTGACACAGTGCTTCCAGCGTGCTGCTTGACCCTCACCTCCCAGCCTCTGCCGCTATCACTGTAACTACAGCTCTACATATCAGCTTCACTAGTCCTACCCTTCCTAGGGGCTACCTGGAGATAATCACCCAGGAAATAGAAAGTATTTGAGGAAAGCACAGGAGTCAAACAGCCTCACCTTGCTTTTCTGAGTCTTGTTTCCTACTGTGAGCAGGACAAAGGAGGAAGGTTCTCGTTCCGTCTTCTGTCATTTAACGCAAGGAAGAAAAAGAAAGCAGAAAAAAAAAAGATAAAAAGAAGAGACATTTATAGTTTACTGGAAGCAATATCAAACCACTACTCTTCTTTGAAAGAAGTTGCTGGAAAACAGACAATAGTTTTCAGATGTGGGACATCTGAAGAGTGCAGTACACAGGAAAGATTCCCATCATAACACAGCACAGTCTTACCCTCTACCACTGAGAGTACACATTTAAGCCAGTTTTATGTATTTAGGTTACAACAGGTGAGCAGTTGAAAATTTGTCAAAAGCTGGGAGGTAACAGAGAAGAGAGTTGAAGGCTCAGTGGGATGTCTTCATCATTCCTAAATCAAACAGGACTCTCAGAATTGTTTTCTGAGGCTCAGGACTCGCTGTAAAGCAGCCAGGAGCGAGTCATTGGCACCAAGAAACAATTTCTTTCCAGAAGCAGTAATACTGTGCTTCTCTGCAATAATGCTATAGAAGTTAAGGCTGAGGATCTGGTCTTGGCATAACACTGTATACAAAGTGGATACAATGAAGTCCAGAATTAAGGATTATTGAATGTGATGTGTATCACAGTGCTGGTAACTCATCTAAATTGTAAAGACTGCATTTAGGAGGGGAGCTAGTCACAGAGAATGGGAAGCTTTATCCATTGCTCAGAGCTGTGGTTGTATGTAGCTTGTTCAGAAAAAAAGGGAGAAAGACATTCTTCCCTATACCCAGCATTTACATCACAATAGGAAAATGCAGTATTTGGAGGAAAAAGTAAACAGAAGCAAAGAGAGAGGAGGCATGAACAACAGAGTGGCTTCCGAATCCCTCTAAAGCCGAGGAGGGAAGGAATCCGGCAGTGAGGTCTCCAGCTGACAAGAAGGCTACCACGAACAAGCATATTCCTCCCATCCCAATGTGGGAGGTCAAGCTGGAACAGCTCGGTATGGGAAGAACCCCTGCAGCAGCAGAAAGGGTAACATGACTAGGTCAGATGTCTGGAGTCTGTCTGTCCAAAGCATAAAATAAAAATAAATACAACCCCTGACACAATCCAGTAGTTCCCCCTTGGACCTCCTAGACTTTCACTGGGGCAGGGCATGGGCTTTCAGTCACTAATTTGAACCCCTGGTCACTTAGACTCTTATGCCGGGGAGTTGGTTTTTTTTATCCACAGCTAGCTTCAGTTGCTATGATACTGCATAATGCAGAATGTTATTTTGCAAGTATGGGAGAAGAATATAAATTTTACCTTGAGGTACTTGTTATTTTTGATCTTCTTCGCTCCACATTCGCCATTCGAATACTCAAAGTGGTTTTTCTGAATTAGTAAACGGAGTATTTAAAAACAATTAGTTTGTGGGCTTTAAGAAAAAGGAGTGAAGGCTGCTTGCCTGTGGTTTGTACTTACTGGAAGGTTGAAGGCACTATCCAAGTAGACTATCAGAATAGCTGTAGACAGACCCTTCCTATCCTGTGAAGGCCAGAAAGATAAAACAAAACACAAGGTAGCAGTGTAAAGCACAACACAGGTTTCAAAGGACAGTTTCTGAAAGCTAAGCAGCTCTTCACCTTCCTCCTAAAACTCGCAATTTGAGGAGCACCAGCCAATACAGCATGACAGTTTTAAGCACTTAGACCCGTAAGAAGAGGTGTAAGTCTTTTCAATTCACTGGCCTTAACGCTCTTCAATGTCTCTAGTGCAGAGCTGGTTGGATTCCCCAGTACAGCAAGACACCTAAAAACATGCTCAACCATATAACAACATCATCAGTAATTCAGTGTCAGCAGAAAAAAAGCCTGGCAACAAATTTTATTCACTTCAACAGAACTCAAATGCTTTTGCTTGATTATGAAGAAACAGCATCCTTGGGAGATGGGTTTTATCCAAGCAATTCTGCTGGTCAAGTAGGACACCATTAGGAACCATGGCCCTACAAAGCACCAATGCTAGGTATTTGTCTATGACTAGTACAGGTTATAGACAAGGGTCCTACACAGATTCTAGATGAAGTTGGAAGGGAAAAATTATCAAAAACTGTGAGAGGCCGCTTTGCAATCAGTCAAACAAAGCTTTGCTAATTCAAGCAAAAATAGCTGCCAGATTTGAGTTACTCCTGAATTACCAAGGGACCTGGGGCAAGGAAATGCCCTTCCTCTTCAGGAGGGATGGGGGGATAGAAATCACATCCAAAGTTTGTCAGACAAAAATAAAATTCCCTCGAGCTTGCCTGGGGTTCCTAATTTTACACACTGTTGATCACTGGACAGGTATCAGAGTATCTGAATCTTTTAAGCAAATATACCCACCTCATGTAGCTTTTCTTGGTCATTTACTAGTGAAAGCCACTCCAGTTTTAGATGCAAGTGTCCACTTGTTGTCTTACTTAAGGGAAACCACTAAATGGAGACAATAAAGAGTAACTTGAGACCTGTGAGGCAGAATAGTTTTTATAGATCTGTTGCAGTCTGAGACTCATGTACAGCTGACAATAAGAATTGTACTTTGAGTGCCTTAGAGCTTGCATTTTTGACACTTAGATTGTAGCACGTCTATCTACTTAGAAACACAAGCCAGAAAAAAAAAAAGAAGATACCCACATACATACAAAGCATATGGGTATTTCCAGCCAGCAGCAGCACAGGACAGGCACCCTGGCATTGTTTACAGAGTGCTGGGTTGCAGGGTGAACCACAGTAAGATCAGATCATTTCTTTCCTCAGAAATCAGACTGCTTCACCAAACTTGATCTGTAGCCTTGTACAGAAATATTTGGTACATACAGGACACACAGTATTAACAGCAGATACCTCACTGCTGGCTCAGCATCACCTCAGAGCTGTCTGAGGTTTTTGGCTTGATTGCAATAGGCATTGTAATGGCTACTTTAAGTTTTCTGAGCAAAGGTGTTTTTTTTTTTTGTGAAAATACTACAGTGCAAGTGTGCAAGGAAGCTTTAAGCACACAGAAACAATGTAATAGCAGAGGGAGAGCAGAAATAAGTACACATAAGCATACACCACCAACCACATCCAGAAAATAAGTTGTAATCTTTACCTCATCAACAATTTTGTCATTCATTACATCCACTAGGCTTATAAGCAAGCTGAAAGACAAAAAGCAAGCATGTCAGCATATGCTTAGGCACACAGCATACTGCTGTTGGGGAGAGAAGAAACCACCACCAAAGGAGCACATGCTCAAATCTGTTCCAAATAGCAACTTCGCACTACCTGTCTGCATGTGCACTGGAATGCACTTACACTTCTGAAGTCTCCCCCTTGAAATACTTCCAAAACTAAAATAAAATTTGAAGTAAATCTCAAGTCATGTAGCAACTCTCATTTGTAATGGATTCTTATGATTCCCTACAAGACTATCAGACCATTCTCTATTTTGTTCAAAGTTAGCTGCACTAGGAACTAATAACTTGGTATCAACATCTAGACAAAGGGAACAGCTTCCTTCAATATTAAATTTCTGGTAGGAATGATCTGGGTGTCCTGTCGTAGAGCTTACTGGACCCTGAGCAAGGGTCATGCTAACTTACCTGCCCATAAAGTCATCTTTATCTGGATCTTCATCATACAAGTCCACTTCTAAGTCCTGACCAGGCACTTCATGAACAACAAACTGGAGGAGAAAGATGTATTGATTAAAAATAAAAAGCATTCACATAGGTTTATAGAGACTCCAGCTGTAGACAAGAACATGACACTTCACAGCTGTATGACATTAAGGACATTCCCTGTTGTTTCATGGCTAATTGTGTAACAAATTCCATTGATTATAGGTGAAAATATTTCAAAACCAGTTTGTTTGGGTTTGAACTACAAGTTAAACCCCTCAAACTGGTATCCCTAATAAGCAGAGAAGAATCAATGCTAGAGCAGGATACAGCTGCACAGACTGTTGCACTGATTGATATTTAAATCAGTGCTTTGCACCTCCTCCAAAACCCCACATATGTAAATCAAATCAACCTGAATGACATTTCAGGTTTGCAATGTAAATGTTGAACTTGTTTAAGGGACAGAAATGCCTCGATCAAGTTACAAAGTAGACCACCTGCTCCAGTGCAGTCAGGTAAGAGAAAGTCCTCCAAGCACACGGATGTAAATGGCTGTGCATCCTACAGATGGAAAGATCAAAAGATTCAGTACCTCAAATGTCTCATTCCAAATGGGATTAAGATCTCGGGAAACTGTCTTGCTTCGATACTGCACTGTGCCAACACGAAGAAGAGCATACGGGTCAGACTTCCCCCTGATTGCACCAAGGAAACTGTCTTTCTGGACAAGGTTTTCAGCTTCTAGCAGATGAACCCTTATTATTCCCTGCATAAAATAAGATACAAAACTGGTCATGAAAATGCGATCTTTGGATAATTACAATATGCAACCTCCTAAAATGAGTTATTTCAGGCAGCAAGGGTAGTCACCATGACAGTTTTGCAAAGACATGTATTGTGATGCAGTATATTTCCAATGACAGCTGTATTAAAACACTTTTTCACCACTTACCTAGAAGGAAAAAAACCCAAAACCTTAAACAGATACACAATCCTATCTAGATAATTGGGTAGGAAATATTCTTCAATTTATTTTAAAATCAGAAACATACATATGCACACAGGATAACAGCCACAGTCAAATCAAGTGTAGAGTTAAGATCGATTCCCACTGACTGAATGAGCAACTATGCACCCACTGGCAGGTTCTTATTTCATTGCAGAGTGGCCATTCAACTACAATTTGGTGATGCAAGTTTGTAATGGGGAGCATCCCTTTGTCATTCATTTATATTTACCCTTATTAATGAGTGCATTAGGTACCTGATGTATGAAGGAGATTGAAGATTTGAATAGGTCAAGCATTTAGGAGATATGTTGTTAGGTTTTTTTCCCTGATTTTTTTTTCCTGTAACAGACATGTCACCCTCTGAGCTCCCTATTTATACCCCTTCACAGCATTAGTAAAAAAAATTAACGTGGTGCTCATTGCACCTTCTCTAACTGAAGATCTGTGGTATTCTCAAAAGAGACTAAAAGTTTAAATTGGTAAATGAGCTCAGTGTCTAAACAGACGTTTTATGCCACGTATAGAGGGTAGGATGCCCCGCTGTCCCTAGCCCACCTTCAATCATTAACTATCCAACATCTGCTTTTATATTTCTGAAATATAACTTACAGAAAGCCTGCAATCCAGGTTGAAACAGCTGATGCAGGAACCCAAGACATTAAGCTTACATGCATCCATATTGCAGCAAATGCACACTCACGTAGATTAACACCCTCAATGAAAAAACCAACTCACACGTGGGATAGGGAACCTCAAGTGGGCAATGTTCATGTTCTTTTTCAGCGGCACTGTGATCCTGTTTGGTAGAACCAGCCGTGCAGCAATGAAGTCTTGAATTAGCGTGTCTGACATTACACTGCAGGTGGAGGGGGAGAAAAAGCAACCTAAATGTCTACAATCGATCACAATTTCAGCATGAAAGAATGAGGCAAAGCAAAAGAAATGGGCGCTGCAAAGTGAGTGGTTCTGCCTACCTTCCCTCAAAGAGTTGTCAAGCATTGGAACAGGCTGCCCAGGGAAGCAGCTGAGTTGCCAGCCATGGAATTATTTAAAAGACGTGTAGATGTGGCACTTAGGGTCATGGATTTAGTGGTGGACTTGGCAGTGTTAGGTTTACGGTTGGACTCTATTGATCTTAAGAGTCTTTTCCAACCTATATGATTCCATGAAAAGTGTCTACGTACAACTGCACACGAGCAGAAGAAACCCATGCTTGTGACATTTAGCTTAGAATAAGAGCAAATGGAGAGGACAGTTCAACACCAGAATCAATCACTGAGGATGAATGGGGATCACTGTGAAAGGTTAGGTTGTCTCCTATCAATAACCTGCATCCAGCCGAGCTGCTGCAGAGAATATGAGCATGGGGCAGCCTCTCAAGATGTCTTTCAATCTTATTCCCTATTGCCCTGCACATAGTTGCCATTGCCTTGTGGCACACATGGTGCAAGTGCCCACTTGCATGCCAGAATGTTCCAGTCTAGGGTTACTAGGGCTGGGTGTGAATTTAGCTCTAGCAGCTTGTAAATGATGAATGGGCATTTGGGCCACATGACAAGACAGTCACGCACCCAAACAAGTCATACAAACTCATGTGCCTTTTGGGTTTCCTTAGGAATGCTGACATCAGAGACTAAGGTGAGAAAGGAATCGGAAACTTTCCAAAAAGCCTTTCACAGAGGTAAGACTTCGAGGTAGTTTGTTTTAGACTTAAAACATTACTCCGGTGCATAGTGCTGCCTGCTCTTGGCCACATGCTGAGACCTGACTGTAAAATGGAAGAAGCCAGCACATCCAAAACAAAATGAGTTTGGCTTGTTAGTTTTGTAGGGTTTTTTTTAATAGAAGACCAAGCAAAAGATTAAGATTCTGTATCTCAGTATATTTTGCACTAAGGTGGAAAATCTTGTTTGAAGTAACTGGGCCTTTGGCACACAGATCACACAGGCTGAGCTGAGGGTACGTCTGGCTTTGAGTTTAGGGAACTTTCCAGTCTAATTAAAACTTACACATTTTTAGCTTTTCAGTTTAAATCTTTTCTTTATAATTGCTCTATTTGCATGGCAGGGACAACTAATTTGACCTAGTTCTCCTGAGCAAGAAGTATATGGCTATCACAGTCATCTGGCAGTCTCCAGGTGGTTCATGAGAGGATTTCCACATACAACTCAGTGTGAGTAGAGGAAAACACCAAAACACCAAATGCCTGAAAGACTTCCATCCTCTTGATAAATCTAGTGCTTATAAGGCAGCTTCTCAGGGTAAGACTGTGCAACAACATTGTCACAGCGCATAGGTGAGGCTGGATTCACACAGAAGGAAAGCCCTCTCCTACTCCAAATGTCAAAAGAGGAGCCTGAAAGCCCTTGGTCAGGCTGTTGGCTTTCCTGCAAAAAACCCCACAGGAAGGTCACAGAACTGTCCCTTCTCTCAAGTCTCAGGGTAGACCCAATTAAACACAGCTTGTACCTGAGGACAGACAACTGCATCCAGTTTCTGTACTCTCTTAAGTAAGCCTGATTCATTTGAAAGGGAGAGCTCTTGTTCAACCTGTACTTCAGCCTGTTCATGGTCAGGCATGCTTTGCTCCCAGCTTTCATGTGCAGTGCTGATAAACCAGCAAGGGTTTCTGTGTTCAAATCCCTGTGAGAGAATCAGGGAGTGAAAATTTAGGACACCAAATTTGCACTTAATTATATGAGAGGCTGTAGGTTGGAACACCTACATACCTTCTCCCTGCAAGAATTAAGGAAACTATGTTAGAAAAGGACAGATTAATTCCTCTGATAAAAACTGGAGCTCTAGGGGCAAACTGCAGGGCAACAGGCCACTGGCCTCAAATTAAGAGAAAAAGCAAGCTTCCTCTTGCTCAACATCAAAGGTCTTCAGAGGCCCTTTAATGCATAAGCTGGCACCTAAAGTAGCCATCCACTTCCTAAGAGTCTGCAAACCATGAGCTGCAGGCGAAGAGAGAGGAACAGAAGTGCCTGCATTTGCATTATGTCTGCATGTAAAGGGAGAAAGGCAAAGGCTGAGTAACCAAATATATTTTGTTCTTGCGTAACAATATTTTCTGCTTACACTGAGGAACAAGGACAAAGTGAATCTCTAATCTGGAGAAACAATTTGAAACTTATAGTACTGAAAACTGCTAAGATTTTCATCCTTGCTGTGCACGTTTTATGTACAAGATCAACCCAAGAGGCACTGGGGAAGAGCAACATTTTCTGGAGAACTAAAGGGCAAGCAGATTACACAGAAAGAGAAGAACATTTCTCCTCATAAACCTGGTATGGTTTTCTTTATCATGGATTGTATTTCAGTTTGTCAGAGGGACTGCAACTCTGTGATGCCTTACCTTTTTTTCATTTTAAGCTAAACAAATATAAGTACAGACTGCCAGTCACCTAGATCTTCCTCATGTACCTTTGCAAGTAACTGCCACACAGGAAGTGGAAGGGTTTGGTTTTTAGTTTATAGACTGTTGCAGTTTTTGGAATTTACAATTTCCACCCTAAATGCAATGAAGCAATTGAAGCAATTTTGACAGAATGTAAAAAAGCACCCTCCTCAGGTTTTGCAGACTCCAGTCAGATGTGATGGGATGAGTATCAGCACACCTTTTACACAACACTTTTGACAACAGCTTTGAAGATGACTGAAGAATGCCATCCCAACTTCCAAAGGCTTTTTAAAGAAGAATAAAGTGAAGGAAAGTAGACACTTACTTAATCCCTGGGACATCCAGGAGGTTGCTCATGCCTGCCCAGTTGATTTCCAAGTGCTACAACAAGATCAGGGAGAAAAATTATATAGGACCATTAAAATTTATTTCAGCAGAAATGTAGAATTTAAAGGGGAAGTAAATGATTCTAAGACAAAGCCAGCTGTTTAAAGCAAGCAAAACCGGCACTAGTAAGTGACTGCATCTGTACATTAGAACAACAGCTGGTATCAAATCCTTTATCTATTTTACCTGCCATACCTGAAATGAGGTTATGACTGGGACTTATCCTGCAAGCACATGTAAAGACAGCGTTCAGCATATAGAAATGGCCACTGGCAGATG
>JAVJGJ010000061.1:32753033-32768520 GCA_035590215.1 Microhierax caerulescens
CTGGCAGATGCCCTGGGGTCATGCATAGTAAATCCAACAGCTCTGCCTAGACTTTGAAGTTGTTTCCTCATCCTTTCACTTAGGGGTTGGCCTATGCCCTGAGGCAGGGAGATTTACAAACACCACCTGACTTCAGGAGCCTGTATTTCTATTCACACAATAAACAAAAAGGTATTTTTTTCATGTGCTAAAATAACGCTACTACACCTAAACACAAAAACACCTCATTCAAGATCAAAAAATGGATGACTTCCATGAAGTCAAGCAAAGCCTAACCCACAAGCAAGCAAAGCTGTGTGCTGTAAGATAACTGGTTTTTGTAAGACTAGAAGGTTTCTCACGTTTTATTAGGCAAGTGACCTTAAACAGGCAAGCTTTCAAAGCATGACCATGACAGCACGGTCTCCAAGATGACTGCATTTAAAATCTACAAATGGGAAGACTTAAAATCCACCTGGCAGAACCTTACAGCAAGGAAACAGCTCCTGGAAAATCCTCCCATTCTCAGAGTGAAGCAAGTAAATTTTTAGGTCCTACTACAAAAGAATCGGGCAAATTCATTCCTGTCATCTCAGAGTTCAAGAGCAGCACTGAACAATCAGGAATTTGCTATTCAAACACCTGCTCTGTGAGGCACTCGCAGTTATGCAGTTTGGGTTACCAGTGACAGACAGCTTGTGTCTCTCACTGAAGACCTATCCATGCATGAAGACAGACCAAGATGCAAGACTGCACAGTGCAGTTCACTACTGACTCACCGGTTTCTGGATAAAAAACAAGGTCACTGCTCCAATAAAAGGTGCATCAGTTAGAAGAGGTTCCAGTATCACCCGCAAGGTCCCATACAACTGCAAAGAGAATAAACCAGGGAAAACTGAGTCTGAATGTACTCTCAGGACACAAGTTTCAAAACTGTGAGCTTCTCAGTGATGGAGATAATTTTAAAAATCCTACTTGAAGTAATTTTATTTAGAATTTAATAACAACAATAACCTCCTCCCCCTCAGATCATTGCTACTGATATCAGGCAATGCTTTCTAAGTTTGTGGAGTCTCTGCCATACAATGGAATCACCTCCCTATTAGCTTTCAACATTGCAAGAACAGCTTGTTAGCCTAACCTATACCAGTTTACAAACACCCTGGCAGAACTGGCTCTTCTGAAGTTCTCTACCAAGATGCAGCTCCTCTGAAGTCCAGTGGCAGAAGATGGCCCACATGAGCTTGTGCTCTAGCAGTGACCCCATTGAAGAGTCGCACTAAGAAGATTAAAAGTGGTACTTACGTGCTTTCCATGGAAGGCATCATTTCCCCACCCAAAACACAAGGAGATAAAGCCAGTCCATTCCAAGCCTGCTAGCTGGTGGTTTCCCAGTTAAGTGCCATGACCTCCCCACTGGGACACTGTTACCTCCTGCCACACACAGCCTTGAACAGACAATGTTAGCACTGCACGCACCTGTACGCCTTTCACTCCAAGATTAAATTTCGATATGTCCATGTGAATCTCACAGTCCCCTATGTAACTGAAAGAAAATTCTCACATTATTCCACAGTTTGCAATAGTCCAATGAGAAATTCTGGGCTGTATAGGGTATAAATGAAATTAGTTTAATGCTTGGCAATATGATCCCAACAGGCAGAGACAGATTTTCAAGCAGCTGAAAAGGAAAATTTGAGCACATCAAACAAGTGTCAGATTTTCACAAGAGAAACCCTGCAGTCAGCTGGGTTATTGATCTACCTGCAAAATGTCAAAGCAACATCTCTATTTCGAGGTTACTTTTCCATTCTTAAGACTGGCAGTTGGCTGAGGCAAGCTCGCTCCAAGGAGGGGATCAATAGGCTCATTCAAAATTCAGTGTCACACCAATTGCCCTCTTGCACCCTTCTCAGCCAAAGGCCTGATCCTACCCCACAACCTGGTGACCCAGTCCCCAAGCTGATGCAGACCCATCCTGCCATGACATATGCAGCCCTCACCTTGCCCACAACTAAAAAGCCCATACATCACCCTTGCACACAACCCAAAAGCCCACTTGAAGGGCAAATTCATACTAAAAATAACCTGGTTTCATTGAGGCTGAATTAAAAGGCAATGGCTTAGATCAGATTTTGGTCAGTTGCCATGGAGAACATCAGGCTATAAATAAAACAAATGCTGAGCGCAAGTGCGGTACTTTTGCAATTTGGAAACCACCTTAGACTTTTTAAAAGTACAAACATCACCTTATGCAGAAACCCATAGCCACTCCCCAGGGAGCAGAACCTAGAAGATTTGTTGATGCCTCTGGCAGAAAACAATTGAGAGGAGCTACCAAGTTTCCTTTCAGTCCTCTGAGAAATAGCTCTTTTTGGATGCAGACACACAAACACCCTGCAGGTAAGGCAGGGTGTAAAGGTACCACAGCACAGTGAATGTGCTGTGCTTGCCACCTGCATGCATAATTTCACCCCGTGAAGAAAAAGGACAAGATTACTTGCTCTGACCACATGCATAGGGACAAATGGTGCTGCAGTTACCATTAATTCACCCTGTAATTTGCACAGAGATGGATTCCCCCCACAAAAAAACTGCCAAGAACATGTAACTGTGTGAATTTGTCTCCATTGTTGCAAGCAAAATTATCAAATATTTCTTTACAGATAGTCACTTAGCAGAATTTTAAAAGCACATAACTAACAAATTAAAGTCTTTAATGATAGAACATTCTCATTTCTTAAATAACCAACCTCACAGGCCATGCCAAAATGAACACAATGTTCCTTATAAGCTAGTCACATAATTAAACTTATTTTTACATTTATGAATTTCTACAATTCTGACACTATCACAGCTCATTACACCGGGTGCTAAAAGAGCTTTGTCACAATAAAAGTCTAAATGAGAAGCCAAAATGAGTTCCTCAATTTGCAGTAGTTAATCCAAGAGGATTTGATTCAGCTGTTGCCAGTATCCAAGGCAAGAAATAATAGTTGTGGTGTTTCAATTTACAACCCTTATGTCTTTCCACACAACCAAAAACTCTTCTCACCCAATCCCAGATGTCTCTTTTCTCCAGTAACACTTCAATACATGCAATCGTGTTTTAGAGTCTAGATGTCAGAGTAGTCTTTACCCCTTTTATCAGAGCCTGAACCTTTAATTATCCTTAAGACTGCTTCATACAGGCATGACCCCCATGCCAGGGTGCCTGGTTGGAAGGATGCACTCTGTTCATTTGTTTTACTCCTCATTTGCCGTCCAAGCTGCTCATGCTACCACCTGCCCCCTTTGCTCAGTGTAACCTGGCTGTGCTCTCTGATGTCCTCCCCCAGACAGCACACCTAAGCCAAACTCGACAAGCAAAAGCATGTAGAGCTGAGCCCCTCTGCCACTACCCAAGGACCAAGCTTTACCCACCTGTGAAGGGTGGAAGAACCACCCATTTCTCTCCTAAATCACCTATTGCACCGCAGATAAGCATGCCTGTGCTTATGGATGAGAACTGGAGAAGCTTGTACAAGTGCACATCTCTTCTGTACTTGGGTGGAAAGGCCCAGTGTTTATGATACGATGGTAATCCACCGGCTGAAGGGAAGGATGCTACAAGTGCACATCCTGACACGTCTGACTAACCTGGATGTCTACATCACCCTTCAGAACAGGCACATGCAATTCTCCCCTGTGAAGTACCTCCCCATGGGCCCCATTATCTCACTGGCCCACATGCTAAAAGCCCCCTTCGGTCTGGCCTCCTCAAGTGCTCTGTAAATAAGGCTACTGCTTAGTCTTTGGACTTGTGTAAATAAGCAAGCAAAAGTAGACAAATAAGAGAGACCAAGTACCAAGTAAAAAAACGTGACCAAGTACCACAGAGTATGAGAAAAACCAGACTACCTCTGCCTTTCCCTTTTGCCTGTCAAGTCAGGCTCCTGAGGGCAGATGTTCATTTTCCGCTCAAGACCAACAAGGTTCCAAAATGCTTTTAGTTTAAGGTCCTACAAACTTAGTTAACCCAAACTCCACCAAAGCTCCAAGAAGCTGCACACTTCTTCTTTTGACTACCTTCTCCAATCCTGCACTAGACGACAGTCTTTCCCAATTTGAAAACCTGCCAGTTAGGAAGTCCAGAGATCATCTTTTAAAGTAAATTGCAATGCATACATTTGTTAATACATATTATTACACTATTTTTCTGTGACATCTCATGTACTGTAAATGCCACAGAAAAGACAGAAATGAAAATTCAAAACATTTCCAACAAAAAATTATTATCATTGCTAAATCAGATCAATGAAATAGGAAGCAACTGGATTGTGAGATACTCTCTGGGAGGTAACAGTGCCTTCAAATACTTTGAAACTCTGATGATTGTAGCCAATGATTACATGGCTACACAGCAGCTCAGGCAATTGCAGAATTAGTGGAAAGGAAAGCAGTTGTAGGAGGTCAAGTGGCTGCACTTGAAAAGCCCCCAATTTGAAAAAAAGCAGTTTTGAAGAATATTTCTGAAATGCTTTGACATTAATACATTTGGAGAATGCAACTGTCAGCTCCCTATACTCAGGGGACAGATCCATGAATTAGATCTACGGCAAATTGTTTGCAGCTCCCAGAGCACTTGCCAGTTTATTTCCAGCTGGGACCTCATATTTCAGATTTGGGGATTACAAATCCCAATCTAGCAGGGATCTTACATTTCATTTAGCCCCTGCAAGAACCCTGATACTTTCTCATGTGTCATGTGAAGGCTGTAGATCAGGTATATTTGTGCTGGAAAGCAGATACATGAACAGAATACAGACACCAGCACCTTCAGACAGATAAATGACAAACTTTGTCTGCACAGAAGACCTGAGGGTAAGCAGCAATTATCTCAACATTTCTGTTCAGTTTTATAAACTATGACAAAATTTACACAACTTAATTCACACCAATGGGGTGTAAATCTCAGGGACCAAGCAAAAGATTTTGAAAGATTACATACAGCACCCTTCCTTCCCTTTGCCAAAAGGTCCCCATGCCTCACAAGTAATCACCTCTGAGCCTTGGGTTTCCTGCCAAAAAGCCAAGTATAGTCCTCTCACATGGGAGAGTCAAGACTGTAATGAGACAGTGCTCCACATAACTATTCCCAATGCTCTGATGCTATGGACATATAAGCTGTTGTTAACAGATTTAATTAAAGCAGCTTCTCAAGTTCCTTTTGGTAACTCCATGCAATACCAGATGTACTGCATCACTGGCGCTGCTGACAGCTACTGCCCATACAAGTAAAGGCCCTCTCAGTGCTATTTTTCACAATTCCAAAGCAAAAGGATCTGTTAAACTTGTGATGTAACATCACAAATTGCAGAGCAAAGGAAGCTCTTCTTCACACAGCACAGACCTAAACCACAGCGTTTGCACTGGACGATGTTACAGAGATCAGGAGCACAGATCAAACAAAATACTTTGTGGACCATATATCTACAAGTGGCTATTAAAACTACACAAATATTCCATACAGTCCACAAAGGAAGGATAAGGAGGAAAGTTTTTTTTCCATTCCTGCCCTTACCCTGTGTTTTTCCTGGCCAAGTCAGAGACTCTGGGTTTCAGAGACTAGTTGCCTCCTTGATAAAATTTGGGGGGTGGGGGTGGGGGCGTAGGGGCAGATCTCTCTCCTCCTGTACTGCTGTGAGACTTCAAGCAAGCTGCATTTACAGAGCATGCCAAGATTTCTGGATGCAAGACACTGCCTGACACAAAGGGTAACTCAGCACTGGAGCAGGGCAGAGCTGCTGCCAAGGCAGGAGTGCTGCCCACCAGGATAACAGCACCCTGCGTGAAGCGGATGCTCAGCCTTCCCTGCTGCTGCCCAGGTCAATGCTGCGTGCAGTGGTGAGCCAGCCAACAGGTCACACTCATGTGGGCTTCACCAGTAAGGGAACTCCCACAAAATTACAGCTAGTAAGCACCAAGGCAAAGGAGTCACATTTACAAGATGCAGACATGTTAATCCTTTAATGTCCACCATAACATAGCTACGCTTCTGTGAAGCCTAACCCAAGGGGAGATAGCCAGTCACTGTGGTCTCAGCACTGCAAAGTGTGCCACACTGGAACTCACAGCACATCACTCTTCTCCAGAGCTGTTATGCCAGGATGCAGCTCTGTGGGCAGATCCAGTCATCTAACCCTCACCAGCGTGCAGCGACCATGAGGTGGTGCAGAGGACAGCAGCCTCACATGCGGACAGATCAAGTCCATCTCCTCTAAGCAGCTCTTCTCCCAACACCAGCTGCACTAGTGCAGACACTCACTGCTATCCATGTGGCTAAGACAGACTATTTTGTAATGGGGGTTTGCCTTACTCCAGAAAAGTGGACGACCCATCTCTTTGATGAAAAAAAAAAAAAAAAAAAAGAGGGGAGGGGAGGGGAAAAACCCCCAACAAAACACACGTTCCTTTGACAATCCAGAAAAAGGCAGGTAGATAACACCCTGGCTCCCTAGATTTGCTTCTACCCACTCCTGGAAGTAATACACTACCTCCTGCAAACACTATACAATGCACAAAGCCGTGCTTAGTTGCAGAAACTGATGTTAATGTATTAATGTAAGAGAATCTTGGTACTAAACATAGCCTAGAAGAGATGCCCATCAGAGAGACAAGGTAGTTTGAAGACTCCTGTGTGAATACAGAAAATACTTGGACTATCAGATGGCAGTTCAGGTGAAGTTATCATTAGGATGAGGAACAGAAGCGTTTGGCCAGTTTGGAGATGCTGATGGGTCTGCCAAAGGGACAGAAACAAAGAGGTGGGGGAATCCCTCTGCAGAGAGGATTGTAAAAGATAGTAAAAATGAGTATGTGGGAGAAGCAGCCTAGAGTAGTTTAACATACAATAGCAGCAACCTCCTGCAGAGCCTTAAAGGCATCAGTTCCCTCGATCTGAATGTGGAAAACACAAATGATTTGCCAAAGGCCCTAAAACTGATCTGGTTATTACAAAGAGCTCTTCACTGAGAGCACTGAAGCACGACATGTTCTGGCTCAAAATCAAGCATGTCATTTTGCAGGGAGCAATGGTGCTCTGCCAGGGCTGAGGGACGCTGCCATGCCATTGCCACATTCAGCAGCAGGCACAGTTCTAAGCAGCTCTGTGCTGTTGCCAAGACAATCCGTAACTTCACACTGCTTTTTCCTACCATGAAGAAAAGCCATTTAAATTAGGCAGCTCAATTGCTCACTAAACTTACAGAGCTACAGCAGCATGCAAGTGGTAATTCCCGCAGTAATCCCATTCTCCAGGCTAAACCAGGAGTGAGTTCAGCTCTACAGTGGCTCTGATGTTAACAAAACACACAAGCTCATTCAAAACAGCCTGGGAGGTATCAAATGTTTTATCTAATTTTGTTGTTGTTGTTAACAGAGCTAGAGGCAGTTTTCTGCTCAGAACAGCTGTAATCAAAAAAAGCAAATGTGTTGGGTGGCACATGGAACAAATGGTGAGTAAAACAAGAGGATTAATCTAGGGGAAGGAATTAAAAAACAAATAGTACGAATAGGTCTGGAAGAACGGGAGAGGTTGGACTGAAGAGGAACGATACTGGGGCAAGACAGACCAAGTGCTTCCATGCCTGAGAGCTGTCGGAGCTGTCAGAACAGGAAATACAGTTCCAAAACTTGGGTTCTTACTGCCATGCGAAGCCAAGGGGCACATTCTTATACCCATGGCAGCAGTGCTAAGCCAGAGTAGGTAACACACAGACCTGCGCAGATGACACTGCTTTCTGACTTACAGGCTGCTGCATGAGATCCCTTTCTCTAAATATTCTGGACATCCAGCTGGGGGACAGATTATCTCATATTGTTCTAGGTTTAAATAAGATAAGGAGCCCTCCACTTCATGCTGATTTTAGTGGACCAATTGTCCAGTCCAGCATGACAATTCACACACGTGTCAAGTGGGCAATGAGTTAAGAACCATCTACATAATCAATGATGCAATGTTACCATATCTGTAGGTCTAGGATAACTTGTCTTCTATCAATTTCTTTGGTGTACACTTTTATTCCATTGATTCTAGGGCACTGAAATAAAGACAAATAAGATATAACATAGTTAATATCTTTCAGTTTAAGTCCAAGCAAAAAGTCCTACTCACTTCAATCAATTTGAGTACAGAAGCATTCATTAAAGACTTTCACAACTGCATGTAAAGTATGAGTAAACCACACAAGTTTTTCCCTTAAAGAGACAGCGTGAAGAGCCTTGGCATTCCTCAGATACAGGGCTGGCTGCAAGCAGCACATGCTGCAAGCCCTCAAAGCAATGAAAACTCCTGTCACATGTACGGAACAAAGAAACATGGAGACATGCCTGTTTTTATATCTCCAGTCCCATGATACTGACAGCCAGTGGGAAGGGATGTGTGTATCTCCTATATGATCTTTCTTTCCTTCATGGTGAAGATGCTCAAGTCAACATGAGGAGAGAGCACAGGAGGCTGTAGTGTTGGGCCAATACCATTTTTGTTACAACATTCAGAGCTGAACAGATTCCCCTTGCACCTGAACTTTTCAGAAAAGACTGAACTGCAAGTGTTGCAAAGGATTCACATTACCTTCTCACCGAAGTGGATCTTGGTAAAGGTGCATGTTTTCAGATGTACATTCTTTGCTCTGATTTTTGGTTCAAGGACTTCTTTAAATGTTTTTTCCATGATTGTCCCAAAGTATGGCCAAGCCTGTACAAGGACCTAAACAACAGCAAAAGTGGAAACACACTCAAGATTCTTTATGGAAGACAACTTTTGTTGAGAAACAGACACACAGATTACAGAATGCTCAGCTATTAATGTCTGTCCTTTTAAAATACTATGTCACATTTGTGCTCATAAGTCATCCCTACATAGGCATCCACCTCAGTTCCTCAGAAAAGGAATTTGTTTTAGGAACCGAAGGGTGAGTTTTCAGCACCATAGAGTCTATTGACTGCTTCTAACCACAGGGACCAAGCCAGCGAAGCCCAGGGTTAAAGTCTCTAAAGCACTATAGTCCCTAATTACTCTTAAATGTCATGAAGTTCCGGAGTTAGGTTTATTCAGAGAGGAATAAGATAAGCTTCTACATCAAAAAGAAAGCTTGCTAGAAACAGGATAGTTACTGGATATGAATTTGCAAGTTCAGCTGTTTTGCTGTTCACAGAGTCCAGTTCCAGCAAGAGCTTGACTACACCTGCTGAAGAGAGCACCTGCTTCAGAGCTCTCTGGGAATCTCTCTGGTAAGAGGAGATGGCACTGCTTTTGCTAAAATAATAATAATACATACATACACACACACGTATATACACACACATACATACACTTGTTTTGTTTTGGTTTTTTTTTATCTCAGAACAAAGTATTGTGGTCAAACTCAAACCTATATCAACCAGGTACACGTTTGGCTCTCACCAAAACCACAGTGGCATCTCTATACTTAACTGGCTCCAAGACTTAAGTACAGACATTGATATGATTGCACCATATTGTAGTGAGTTCATAACTTCCTCAGACTTGGCCTGCAGAGTTCGTGCTGTGATACAGCTCAGAGCAGATGGCCTCACAAACTGGAGTTCAGAGCTCCTCACCTTGTTCAGCCACTCTGCTCGTTCAACATCAGGGAAGTGAACCTGCATGCAAATAAAAGTACAGTGAGTGGCACATGCCATCTACTTCAGCATACTTTAACAAATGCAAAAGATACCACGGAGTGTGGAACAAGTTTTATAGTAAGCACCCTCTGCCCATATACATACTTCCTTTATATTTACTCCCTGAAAAATTGTAAAAGGCAAATAAAATAGTAAAAAAAACAGTAGAAGGCAAAAGAACACACGTGCACTGATGTACCAGTGTGCTGCTAGGCACATTTATATGATTAAAGCAAGTGTCATATCCTGTTTGTGACGTAAAGCAGTATTACAGATTCCTCATCCTTCTCTTGGTCATACCTTGGGAAGCCACGAGAACCTGCTTCCTTTCAAGATCACAGGCTGTGCTGGACCTGTTTCCTGCACCAGCTCACCTCAACCAGGACACCGCACTTTGGAAAACAGGAACCTGCTTAGGAAATTCAATGTATTGGTTGTGGCAGCATTTCTCCACTAACACAGTGCCAATGGCTTCAGGGAAAAGCAGCACTGTAAGAGTTCAAACCTATTAGCATACACTATCGTGTGTAACAGTCACGTGTTTTCACCTCTCAGAGCTTTTTGAGATACTAAGGACAATTAAAATGTAGTCACTTATGCATCATGTTTTCAAGTTGCACACATCAAATGCCAGCAAGAAGTGTGTATGTTCATTACAAAACCCCTCCAGTTTCCTGAAGTAACAACTTGTTTGATCACCACCAGGGCAGTAGGAGACGAGTCTGCTCTCAAGTAACTAACCAGTCTCTCAGACCTCACACCAAGAAGTTGCTGAGTGATGAGCCACGATCACCTTTACTACAACCACACATTAGTCTTATGGATGTGGTATCTTCAGCCAGTGCTGCAAGCTGGCAGCAGGTTACTGCAGAAGGGACGGATGGTGCAGCAGCTTCTCAGAATGGACATTTGGGCCCTGCTCTGCTCTACAAGAGTACAGGAACACAAAAGGACTCCTTCAACCATCATCTAGCCTGATAAAAGTAATTGGGTAGGACAATACATTGGCTCCTTATACAAGAGCTGTGAATCACACTCTTCAGTCAAAGGCTTGGTTTAATTCAGCAGCTTTCAGAGGTGCTCAGAGACATTCAAATGGAATGGACAGAAGCTTGCCTTTTATTCCAGCTTCACAGATTATTTCAGAGCCCATTTTCCTTGCTCAAATAATGCTTCAAATTATCTCAAATTATTACATAAAAAGTGATATTACCATATACTTCATAAGCAACTTTTTTCGATGCTCTACATAGCAAGTTTTCCATTAAATAAGACAACGCAAATTCACAGAAAGGTCAGCCTACCCAGCTCTATCTGCATGATAAACTGAGAATACAGCACCAGAAGGGACAATCAATACTGATCAACCACTGCTGACATTTCACAGTAAAGTGGATTATGTGAACCGGGGGACCTCCACTTCACCTGCCAGCCTTTCATCTTTAACCAAAAGGTCCTCCATCAGGGCACATAAACCCCAGGTAGCCTGAAGGCAGCTGGTCCCCAGATCCAATGCAACTTCCAAGCACCAGCGTCCCACAGCATTTGTGCCACAGCTCTGGATCAGTCACAAGTAGGATAGAGCAGGGGTGGAAGTAGCATGGTGAGCTGCCCTTCAGAAGACCTTATAGTGAAGAGAGGATGTGACCCAAGAGGAAGGACAGACCAGGACTCAGGGCCATAGTTAGGCCGCCACATCCCAATGAGAAAGCTACAGCCCATGTGTGAGATCCACCAACATTAAGGGGAGAAATGCAGCACAAAATAAACCACTAAAGTTGGCGGGGATTATTTACTAGTGCCAAAGCTGCCAGAGATGCAACTGCAAGAGGTGACCAAAAAGCAAGATGGTAGCTAAAGAGAGCTGGAACGCCACACAAGAGCATCAGGCAACAGGCAAAAACCATGAGGAGGCAGCAGCTAAACCCACCTTAAGAAAAAGCAAAACCAAATTCACTATTTGAGCCACAGACACCCAAAGCAGACAGCCCACAGCAAACTCCAAAAGCAACCGCAATGAATCACGTCCCAGTGTGTCACACCTCAGGTTGCTGCGATAGGATTAGCAGCCATGTGTGGTACATTTCCATCCCGCCTGACGCCCTCTCATTCACGTGTCTGCAACACGGCTCCTACCCAGGCACTCTGTGCCTCAGTTTCCTTTGGCAGACAGAAGAAATAGCACTGCTGTAACTCCGTGGTACCGCAGACCACCAGGAGCTCCTTGGCTAACACAACAGGGCTCTCACACAGGCAAACACCACAGAAATTGGCCAACTACAGGTCTCTGGTGAAAACCAGCTTTCTGACTGTTAGTTAGGAAAGGTCACCAAATTTCAGTGAGTTCCCAATACCAATGGTCAGCTGCACTCAAATTCAGCGTGCAGTTCTGCAGAAGCAGAGCTAGGTATCTAAAGTATTGCACCTACATTATCCGCTGCCTGGGAAGATAGAAAGCTCTGAACCAAGCCTTTCATACCCACAGGGTATTCTCATAATGTGCAAGTCCTGATAGGAGAGGATGGGCTCTGCTCTATTTCAGTCCAGTGATACCACCAGGCTCTATTCTTGACCCAACAGCTTACTCCAAGAACTTACTGTGTCCTAATATGTTCTGGGAAAAAAAAAACAGCTGGAGCTCCATACTTTCTAATCACATACTCTGGACTTCAGACTCACTTCTGACCCTTGTTACTGGTGAGAGCCCTGGCAGCAAGGTCTTGTCCTCGAGTTTGTCGTCAGTACAGCACAGATAAGAGAAGCCCAAAATGCCTCCTACTAAGCCCAGAACCAGCCACCAAGAACTGCCAAAGTTAACACTGTTCCAGAATAAGATCCTGTAGCCTTGGGCATGTCACACTATCAAAATCAGTTTCCCCCATCTACAACAGAAGGCATACTTGTGCCAATATTTCAGGAATGCTGCAAAAATTACTTAGCATTTGAAAAGGACTTTGAAGATCAAAAACACCAGGTAAGGGCCAATTACTAGCAAGTAAAGAAAAAGCGTAAGTTTCTGCATGGCTCCACCTTGCCCTGGAGCTGGCCACAGCAACTATCATAGCAATAGCAAAAACTGCAGCTGACAACAGTGCCATTCTGTTCAAATACAACACAGGAATCTATCCATCGGGAGCAGGGTGGAGGGTGTTTGTTTGGGGTTTTTTGGTGTGTGCTTTTTTATTTGAAGGAATGGGGTTTTAGCTCCCTGTGCAGGGTTGTTGTCTAAACAAGCGTTTTGCACAAACAAGGAATCAACAGGCAAAGTTTTAAAAGGACTGTTCTGTACCCAGTAATACCAATTTCTCCTGGTAAAATGAGTTTAATATCAGGAAGAAATCCAGCATACTTGGATGTTCTCACCTGCAACCTACCAAGAGCTGCAAAAGCAACATGGAGAAGTCACCACCATGGTCCCCCAGGAGCCAGAACAAAGGTAGAAACCCAGCTACCTCTGCCCCAGGCCCTGACTGGTTTCACGGGAGTCATGCTAAAGGGTGCCCAGGCTCAAGTCAGAAAGCCTCATCTCTCCAGGGCACAGATCTGACTCTGCTCAACGTGAGCAGGTTTCCAGCCTGGTTTCCTAAGGAAGCACAGTCTGCCCACGTAAGCTGTCTAGCACAGGAATGCCTCTATTCCAAACTCACTGGCTGGTTTCAGCCAAGAAACTGGTGCTGCAAAATAACCCTGCAATTTCCCTGAAACAGATGGCTGAGTAGATGAGGGAAACCCTCCCAGCATCCCCCCCTGAAGGAAAGGCTGGAATATAAATGTATCTCCTAACAATTGATACCAGGGCCAAGCAGAACCTGAGTCACATTTGAAGGATCCACTGCACTGCTCTTAGGGAGAAGGGGTTTTAACCAGCAAGCACAATTAGTGTTTAGTCTTCACTCTTCACTGGACAGATCCTCCTCATTTTACTACAGGGCACATAAGGAGACAACTATTTATTTACCCATCCCCTAAGACGCTGCCATTGCTTCACATCAACAGAACCTTTCCTAGGATTACAGCTGGGCAAATCCAACCCATGCTCTCCCTTGCCTGAATTGCGTTTCTACTCCCACCTCTGCATGTCAGGAGAGAAGAACACAAGGGACATTTTTAGAGATGTTTCAGTTGAAGGCTCATGAACATCGAGAACATCGAGGCCAAGAAGAAAGTCAAAAAAAGGTTTCACCACAGAAAATAAACTGAATAGACAGCGGATAAGAATCAGCCTCCAAGACTGGCACAGAGGAGAAGATCAAATCGAGGAAGGTGATATAGAAGGAAGATTAAAACTGAGGACTTAAAAGATCATACAAAAAGTACAAGTGTGGTGTGGAAGCAAACACCAACTGATGAAGAAGAGAAGTTAACAAAATAGGAAAGCAAAGGAGGAGAAGCAGCAACACTGATAAAAGCTAAAACTAAAAGCACATGGTGCAGCCCCTTCATCCTTAGGTCCTCTCCTATATCAGGCCTTCTGGCAGCCAGCTCCAAGAACTGACAAGTCAGGAGCTAGGCCTCTGAACAGAGGGACTCTTCTTCCCCATCCGCACCCACTAGGCAGTGGGAGAGAGCAGTGGGATCCCCTTTACGCCTTCCCTTCTCCTGCAGGAGGCTGAACAACCCCAGCTCTGTCCACCTCCCCTCGCTCCCCAGGTGCTCCAGCCCCTGACCATCCCAGTGGGCTCTGCTGGAGCATCCCCATCTGTCAACACCCCCCTGCTTGGGGGACACTGTGCTTGGGGGACACTGCATTTCGAGTACAGGGCGATCGATAAATTTCCATCAATCAACCACAGGCCCACGCACTAATAAAGCCTGACACTTTCAGCCACAAAACTGAAGAACTTTTGAGACCGTGTGTGTGTGCGCTGGGGGGGCGCTTCTGATTTTTCAGCACTAAGAGGCTCAGTTTCTCGTTACCAAAACTGAGAGCGTTTGAGGATAAAGCACAGCACTGTCCTCACAGCATCAGGGGAAGAGCTGACACCACCACACTCATTAATGCTCTGAGTTGTTTTAAAAGCTCTGTCAATACAAACAAGCAGAAACCTCATTCAGAGACGGACTTCGGTGCCCAGCGGGAGGGAACATGTGCAGGGAGCCACTGCAGCTCTGCTAGGAGACCCTGGCCTCCCTTCTCACCAGTGCCAACTGCTTTCATTTCCCACAGTGTTAAAGAGAGCCAAGCCCTGTAGGCTATATAAAACAGTTTGCTGACTATAAATGTCTCCATGCAACACTCCTTACAAATAGAGCTCTTTGATATTCTCTTTTCTTACAAGAAAAGCATTCCCCTACCCTACCAGTCCCTGATGTGTTTTTAAATGCTAAGCAAATGATGATGACGAAAAAAAAAACCCTCATAATCCATTTCCATTGACCAACCAAGGCTATTGGACAAAGAACCAGAGACATAGAATAAAATGTACAGCTAGATTTTCAAGTCTCTTCGCTTTAAAACGTAGAGTGGCTAGGGACAAACGTGAAGAACAAACACAGGCTGGCTTTCCACACCATCAAGAGATGGCTCTTTAAATACTTGTTTTTTAGCAGACAGAGAATATTACGTTTACAGGTATTTTTTTTTTCAAATGACACTAAAGAGAGGAGGAGAAAACCTTCTGGATGACAAAGTATAAAATCTAAGTATCCCCTACACCAAGATACCTGCAATGCAACTGCACATAGGTGAAGGATTTCTCCGGGGATACAGCAGTCTATTTTCCAAGCAGGCTTACAGCAACACGCACATCTCCTGGACCAAACCAACTTCCAGTTTAGCACTCACTGCACCGAGCAGGACTTCACAATCAGAGGCGTTTTCCTT
>JAVJGJ010000061.1:32769232-32849250 GCA_035590215.1 Microhierax caerulescens
GGGCGGCCGGCCGGGGAGGGGGCGGCCGCCGCCCTCGAACAGGGAGAGGGGAGCGAGGGAGAAGCCGCGCAGCCGGGCGGGACCCGCCGGAGAACCGCTGCTGGGAAGGGGTCGCTCCCAGGCGCTCCAGCCAGCGCTCGGGGCCGTTCCCGGCAGTGGCCCTCGCTGAGTCCCGCTGCCATTGCTTCCTGCTGGACACACAAAGATACCAGGCAGAACAACCTGTTGGTTCTGGACACCTGCTGCTTGAAGAATAAGAGCGCTTTTTTTGCCTTCTCTTTTGATTTTGGTGGGGGTTCAAGTTTTGAAACACTGAGAATTATGCATTATTCCGGAGTGCAGCATTATTCGGGAGCCACCAAAGACGCGTTTTTGAGATGCTTTTGCCCCCAGCAGTATCAACTATACCTTCCTGTATATGCCTTAAGAGACAGGCTGTAATTGTACGGTCCCACACTGTTTTTCACTGCAGTTTCCCCTGGATCAGGAAAACACTACTCTTTGTTCAGTGGATAAGTCTGGAACATCAGTGAATGATGCCAGCTTTTATTGTGGTCCCTTTCTAGTACTGGCTGCACGAGATAACAAATGATGAACCAGACACAAACCTCCAAGAAAAGGAAGTTGACTACGGCTGGGGAGAACTAGGTTTGGTCTCTACTTTGCCATGGAATTGATATTTAATTATGGGTCAGTCAATAAATCAAACAACACTGCAAGTGATCCTCATTTGTATGTTAATCATTGCGCATGACTGATCTGGGATAGAAATCAGATCAGGCATCTGAAAAAAACAAGCCTCAAATGCCTCACACTAGACAAATGCATGCATGAGACATCAACTATTAACAGATACTTTTGGAAACAAACCCCCCAGTCTTTCCCTTCTGTCAAAGAGGATGAGTATGTTCTTCCTGGGGGTGTTGCAAAGATAAATCATTATAAAACACACTTAAGAAAGTACTTCTTTACACGGTGGGCAGTAAACTTCTAGAACTTGGAGGAGGCTGTAAGGTAGACAGTATCAGCAGGTCCAAACGGGGATTAGGCAAATTCTCGAACAACAAGACCCATAGACGTACTCCCTAATGTCAGGGATGCAGCAGCTGCGGATACTGGGAGAGGCGGAGTGGAAAGGATTGCAGGAAATGACTGGGCACGCTCTCTGCCTAAAGTGCAACTCCTGTCACCACCCAGACACCTGTCACCACCCAGAGCAAGTGGACAAACGGACTGACCCCAGGGGGCATTTCTGTTTGCAAAGCTGTGAAGACCAGAAACTGATGGATCTAACAGCTGAAGGAATATCTGCCCTCTTGATAGCATACATTAAAAACCATGCAACAGTTAATTTGCACAACTATATATATCAGGAGATATGCTCGCAGGCAAAAGCACACCTGGTTTTGTGCTGTGACCAGAGACTGAGGCTGACTTGTTATTTATTTTTCACGCTGCCATTTAAAGCTTTGTAGAACATGTTTAGTACGACATTTCAGCCATGATTCTTCATATGGATAATCTCAGCCCCAAAGTCTGACCTTTTGGAAAAACAGAAGCTTCTGAAAAAAAAGGGGCTCTTCTAGTGATTTTGAAGACTTAGAAGGTTGCTTTTGCTACAAGGACAAGCTATAATAAAAGGTAGATCCAGTGTTCTCCTCCTTAAAATTACTACTCTTACAAAGTTTGAGATATTTAGCTCTAACTTGTAGAGCTATGTAGTTTAGAAGCACCAACAGGTGGCAGCTTATTGAGCAGGAAAAAGTGGGGCTGCAGCAAAATACACACTGGCTAATTTCATAAATAACTACAATTTTTTTGTTTTTTCTTGTTCTTCACTCAGCTGATCACAAAAACCTAGGTTCAGGTTAAAGGATAAAAAGAGAGCTCCCTCTGTGCAAATGATCAGAGCATTTTCAGTCCTGCAGCACAGCCCACAGCTGCTGTTTGGTGAGGGAAATGCTTCTAGGAAAGCAGAACTCCACATCCCATCCTGCACAGTGCCCCAAGACCCTGAGCTCAGAAACAGCCACACTCTCTTGGGCACTGCTCATTCCTTTGCTGCCAACTCTTTACCTTGTGAAGAGACAGTTCCTTTCTAGGTCTAAAGAGGTTTTAGGAGCTTCAAACTATTACACAAATAATACAAAATTTCTTTAAACTTTAGCTCATACTACTTAAAATTTTAGAAGTTGAACAAAAGAAAAAGAGTAGAAGTGCAAAATTACTTTTATCACAATTAGTTACACAGAGAGCTGTTCTCAAACCAAATACTGTGCTCATGAGAACAAGATGAATCAATAATCTTTGAGAGCTCTGTTAACTCTGTTTATGATGGATAGTAGTTACCCTTTAAAGAATAATTGTTTCCTGCGGTTTTCTTAAATGTCAGAGGAAATACTGAGCCACTGATCAAGAGGACAACTTAGGACCTGTCAATGTCCTACTGGGGAAAGTATGATCTTGACTGCAGCAGACTGCTTTCAAGCACCAGATAGCTGAACTACTTGAAGCCAATCTTATTTTCAATTACAGGGAAATTCCACAACCTGTTTCTCCCAATATACACAGGACAGTCACCAAGGTCATGACCCAAGGCCTGTGACAATCTTCACCTCTGATTTAACTTGATTAGATAACACCTCTGTAGGTTATTAACACTGATAAAAGCATATGTTGTAGCTGATTATGACACAGAGATTCTACAGAAACTGCAGGGCTTTGAAAATGTACTAGTACTAAATTTGCTGTCTCTCAAGCTGGCCATGGTAACTAAGGCAACCCACTTTTAAGGTGGGGAGTTAAGAAAAACCACTGCCAACGCTTTTTTCTTTTAACTACAGAGAATATGCAACGGGATTAATCTGAAATATCAATTTAAGCACATACCAAGCTATCAAGGCTTTTCTGAAGATGACTTTCTAACTTAACTTTCTTGTGGCTTCAAGGTTTGTGACCAGTGTGAAATTCCCTCATTGATGCTAGCAAATATTGGAGGTGTACTCCATCTTTTCTCTGTGCATCCACAGCAAAATAGAAAACACTTATGTAAGGACAAAAACTTACTCCTTGAGTTAACAGAATGACTTCTGTATCAAGACCTGATTAAAGCAGTTACCCCTTTGGGCACTTCTTGTCACTTGACAAGGAATTATTGTTCAGTTTCCTCTGGGTTCATACTCTCCATCCATGTGCTGTTCACCCTGTCAAGCAAAGCCATATCTAGACTCTATCACAGCACAAAAGCCTTGTATCTACTCCTACTGTCTGTTCTCTAAGCAAACATCCCCACCGAGCATGGAGTGCATTCCCCAGAGAAAGCTGGAGCTCCTTCATTCTGTCTGGTTCCATCCAGAAATTAACTATGAGCTGGACAGCTCTAATGAGCCCATGTTACATTGTTCGGCCAGGTAGATTACTCTGGCTGGAGCTGTGCAATTTGGCCATGAAAATTACTATGTATGTATGTCCCATTTTGGGAATCATTCCTTTGGCATAAAACATTACTAACCTCAAGCCTAACTGTAGGACACTGACTAGCTAAACCATGCCTAATCTAGGACTAACTGGTATTATGTATAAACTTGGTCTGCACTGGTAAAGCTAATGGGATTTCTTCTCATGTGAAAAATAATCACATACAGAAGATTGCAAGACCAGGGCTTTAGTTGGGAATATGTGCAAAGCCAGGCTGGGAGTACATGACCCTTGCTTTTAATTGCTCCGCTTCACTGTACTCACTCTCCTATACCATGCCTTGTGTCTGCCTGGTTCATGGATTCTCACTGCTTTTGTGAGACAGGCCATAGAGAGAGGCACTGAACAGCTGGTACTTTTGGCAATATAACAAAACCAGTAACAGCAATTTTTTTCACACATCTACTTGTTCTTTGTGAGGGCACTGCAGTAGTATGCAGAGTATCCACCACAGGACATAAAAGGGTGGTGTGGCCCAGTGCCCCTTGCTCAGCCTTGCCTTTCTGCCAGCGATTCCCACACTGCTCTGACACTGTGAGTCGCAGTGAACATCTGGATTAGCAGAGCACTGAGAAAAGCTGTGTCTTGTATACACAGGTGAGGCATGAGAAAGCAAAAAGAATACAAAGTGCAATCTATGATGGTAGCAGAGGGAGGGGAAAAAATAAACTCCCCTTATAGCAAGGACAGCATTTTCCAGTGCTTCCAGAGACAGCCTGCAAGTTGGAGCTGTCACTTTCCTGGCTTTGGGTACGATTCACACAAGACACATAGGCGCACCTGTATGTCATTGTGGAGCCTGCACGGACCCATAAGCAGCTGGTGCCACCTGCTGAACACAACAGCTTTTACTTCAGGAAGGCAGGCTACGGAAGAAAGAGCTGGAGCAGCACTTAAAGGAGGGTACTTGTCACCTATCCACCTAGGGGAGACCCCTGGATGCTGTCACAAGGTGGCTTTGCATCCCATTATTGATGTTAGTATGCAGACTAGAATCGGTAGGTAATTTATAATCTGGATTGAGGAAAAATAATTTCCCACCTGAAAAGTCAGATCTTGCTGACATTAGACTGTATTTCACATATAACAGAATCCGCAGGGAACTGCAATGATCCAGGGGAACTTCAGCTAATTTTATAAGTCTGTGCCAAGTACAACTTTTATTATTGTACTTCACATTTTAATCTCAGAAGCACATTCTGTTAAATCTGTTTGTTTAAATTTTTGTCATTGTTATAACATGAATTGATTCCATTTTTCTGTTTGAGCAATTGTATCTGCAACAGGATCTCTAAGCACAAGATACAATGTCTTCGGTCTAAAAATAGCCCAAGACTTTTCTCAGAGGATAAAATATTTTACAAATTTTGTTACGTCAGTTAGTGAAAGGGAAGCAAGAAAACCCTAGGAAAAAAATATTATCCACATCCTTTTAAATCCTTTTCTACTTTGCTGAGTGGAAGAACATGCTGGTACAGGCTTACTGACATACATTAGGCTACAAAAATTGCCTTTCAAGTGCATCATGAATTTTCAGAACAAGCTTATTAATAATTTATAGCTTATAGATTGCGTATTAGAAAAAAATCTTTCACCGAAAGGGTTGTCAAACATTGGAACAGGCTGCCCAGGGAAGTGGTTCTGTCGCCATTCCTGGCAGTATTTAAAAGACGTGTAGATGTGGCACTTAGGGACATGGTTTAGTAATGGGCTTCGCAGTGCTGGGTTTATGGTTGGACTCAATGACCTTAAAGAACTTTTCCAACCTAAATGACTCTATGATTCTATGCTTAACCTTTAATAACACCATCCCTATGAAGCTAGTTTCTTTACACCTGGGCTTTAAAGAAGTAATGGATATGTCATCTGCCACACTTACTTCTCCCCAGAAGGAAAAGAGGGAGTTAAAACCTGACACTTTCTGCTCCTTCTTTTCTGCTGCAGGACTCAGTCAAAACTGTACCTTTAATAAAGTGCAGATTTGCCAGAGGACTCTCCCTGTCTGTGGTCTATGCTTGACATGGCAAGGGACACAAATCAGATTCAGACCTACAGAGTAGCCACAGGAGCAACACATGTGAAACTGTGGGGTTTTGCCTGCTCAGACATCCCTTCATTGTAATGCATCCTGACACAGGAACACCTGCCTGCCATCTCCCACTTGGAGTGTCGGCTGCCAAAGATGGCACAGGCACAGTTTGCAATGGCACAGCCAGGCTGGCACAGGGCCGGGAATCCAGTCAGTCAGAAGCCACTTTCCTCGAGCGAAGTTATTGCCAAGGAGCTGTGACAGCATCTTGCCTCTCTCTCTCTCTGCGAGGCTGCGCCTCCCAGCCCCTGCTGAGTTTCTACTTAGTGTGCTTAGCCTTTTATTTGAGCAAGGAAAACACATACAGCCTGTCTGAACAGCTTCCTCGGAAGGGCTCCTACCACCTGTTTTCAGGGTTTGCTTTCAGCAAAGAGCTGATGCTCTAAAATGAAGACCTGAATTTGGGAAGTGCTGCCTTCAAAGCTCCAGAAAGGTCAGTGAAAAGCCTGTTCACAGCAGAATCAGTGCTAAATCCAACAGTGTCCTGAAATCTCTCTGAGCAGGCAGAACTGCCCTGTGCCAGATTCTTGCACTTGAAGATGTGCACTGGGTGTTTCTTAGCTCATCATGAGCAGCTGCAGCACATAAACAAGCTCAAGATTAAAGGAATTATGCAGTACTGTGGAAGCAGGCTAAGCAGCCAAAATTGGCTTCCTTGAAGCCATTTCCGATGCTTCTCCCTTCACAGCAATGTGTAGTCTAGAACTGAACGATGAACTTTTTGGACTGGGAAAAGTTGTAATAGTATTAGGTAGGTTTTATAAAACCCAAAGGGACTGAGAAAAATGAGGAAAGAAGACAATTTTGGAGTAAGCTAATGTTGCTGCTCACAAACACAAAATCCTCATCAAGAAGAACATGAGATTACAGTAAACTCATCAGATTCAAAGCCTACCTCAGCCACATCCCTGTGACACAGACAGCTGGGCCACATGGGCTACACCTAAGCTTTTACTACTGTCCATCCAAAAGGTATGGTAGGCGACATCTCAGTTTGACCACCAAACCCTGACACAAGCTTGCTGACTGTCTTTGGCTAACTATACCAAACTGCACAGTGTAGTTACAAAGTCCTCCCTAGCACTGTGCACAAGTAGAATAGTATCCTGGATCTCTTTTAATAACAAGTTTTCCCTCTGCACCTGCTCCAGCTCTTTCCAGCTTTTTCCAGCAACACCACTTTTTTTCCAGCTTTTCCCAGAAAAAGCTATGTTCATCCCAAGATTATTTTTAAAATCTTGGAAAGTTTGAAGAACCTTCAGAAGATTCCTCTCCTTCAGTAGAAGTCTTAATCCACAGACCAGATGCTCTCTGGCAGTGACCATGTTGAACAACAAGGCTTCCAGGGCCTTGTACAACAGCCCTTCCTATAATCTCTTAGTGGCCTCTGCTGGCCAGGACTGAGATCTGGCATCTGTTTAAGTGTTAGCAGCCCTGAATCCAGCTAAGATTTACATAAATATTTTTATTGGTGACAACAGCAGAGACACCATCTACAGCACTGTATTAATCTTGAGCATCCCACCTGATGCTGAGCTCATTGCTCAGATCAGTCACTCACAGCAGTACAATAGCAAGGGTCTTGCAAAATGCCCCAGATTTTCCAAGTCCTTCCTACTTCACTTTTATGTGCAAGTGCAGATATCCTTGCTAGTATGCGAGGCTCTGTAAGCTATGTCCCAGAGAAAACTTTTCCCAAAGACTTCTTCTGTCACCCAAGTCTTTTCTTTGGTAAGTGATGAAAGTTTGAAAGTGACATGTAAGGGCATAAGTGGCATATTGAGATTGATAGTCAAGGGTAGACGTCCTCCATTATGGATAAAAAGGGAAGTGCACAGAAAAGCAAGCAAATGCTTAGCACTGAGGAGTGTCAGAATAAGTGACTAGAAACACATAATTGGCTGTTGCAAACTATTTTGGCTCCATTACATTTAGTGGAGATGAATTAATACAAGGCAGCTGATTGTCTGACCTGCAGTACAACATACATAACAGTAATGCTATTAAAGCCCACCTCCAAGAGCAGAAACTGGGGTAGAGAAGTTAAACAACTGGCTCAGTAATACAATGAGGAATCCTAGCTGGTCTCTGGTTTCGAAGCCAATGTTTGCAGTGTATTTGTGGCCATGGTCTTATTCAGAAAGCAGGAGAGAGTGTTATTGAATCACGGAAGCCAGTATTACATCTGGGCTTGTGCTAACTGGAGTCATTGTTTACTGCTCTCATGATTAGACTTCTAAGGTTTAAAAAAACCCAAAACATACAATCTCTAAATGAAAATTGTACTTTTTTGCTTTAGGAAAAGTGTAGCAGTTGATATCATCTTGCTCTTTTTTGAGTTTCATTTCAGATAGCAAATGTCTTTCATTCTCAGGGTAAATTCAACTGTTGCCTATTAAAAGCTAACAAACAGGTGTTTAGGAAGTAGCATTTCAGTGTGACCACTTGGAGCTCTGGCCATCAGATTCTTACGTTTTCATTGTGTACTTGCACTTAAAAAAGCATTTGTCTGGAAAATCAGCTAGCTTCTGGCACTCAGTTTATAAAATTTCACGCTCACCACCTTCATTTATAGACATTCTTTACCAGGTCACATTTAATACACAGGAAATTTAAGGAAGCAAACATTTTTTTCTGAGGGAGTATTTGTCAATGAGATTAAATTCTCCCCCTGCAGAGAGAAGACACAAGTGTCTATAGTTTACATATATATATATATATATACATATATATAGTTTATATAGTTATATACAATAATATGAGTAACCACAGCAAAATAGGTCTTGGGGGAAAAAAGAGGAAGAGAAAAATATGTCATTACAAAATATTCTTGGGAAAGAATGTAAGCCTAAAATGCTGCCAGGGTCAGTGTACAGTGGCCTGGCAATGGGCCAAGGGCAAGTCATGTTCTGACTGAACACTGAGCTACAGAAGTTGACAGACTGTTTCCCACCTATGTAGCCAACAGGAGCAATCTCAGTGGCAGACAAGACAGGAGTCAAAATACACTAAAGTTCATGCTAAGACACTAGTCAGAGAAGTGGACAAACAAGTGATTGAAGCTTGTACTGCTTATGGACAGTACGTGCAAGGTGGCAGCATAAGTTAGAAATAAGTTGAAATAGGAAAGACATTATTGAGAAAGACAAAGAATGGAAAGTCAGGTCTATAGGTCTGGCATTTTGCATGAGAAGATGACATATGATAGGGCAGAACACAGAGCTGGTGGAGAGACATTCATGTCAGTTCCTGTCTCCTTAACACGTTCACTACTGATGGCCGCAAAAAGTTCTCACTAGAAATCACTGTTCCACTATTTTGGACATGAAATATTTATAGCAAAATGATCTCAATGAGAGCAATTCAGAATCACTGAAGTCAAACTTTGGATGTGATTGCTGTCTTTAGATTTGAAACTGAGTCATCTGTTAAGCCTTCAGCTTTATGTGGTGCTGGAGGAATATCATAAAAGATGACACTAACTGGGAGTGTGCATGGCTGGGAGTGATCTACTCTTCCAAGAACAGCATTTTTATGGTAAAAGTGTGAACAGAAGTGCTCTCAAAGAAATGGAAAATATCATTCTGGCTACTCAGTGCTTCAGCTGAGAGATCTTGCCAAAAAGATTGCAGAAAACATATGTCTGGTATTTTCTGACCATCACAAAAATAAGACTGCTCTCCTGGTGTTCTCCCTAGCTTAGTGTAAACTCAGCTTTCCAGTTTATCTTATTTTTCTTATTACCTTCCCTATGCTAGGGAGTATAAATCCTCTGCTGCTAGAAGCATATAAATTTACCGTGTCATTCTAAACAGATATTTTTCTTTTTGTTTCTCTATGGGAGTTTGGTGATCTTCCATTGAAGGATTTCTCTTTGAGAGATATCATAGCTCCATGTTATTTCCTTTACCTTCCAATCATTTTCCAATCTCTCATGAGTTCCTGGTTCCAGTAGTTTCTGGTGGGAAAGCCTGTTGACACAAAAAAGAGAAACGATTATTTTATTAAAAAAAAAATAACAGAAGTATCTCCTCTTCTGCTCAAGAGAATTCCTACAAAAATTCGGTTTCATATATTATATATAAAAAAATTTAAACATCACCCTACCCTACCCCCCCAATTTCTCTGGCAGGGTTCCAATTAAAAGGTATATGGGAGATTTTGCTTTTAGCCTTTTCCTTATTGAGATCATTAAGAACTTCTGTTTCCCTACAAGCAAACCAATTGTCAGAACATAAGCTTAAGGTTGCCATTACCATTGAATTTATGTGTAAATAACTGAGATAGATGCTACCTTGCAGCCCATCAGTAATCAAAACTGTATCTGCTGAGAAATGTAGACAAAGACTAGGTGCAAGAGCATCATGTTTAAATTTAAAAAAAAAAAAAAAAGAGAGAGAAGAATCAGAAAAACTCCAAGGCAGGAATGTTCCTATCATTCTCTCCCAATAAAAGAAAAATTGTGAATCTTTGGAGAAAATATGAAAGAGGTTCTTTATGCCATGGTAAAAGAACTCTGGACCCCCTTACCAAAGGAAAATGAAAGGCAAAAAATCACATGGAATCAAGCAGAGAATGGACAAGTACTGAGAGAATATGTTTGCTGAGGTTTAGCACATCAGGTTCAGGAAATCCCTGAGATGGGAACAGTTGGAGGCTGGGAGAGTTTTGGGGGAGTATTGTAAGTGCTTGTCCTTACACTTCCCTAAGTGGTTGCTTATGGATATCGGGATAACTCTTAGTCTGAACCCTTACAGCTATTCTTATGTTGCCACGATACAAACCAATAGGGCAGGGTGAAAAGTCCCCTTATTCCCTTACAGCATATGATCACAGCTTGGTGGCTTTCCTTTACACGTTGCTGGGGGACTGGAAGGTGGCAGTAAGGCGAGGGCTAAGTCCACCCCACGGAGCCATTCAGCACAGCATAGTGGCTGTACTGTGAGGGCAGCTCCCCTCCCAGCTGTGTGCTCCACTCGCTTATGCTCCCATTTACAGTGACTGGGGGGCAGATGTCAAACCCAGTCTATTTGTAGATCTCCATCAGCAGAACTGCTCTGCTGTCTTTTTCATGACATCCATTGCCGTGGCAACAGCTATCATAGATAGAAACTGAGTCCTGTATAATTCTTTTTTAGGTGAGTTCTTTTGAGAAAGGCTAAAATACTGCATTTGCTTCAAATTTGTTTCAAATTTGTTTCAAAGTGTCATCTGGGGATGCTTCTTCAACAACGGCAGGGTCAGAATCCCCGTGTAGCCTGCAGGCTAATAGTGGTAACAAAAGCCTGTCCTACTCCACTTACCGACAAAATTCTGGTGAGATGAGATGTGCCATTCACAATGGAGCTGAAAAAGACTAAGATTCTGTTTACTGAGAAAATGCTGCTCTTCTGAGCACCACAGCCAATGAAGTCATGATTGATTTCAAACTGGAAATACAATAGCAGTCCTGTTCCTTCTCTTTGTCCAAGTTCTTTTGCATCTGTTTTCTTCCTGGAAATTAGCTTGTAGTTGAAAAACGTCTTTTTTTTCCAGTTCCTTCATTTCTTTCTAGTATGTTTGTTACCACAAAATCTTTTGTTCAGAGGAGCAGAACAAAGGCCCACTAGACTTAACTACCTTGAAAATTGTTCAGTCTTTCCAACAGTACTGTGTGATTTTGGTTGGTATTTTCCAGTAATGCTTTTTCTTATAGAAAATGTATGCCAGATCAAAGGGCAGAATATCCACTGGAGGGCAGGCCTTAATCTGGCAGAGCATGCTGAAAATGCCTAGAAGGAAAGATAAAAAAGTTATGTTCTGCTGAATGCAAGCTGTGATGAGTCCATCAGTACTCAACAGTTAAGGACTAAGAGACAGTCTTTTTCTTGAATTAATAGTTTCATGACTACAGATGTATATCTAAGAAATGAAAGCTCTAATAAGAAGGGCCTAATAAGGGTTCATGTCTAATAAGAAGGGTCCTAGATGAAGCCTTGGACCTTGACTATAATTAAAATGAAACCTATCATGACAATTATTAGTTGAAGTCAGCAAGTCCCAAGAGGACTGATCCCAACAGTACTGGTCAGACAACCACCACCTGAAATCAGTGGAGTTGAATTCCAGGGCTGAACTTGGTCCACAGGTTTCATGTGTGCTCATAGCAATGCCACCTTCCAGCATGGGCATGCAGGGCCTGTGATCTGAGCTCACTGGGGTGAAAGGTGCCTCACAGGAGGTCCCTTCTGTGCCTGTGTGTGCAGTCCAGAGGCTCATTTGATGTGCACAGGCAGAAGTGGTGTCTGGCTCCACCTCAGACTCCCAGCCAGACCAGACCTTGGACATGCTCAAGCTCTGGGTGGGCACCTGATGTCCCACTCCCTGGACTTGCAATCTGTGCACTCTCTACTGCCAGGTCCCCTACTACCATGGAGTTAATTACATGTGACTAGATCAAATACTTCATACTGTACTTGTTTCCAGCAAAGACTAAGTTTGGCTTAGCAGTTTGAAATGTTAAACCTTTGACAATCCAGATAGCATTTTTTTTTGCTTTGAGTACCATCAAAATCAGAACAAAACGAAAAAGGTTATTTCATGTGGCAGCTGAAAATCCCATATTTAGCACTGCCCAACTTTGTCAACACTCAGTTTTCTTTCAGGCAAACTGAAAACTCAGTTTTCTCTTTGCACTTTTCATGGGAGCATATTACAGTAACTTCCTCCTTTCATCAGTGACTCACTCCTGCAAAGGCTATTTCACAAATAGTATCTCCACTCCAAAGGAGACAAGCTGTTCCCTCTTACATTACTCAAGTAGCTACAGACAAACTAAAGCACCTAAGTCAAAAGATTTCAAAATGCATAGATACATTGCTCAGAGACAGTGAGCTTTTTATTAGGTAGTTTTCTGATACGAACTGCTGCCTTTAATGAAATCACTCAAGCCAAATTCTAAAACTGACTTCTTGGTACCTGGCTGGAGACACCTTACAATCACATGGAGTCAGTAAATTCATAACCCTCTCATGGTATTTAATGTTGGTCGGTCACAGAAAATATAATCTTTTTTAAAAATCTTGGCCATACGGCATACAGCTAACAGGGCTAGACAGAAACTAATAGAGTTCCACAGAAATTCTTTCAGTAGTTAAAGGCTAGTCTAAATCAGAATCAGGATCTAGACCAGAATAACTCCAACCTGAAATCACTAACAGCCATAGAAACATCTGACCAAGTCTACAGCTGCAGATTTTAGATAAATTAGTATCTGTTTTCTGAAATGCGAACTAAAGTCTTGCCTGGAGATGTGAAAAAGGTGATGATATGGGTACTTCCATTCGTAATGATTGCCGATGTGTTTAGAGTTGAGCTGCTGCTGCTAATCTCAACAAAGAAATGCTAAGAATTCCTCAAACAAACAGTTAAGTCCCCAAATGAATAGGAGAAATAGATTATTTTGACCACATGGGTCTGAAAAAGTCAGGCCTTTCTTGCTGAAGGAAACCAGAAGTGTAATCCTATCTTTAAGAAAAGAGAACAGAGAGAAAGACTTTTATAAGAAACAAACTATCTCCCTGGCAGTGTCTAGTATAACATAAGAAAATGCAAAACTGCCATGTTACATGAACAGCCACAAGAAGAATTGTATTTTAAAAAGACTCTTTTGGAGAATATTTGTAAAAGGCAGCACTCCTTAAAGCATTCAGTGGTTCAAGTGTTAAAAGTGACCAGGAATCCTTCCAGCTGAATGAGAATCCATTAGAGCCAAGTAGCTTTCTGAGATCTGGCTACTGGGGGTAAAGACAAAGGACAAGTAACTCCAATATTACATTGAATGATAAAATTAAAACATTATTAGAGTCTTCTCTAGGAAACTCCGGGATTGCCCTGCTGTTATCCTATTTTTGACAGCTGGCAGCCTCAGGTGTATTATCTGTAAACAGGCCTTCCAAGAGTGCCCAGTGCCAAGAAGGTATTATTCCATTGCTATTAGCAGAAAGCTTTGTGTTGTTAGATTTCTGTTGGGTAGTTATGGACACTGTTTCTGTTACACATGGTAAATGCAGCAAATACTCAAAAGGGAACAAGATAAGAGATAGGCAAATGTAGAAATTACAAAACCAAACAAGAGTCTGCACATATGTAAGACTTCCCAGTACTGAGCTGTATATAAATGACTTCAAACTGCTCTGAGTTTGGCCTGCAAGTTAAACAAATAATTGATGATGTAAATAGTTATTTTTGTCTCTGCCTTGTCAGGTCTGGATTTCTTTACTTTCAGGGGCCTGAAATCATTTTGCAAACATCACTTCCTCACATTTGCATACTTAAACAGAGACAGACTAGTATATTCACTTGTCTTAAGGATAAGAGAGACTATCTCGACCTCCTGCATGGTCAATGTGTTCGGTCTCATCCAGTAACTTTTGCTTAAAGACAAAAAATCCAGTGATCACACACAGGCACCTCTTTCCATCACAGATGCCCCCTTTGGTTTTCTTTATCAACATTTTATCAGATTTGGATTGTTCTGGTTTGATGAAAAAACCCTTTCGGAAAGTACTTTTCAACTGGGCCACTCTCATGGACTTAATCTATTCTCAGTTCATCCTTTTGGGAAGCACTTTCCTCTGCCATCTATCCCCCCTACCTTGAATATTTATTTTAATCTAATATATAAACTCCACCTTAGCAGTGACATTCAACTGTATATCAATCTCAAACTCCCGGAATAGACACTGACTTAAATAATAACTAAAATCACAGTAATAATTCATCACTTCTTTGCTGAAAGTACATTAATAGCTTTACTTCTCCTGCATGAGAAGTTACCAGTACACAGAGTGGGAAATTTTGACATCTTTTAGGGCATTACAAAGTTATGTTACCACGTTTCATTAAAAAGGAGATTTTCACTGTGATCTGGTGTTTTGTGGGGTTGAAAGAGCAGACAGGAAAGTTGTATTTTTCCATTGCCTCCTCTCTTGATATTTTTCCACAGCTTTTTTGGTTATTTTTACAGTGATTAGTATAAATTAGTAATGTCCCTCTGTCCCTTTGGGAGTCTAACATACTCCAGAGCAATAAGAACAAACAACCTGTGGGGTCTGAGAGACTGAAAGGAGGGAGGTCCACAATCAGCAAGTGTCTGCAATGTCTGAGGTTAGAAGATTCCTTTGTTTGCATTCTGTCACAGCTCTTTGGCTCAGATCTATGAAGATATTTGGATGCTTCATTGCCAAGGGCATCAAAAGGAGTTAGGTACTTGAATTCTTTGCCATCTGCTCCCTCAGTGATTTGCAGCAGTATCTGATGCCATTATAAACAAACAAGATTTAACAGAGAACATTTAACAGCGTTTAACAGCAGAACAAAGTAAAGGCTTTCCAAGGAAAGCAGGCTGCTCTCAGGCCCCTCCTGTGTAATCCCAGCCTAGCAGGATGAAGTGGTCTCTCAGGCACCAAATTCCAATCTATCACCTTAAGTATAGGATTACATCCATGTTTTATGCAGCAAGAAACATCACAGTCTAAAAGAGCTCATACTAATGCCATTGATGTCTGTAACAAAATGCCTGTTGTTTTCAGCTAAGGCAGATCAGAGCCAAAACTCAAAAACTTCTGAAGAAAATTCAGTATGTCACTTTTACAAAACTAACTTTCCTTTTATCTGCCTATTGGTATAAAGTGTCTTCTAAATAATACATCAGGATAATGAATCCAGCAATGGCTAGACAGAGCCACAATTATCACACCCACTCCAGATGTGACCAAGAATTTCTTCTGACCAGCATAATGTTTGAGTCTCCAAAGGAAATGGCAGAAAAGTAGCTTTAATGTTAACAGAGACTCTGCTGCTTACACTTTAATTTTTACAGAGGTATCCTGCTCAAGTTTTCTTGAAGCCTGCTACTCCTTTACTGCACCTTCTCTGGACGAGAAAGCATCAAGGATGACAGCCAGTAATTTCAAACAACACTGACAGGAAGGAATAATCAAATATATATAAATATGGTGATTTTTCAGAGGCTCAATTATTCCCATAAAAACAGGACCAGACCCCAAAACAGACTTCAGGTGAAGCTAGTTCATCTTTATTGATACCAGGAGAGAAACACCAGTTTTAGGACACCAGCAGTAACAGTCTGGAGTCTCAAAGTGTCTGGTGCTATTATAAATGACTGTTTTGCAGATGATTAAGCAACACATTTTTTAATTTAATATATCTGAAATTAAGGTTCCAGCTTTCATAATTTCAGAAAAAGCTTGAGAATGTACTCTGTGTATAACCCGCAGCTCAGAAACCAGGAGTAGAAGAGAAAGAAATACAGACTGAATAAAAATAATTCAGGCATTCTAGGGATCTGGCTCTAGCTTTCAGTGTCTATGTTTGGCATTACTGAGCACACTGCTGAAGATCTGGTCGTCAGTCTTGCCTTTTGACACTCATTAATAACACTGAAGCATATGGACCTCTTCTTCCCTCACTTCCTAAATATGAACTAGGACTCCAGCACTCTGCTTCTGGAAGGCAGGTTTGAAAGACAACTGACCAGTAGGATCTTCAGCACTTTTCAGGAAGAAGGATCCATGGAGGAAGCGTGCATACAAGCAATTGGAAAGGGGCTTGCACAAGGGAAAAATGATTGACCGAGGTGGATATTACTGTTACAGCAGACATAGCTGTTTTGTTCCTTTTCAGCTGTTCTATAGTGTTACTGAACTGCTACTACTAATTATGCTGTGTTCCAGCACTGGATGAAATTACATTAACATGGAGGGGTTATTAGCAGGAAGAACTGAACTTCTGAAATTTGAGATTCCCTGGCCTGTTAGCTACATGCAGAATCAGAAGCTTTTTGGCTGTTAGGTCTGGTGGTGGACACCATTCATCAAAACACTTTTCAGCATCCTGAGCTGTGTGTCTTTCCTGTACCAATATAAAAAATGATGGTCCATGATTGCTGACAGTACCTGCACGGGGACATCTGTGCCTACTGTGTTACCACGAGTAGCAAGTTTGTTGAAACATGATGCTGCCTGCAGGGAAAGGTGCTTCAGAGGCAGGGAAGCAAAGAGAGAATTGTTTGAAAGCAATTCTCTCTTGATACTTCATGTCCATTTTCAGGGCAACATGGAGAGAACTAATCATGCAAATCCAAACTCTAGGGAAATAACCCTTGGTTTCTTCATCTGGTGCTCTGAAACTCAGCCAACAATACATACAACCAATATCCCTGAGGTGACAAACTGCATTGTTGATTTGTAGGCAATGCATATTGGATTACCAGAGTCTCCACACTGTGAAATTATTATAAACCAGTAATTACTTGGTGATGGAGGTATAATTTGGTTCAGAATTCTGAAGCCAGATAAAACCAACTGATTAGAAATAATGCCCTGATAAGTCAGTCCCTTGTGCAATTAAAATCTCATAGAGCCTGACTGAAGTAGTTAGAAAGGCCTTCTAACAGCAGGAAAAAACTGTAACCATTAAAAAATGTGCTCAACTAACAGTAGGATTTGGGTCCTGGAAATTTTATTTCTTTAAAGGCAGAAGGACATGCTATTGCTCTTCTCCCTGGAGAGCCCTCACTCACTTAAATGCAGCTTAACCTTTGGACAATAAGACATGAATGTGCTGAAAATGAACAGTGCCTGGCACAAGTGAGCTGCTCATCAGATTTATTTTTTTTTTTTTTATGTACCAGTACTATGGAAAAATACTTCCTGCAGGTGTTCTGCAATCACCTGGAGTTTTTCATGAGCTACTTGATTTAATTTTCAAGTCCCTGCTGTGGTCATACAGACATAATCCGGGAGGTCCCTCATGACCAATTACCTTCTGCAGGTGTTAAGTGGCACAAGATAGCCCTGTCAGATGTGTGGCTTTTTTTTGGCCAAATCATGTGATTTCTGGATCTTTTTTTTTTTTTTTTTTTTTGGTTGAAGTTATTGCCATGATATTGCACTGATTTTGGTTTTAATGAATTCAGCTTTCTTAAGAGGACACAGAGGGACACAGCTAATGAAAGGATGGCTCAATACAGCAGTATTTATGGGAGACTTCTGACAAAGTCTAGCTTCATAGAAATTATACATCTTACTTGAGACATTCATAAAAATGAACACTCACAAGATAGTTTTGCCCAAGTCCTTCAATCTTTGGGAGCGGTATGAATGGCACTCCATTCTTAGGAATGACAGGAGGTCTCTTCTGAGCATACGCTGAGACCCTGCTACTGACAATACCCCACACCACAAGGCCCAGAGGAGAACAGTATGTGACTATAGCACTGCCTTCCTGACGGCTCTCCAGGCCCTGCACCAAAGCAGCTACCACTGACTACCCTTTGGCAGCAGGCAGAACTGGAGAAGGCTGAAGAGGCTGCTCAGACTAGAATTGCTGATCCATATGCCACCAGACCAAACAGCTGTAGACACTGCTCACTGCTCTGAAAGTCCTCTCAGAAGGCTTTTTACATTTCAGAAAAAAAACCCAAAGATTTTGAGAAAGCTGTCTTACCACTGCATGCTGCTGGCTGCAACCGCTTGAAGAGGACTTATTCCAAGTGACCAGTGTTGGTATTCAGTCCACAGGCTGACAGCAGAAGAAGCGAAAAATAGAGGAGGAAAACATATTTTTTTAACCAATTCTGCCTTAAAATAACTTCTATGCAAAACCTAGGTACATCAGTGACAGCTATGGTTTCCAGAGGTCATAGAAGCTCTCAGCACATCAGCTTGTTTGGCATCTCTATAGGAACTATATGAATTATGTACTTACTGATTGCAGAGCAGCACTTCACAATTACATTTATAAAGAAATTCACACACACTAATACACAGAGAAGTCCTTATTCTCTGCCTGTATCCAGCTTTCTAAGGAAATGGCACTGTTTATGTATATCTCACCTGATAAATTCCAAACCTGCTGGCTATTTCCAACCAAGCTGAAGAAGCAGGAGAGGTCTCATCAAGAGTTAAAATCCTCCATGGTTAAACAGCTGGAGAGAAGCCTTCAGAGTGTTTCCATAAGGTGAAGGATGCAGTGTGAGCATAGGTCTAATTAAACACAAGAAAACCTGTGCAGGAGAAAGACCAAATAAATCTCCTGACCACAACAAAAAATTCCACTGGAGCTTAGAAAAAATGAACCTCCCATTACAAATCCAGAGGTAACTACATTTCTTTAGTTTGGGGTTCATGAAACAATTCCTATAATATAATTTCACCCACTTCTCATCAGAAACACACTGCTGTTTTTCTCCAAGCCTTGTTGTAAAATATAATTAATTTACATGTTAAAGACCTTGATGGGTTTTCTTTCATCATGGAACAGTAAGTGAGATTAATAACTCAGTTACTAAGCACTTAAGCTCATGGATCAATTCCATATAAGAACATTAAAATTTTCTTAATTTTTAAAATGCACCTCTTATTTGATTTAGAGGTTAATGTTCATTTCTTATGTACTAAAAAGGAGAAAAGCTAAACAGTGAGTCAGTGTTTATTAACCTTGCTACTAAGACAGGCTTTTCCAGGCAAGATGGATATATCTTAATTGCTAAACCTGTAGCATCATCATTTAGCCAATTAATCCTTTCCAAGCATGGGAAGCAGCAGCAATTTTGTTTGCAATGAATGGAAATAAACTTGTCACATTCTGCATATTAATTTACACATTCTTAACTTTCCCACTTACACCAGTAAGAATGCAGCCCTTTTATTCCCAAAATAATCCAGAATCCAGAAATTGGTATGTATGGAAATAAGGCTATATATAACATAATAATTGAGCGTGACTTGCAATCTGTATGTGAACTCAATCCACACATTCATGGTATTAATCTAGAATTGAATGCTATGTTTCCTTAAAAAAAGTGTGATTTACATCCTTAATAGAGGCATAAGAAAGCACATTAAAAGATGCATTAATAAACTGTTTTCCACAGTTTGTAAAAACATAGCCTTAAGGCTGAAATTTGCACTAATGCTTTTATAAATAGCACTGACTGAATGTTGGCATTTGACACAATTGCTATTGAATCCTGCTAGCTGATCCTTAAAAAAGACCCTACAAATCATCCAAGTGTTTATTAACAGGTATTAGCAGTCTGTTAGAGACAATTGTATATGTCTTTTACACATAAAAGTGCACTCCAAAATTTATGCTCTGGTCAGTACATTATAAATGATAATCCAGATAAAAACAACCATCAGAAATATTTCAGTACAGTGGGTAATGTTATACCAAAAGTAAAATTTCCATTACATCATTCCTTTTTCTTGTGATTTATTTTCTGTAGCACCTCAGTCCTTTTCACGAAACACTGCACAGGCATAGAACTGTGAATAACCACCAACTGTAGGTTATAATTCTTATAGTTTATATCCCATTTCTGAAAGCGTTCAGTAGCCAACTAGGAGAATACCTAAGTGGCCTCATAAATTAAAACCTAAGACTTCAATTATTGAGCCAAATTTCTTGTTCTTAGACACAGCTGGATTGTCTCTGCTTAGCACCTTAAGAAGAGTCAGCCTCATACTATGAGGTATCCTGGAGGGATATAATGCACAGAGGTCTGTGCATTACTAAGTGTCCCTTTGGATTTTAGGAACAATTTAGGGCAAGGTAATAGCTTTTTCTTACCTTCTCTGCACACTGAAACCTGGCCCATAAAAACCTTAAAACACAGAAAGAAGGATCGCTTTAATAGAAAGCAGGTTCATTTCTTTGAAGGCTGGTGTCTGCCATCAGAGAATGGAGAAGTATGACTAATTTCCATTGGGATGATCAGGACACTCTGAAGAGACGAAAGAGGATACTACTGTAAGAAAAAGAGAACAGCCTTGGTTAATCACCATTGTTCTGAACATTTATTCCCTCTTTACCAGACATTGAAATTTAGCTGGTGGGTAACAGTTTCTAAGAATTTTCTATGCTTGGTTTAACCTAAACTGTGAATTATGAACTGTGAATGCTTTCACTGTAAACTATGAGAATGTTTTTGTCATGGTCATGTTAAGAAACAGCTCATTTCTTAGTGTGCCTCTTAGAAGATCAACTGCTTTCCTCGAGACTTGCAGAGGAAAAAAGCAATGTGTACCTATTTAAGCAGTTGTTTGTAGTCAGAGAAACTCTGCAGATATCCAGACCTGCATTCTGAACAATCCCTTGCAGATTAGACAGTGAGCATAAACTTAACAGCTTTTAATTTCTTTGAAGTGAGTAGAGATAGTATGTCACTAGTATAATACAGGCTATTCTTCTGCAGCTTTATTTTCTGCCTACTTTTTCATTTTCTATCTCCCTGGACTTTTTATAGTTTGTCTACACTGATCTCCTCTCTCTGAAATGAACTTTTTTTCTTAGGGGTTTTAAGCATGTCTGGAAAGAATTATGCCTCCTAGAAATGTACTATGCATTGCTGCACCTTACATGCCTTTTAGTACAGACGATATCTGCCTTGTAGTGCAAATAGCCTGGACCACTCTTCAAAATAAGCCCTCAACTCACTGCAGATAAAACCAATTTTGTCTGATGTCCAGCTTGTCCACCAGAAAGTAGGAGACATCTCAGCTGAAAGGTTATATGCTGAAGAAAATCTCATTTCTTAGAGGAACATACTCCAAGCATTACAGGGCTTTCACAGGGCTCTGGAGTTCATCAACCCAATCCATGCACCCTTTTGCCAAAAAGCTGTGCAACCCCCTGAACAGCTAATGAGATCTGCTTGGACATTATCTTTCTGGACAGTAACTGTGATCAAGTCTTAAAAGTCTCAAGTGTATGATTTACAGTCATGACTGAGATGTAGTGACTTACCTGCAAAAATTCAAGGACAGGTCATAACTAAAAAAAAAAAAAATCAGAAGAATTTGGTCATGAAGACTTTTCACATTTTATTTGAAACCAGTGGGCTGTAAATTAATTACCAAACTATTTACATGGTAGTACTGTGGTTTTCTGGTTCTCCACACCAGGACAAAATGAGCAGGTATGTGGCTGAGGCTTCTCACAGGAGCAATTACTTTGTTTGGGGTAATGATCTGAGTGAGTCCTTGGCAGAAGTGGCATTACTGGTGGTTCTCTTCTCTGCATAAGAATTTGTGACCTCACTGAACATAGGTACATGAAGCTGGGACATAGAAGGCCTCACACATTAACAGGATAAGCAGTGCCAAGCCATGGACTTTGTAAAATTACTCTTATCCCAGAATAAGAGTTTTATTAAGTGCTTTCAGCTTCATTTCATCCACATGTTTCTGAACCTTCTCTCTGAGCTCGTTGTTTTGGGGTTGAAAATGTCCATCTGGATGGTTGTGCGGGTCTCTGCAAGAAGTTTAAAATATCATTTGTATTTATAATAGCTGGGGAAGCTACTTAGGAATGCTGACAAAAACAAAGGAAGAGACACACATCATTCTTCTCTTTTTTTTAAATGAACACAGAGGTTATTCCATTACTTATGCAGAAATGGAAAAGGAGTGAAACTGTGAAAAGAACATTCACTCTTGGCTTGGCCAGTTAGTAAAGCTAACCATCTGATAGGTAAACACATACCAGACTGAGTTTTACGTTTTATTTATGAAGGAACATATGCTGTAATGGCCAGAACAAGAGCATCCACGTGAAAGAAATTATTTACCTTAAGGATAAAATGCTGAAACTTCTGGAGAGGAACAATGTGTTACCTGTCATCTGGTGAAACACCACCCCACCGATAACAACAAAGAAACTTCCAGTGACAAAAAAAATAGATTGAGACTTCATTGTTTACTAATGATTCTTTGTTTCCTTCTTTACAAAGCCAAACAAATAGGGAAGGTTTCAACAAGCAAATATCAATACCCAGAGGTGTTTAATACAGAAAAGTATTTTTATTTTTGAAGGAAACATCTAAGACTTCAAAAAGAAAGATCCTTATGATTATAAAACTACTTACCCAGGAAAAGCACCAACCAACACTGTATCACTGTGGAGAAAAAGGCCATTCTTTAGTTACACAAGCCAGCCCAAACCCCCATGTTCTGACAAGCGTAGTGTCATAACATGCAAAAAACAGCACTGAGTCTGACACATCTGCGTTTTTAGAGCAAATTATTTTCAATCAATGCTGTAGTGATCACAATACAGCAATCAATGTTTTGTCAGAGAGCTCATAATATGCAGCACTGTTTTAATGGCTGATAGTTGCATAGGATTTCAATATCAATCAAATAATTTCCCTCTAAAATTAAAGAAAATGAGACATTCAAATCTTCTGATAGCTCTGCAAGTTCCAGGCTGTTATGCACATCCTGACATCTAAGCCACATGACAATCACTTTAAAGAGGGGGCAAATTGTTGGACATAAAGATTAATTGACTTGCTCCAAGTCACACAAGGTATCTGTGAAAACACAGGGTTAGAACTCAGCACATTCTCCTCTGTTGCTCTGCAACCAGGTATCCTACCCATACTGCCTGCTGCTCAAGCCCACTGTCCTCAGTGTCCCACTTAACAGCTCATACCCCTCCTTGTATCCTTCCTGCAACATCTCATACCCCCAGGCTTCACACAGTTCATGCACTTCTGCTTCCAGCCCCACAGAACTGTGAAATACTGCTCTCAAACCATGGTGGTAATCATCAACACCATCAAAGACCCATTTGTCTCTCGGAGCTTTCCTTGTCCTCAGGTTGCCTCTCAGGGTTTTTCTGCTGAGCTGCAAAATCAGGACATTGGCCTGACAGTACTGGAGGCAAAAGGCAGAACTTGGCCCTTACAGTGGCCAGTTCACAACATTGTAGGGAGAAGGTAAATCTATGCTTATGAATGTAAGCTGTTTTACATGCTGTGCTGTATGCCTAAAAAACAATGTGTGTTGGAATGTGAAGTTCAGACAGCAGAGCAAATGTGACCCACTCGTTGGAAGAGCCTGAGAAAAAAGCACCATGCCAGGGGAAATTCTAAGGGCTTATTCCTCTGCCAGCATTAATAAACATCTAACAAAAACAGTCACTGAAAATCAAAAGCCACTGGTCCAAGAACACTCAATATCTCTGCAAGGGCAAGAAAAGTGCCTCAAGTGTTAGCTCACATTGATAAAACTGAAGTCAGAGACATCCAGGCCAGTGTGTCACATTCACAGATGCTTTCTGCAGTCTAATCCAGAGATCACATTTGCAGTGCAAATCTGCTCAAAGTACCAGATCTGTATCCCACTTGTGATGGAGCCCCTACATCATCTCAGTGTGACTTTCTATGTGATCTGGAAGGGATGCTTGGCTTCAGATTCCCTCTCATTCTTCTTCCCTAATTTCAAATGATACCTACCCTTCTCCTTTTGCTGATTTCTCTTTGCCTTCTGATAGTGCCTCCCCAACTTGTGGAAATAGAGCTCTCACCATCTCTGGAGTAAGAATCATTTTGAACTCAGCTTCATCTGTCTCCCTAAAAATTTGCAAGATGAAGAATTGGGCTTTATCCTTTAAAAAGTGGGGTTTACTCAACAAAAATCAAAAGTGCATTCTATGCAAGAGGGACTTTGTGCTTTTGCCTTGGAGGATCTCTCAGGACAGGTTTAGACACATCCATACAAGTGGTTAAGACATAATCAATCACACTGAATACAAAATAGAGGAAAACCTACTGGTCAGTTATGTTCTCCCTGTCTCTCTCAGGTAAGCCATGCAGCATTGGTGGTACATCTCTTGGAAGCATATCTAAACTGTAAGGATCCCTGTGATCAAAATGGTATTAGTTTAAGATGGGCAGATGTCAACTGCACTAAACATTTATATTTTGAAGCTTCACAGTAGTTGTAGTTACAATGAAAATTATGCACTTTTAAATATTCCTGGAAAATCTGAGTACACCAGAAACTGCTGTGATATGAGGGAACCTGAGCCTGGGAGATGTTAGCTACCAGATGGGTGCAGGTACCCATATATTAAAGGTTTTACCATTCATACTGCTGCAAGGCAGACAGGGTTTGTACCTCCCAGGGTCTTCTAGCACTGAATCAAAAAGCATTTAGGAGAGATGTTATTGAAAGTCCTGACTGGAACTCTCCTGCCAGGGCTAGGTATTTCATCTAATTATACTGTTCTTCACCCATCCTTCAAGGAGGTCAGTAGGGGTTTTCCCCATTGGCTTTGGATTTCTGAGCAGCAGTTAATTGCACACGTAGGCCCACTTTTATCCATGGGACTAGTTACTGGTCAAATGTAGTAACAGACAGCAGAAACTAGTGCAGGGCAGAGGCACTGTATATTCAAATTCCTTCTTACCTAGGTGTTCTACTTGTCAATGTCAGAGTGTTAGAAAAAGTGGAATACACTACTGGTAAGAATCCTCTCCATTCCATTACCCCACAAATCACTTCCTGAAAAGACAAGAGAGACAGCGGTCAGACCTCTAATACATAATGCAGTGGGGAGAGAGGCTTGTAGGACAGAGCATCTGACTTCTTGGCTGAGAACTGAATCTGAGGAGCTGCAGTTCTCTATTTAAAAGATGCTACCTCCACTGCAAGGTCATGAAAATAAAGTAGATGGTAAAAAGAAGGAAAGAGCAGAGAAATACTCAGGGATAAAAAAGAGACATGGATAAAGCTGAACAAGAACAAGTTATTCTGACCCATGTACTGACTATTTAGGTGCATGCATAATTTATATTTGAAAATGTCTTCTATCTAGGATGACTCTTCATCTTCCTTTTTTATTCCTTGGAGAAAATTCTCAGCAAGAAGATATCAAGAAGCCAGGTATTCATCCAAGAAACCCAAAGAGCCATACCTTGTGATGCAGAAATTTCTTTTGTGTGACTGGAATACAGGATCCTTTGGGGCATTCCTTGGTAAAGGTATATTTGGGATGAGGACAAAGATGATATTCAATATTTGTTTCAGAATAGGCCAAAGGAGGTAAAAGTGGAACTAATCCTGGTGTGGGGTTCTAAAAACAAAGAAAGGATTATTTTAAAAAAATGTTCTAAGCACCATAAAGAAATGAATTGATGAAAATTCAGTTCTTACAATTAATGTAGTCTCCCCAGATTTACACCTTTGTCTCATTGTTACTGTTCTGCTCCGTGTGACCCTTCATTTCCTGTCTCTTGTCCTCACAGACCCATAATCTGCCTGGTTTATCCATGTTTGCTGTCTAAAATACAGCAATTTAGGTATTGTCTCCATGTTTGGAATTAAAAACTATTGCCTGATTATTCCAAACTCCATTGCTGATTGTTTGAACAATTCAAAATCCAAGAATGCAAACTGGCCTTGCTGTGGTGGAAGCTAGTGAGCATTTTGCCAGCTATTTCACTGCACTAGCATCTGTTCCTGAATGAAGTCTGACGCTGGGCAGTTTGGGATCGGACTGTGTCTGGTTCTTACACTGACGTAACAGAGGGATGAAAGAGATGCATAGAGGATCTCATCAGTAAGTCTGCTGGAGTCCTGGCCGCATGCAGTGAGGACAAGTCTATGCCAATATGTTATGCCAAGATCACCAGACTAGCACACTAGGCTCTGAGACATTGCATCTAAGTAATGCTGACAGACAGAGCCACCCAAGTCAGGCACAGTGGCATGCTGGCTTGGAGATGCTGCCATGCACAGCACTTAACTGAGCTATACAGCTGCCTCTTCCTGCATGACACACCTTGGGGACTTTCAGGCTGTACTGCACTGCGCAGGAAATTACTTCCGTAGTTGGTGCCAAGTAGCATAATCTATATGACAATTAAATAACAGAAAATCCTCCCACACATGTGGTTGTAATTTTTTTAATCTCTGTGCCTAATAGTTTGGAAATGTGGTTTTGGTATGCTATGAGAACTATTGGAAACTCTAAGGCAGCAGGATGCATTGTGAGCAAAGAGTTTGGCTTCACTTTTCTCAGTTTACCTAAGGATCAGGCCGAACTGCAGCTCCTTAGCTGAACAGAAGGACAAGGCTGCATTTGTCCTATCTACCTGGGCAAGAGCACGAGGTTATAGAAGGACTGAGATGACAAGAGCATGGCTTTTCTTCCAACATCCAAATGGGAGAAGAAATGGAGAAGTGAGGGGCCCCATGGTGTTTCAGGGAATCCTGGGTTCAGTGACCAATTATGGAGTGTGAGACTGGAAGGGTCTCCAGTTCTCTGCCATCACTGGCAACTTTGCCTTATCATCCCCTGCCCTAAATAGATCAAATTCCATTGTAAAATGAAACTGAGCCCCTCTCTGTGGGATGAGCTCTGTGACTTCTACCTACCAGGGCCTGCATCTGGAAGGATTACTCTCACTCTGGGTAGTTTTATATACCAATCTGAGTAAGAAAATTGCCCACAAATTCCACATCAGGCTTCTGACGGAACAAACACCTTTTCCCCTTCTTTCTTAGATTCTTTGTGGTAGTCAACTCCTACTTACAAAAATGCGAAGTGGGTTGCTCTCTGTAGGATGGACCAAAGCTTGGGGAGGAACCAGTTTTAAGAGGCTGATAGTCCTTTCTTCTAATTTTTCTGGGGATGGTTTGTGAAAATCCATCATCTGGGAGACCAGGTTAAGTTGTGCCTCAGGAGAAGCAACTACTTGAATCAACTCATCCTTGAAAAACAGAGACATCAAAGGTTTTCAGGGTGCAGTAAGCTTTTTGGTATAAAAAAATGAGACAAAACTAAACAAATAATGTAGAAATGTAGGGTAGAGAGTGACTTCAGCCAAGTTTGTATTTGAGATGATTCATTACCTGGGCTCCCTGCCTCAGTGGTCGGGAAAGTTTTCGAGGCTTGTAACTTGTGGCTGCATAGTGTGTATCAAATGGCTGATACTTCATAATGCTGGAATGCTGAGGAACCTAAGTGCAAAGAAAAAAAAAACATGTGCTGCAGGAGATGACAATAATCACTTCTGATTAACTCATAGATGGAATGGAACATTCCAGCTTCATCACAGACACATCACGTCTCTGTGGGAAAAGATACTTGGATCACTATTCTGGAACATGGTATATGAACAAAAGTTCAAGAACCCATACTTCACCAGGAGAAGCTGAATGAGTGCATAAAGGAATATTTCCATTCTTGCTTTTCTATGAAAGAGCATGGATTTAATGGTTTCTTGATCAAATATACTGTACTTAATGGAGTGGAGAAAAGCTGTGTTAAGTAATATACATAACACTGAAAGATGAACCAATGCGTAATAAGGGGAAAAGACACTACAAGAAAGCTTCTAGACTTCTACACCACCTGAAAAAGAAGAAGGTGGACATTGAGCAAAAATCTGCATTGACTCGAACCTAAGGAAATATTTTTACTGGGATGGGGTGCAGAATTTGAACTTTTGCTACACAAAAATTGGAGAGAAAAGGGTTTAGAAGTCAGGAGGAAAAAAAAGTTTCTGTACTCACAAAGTTGAAAAAATATTACTTATTTCAAGAAGGACAAGTTTGCATTTCCTATACAGGAATGAAGGAACTAAGCATACAGAGCAGGATGCCAAATAAATAGAAGACTTCCGTTAATTTGTAAAAGGAAGGACCCTTTTACAATGTCACTTTTATAAAATTGTAAAACCAAAGGAAAAACTGTGTAGTGTGCAGGGCTTGCAGTATCATCATTCATAGAAGGATTTTATTGCTTGAGTTATAATTTTGGCTGAGGTGATTCACCTCTCTGTCTGGAGGGGACTATTGCCGACTATAAGCTTGTTACTTAAGGAAACAGGTGAGATTTGTTTTTAATAAAAGCATGCTAATTATACAGCCATATTAAGGCAACATTTCTACTGAGCTACACACTGGGACATTGAATCAGGCAGAAAACATGTCTAATTGGACTCGTGAAAGAAAACCATGATAGAGTTGAGGGAGCTGTACTGACTCACCTTCAAATCATAAAAAGGAAGAATGTGTCCGACTGTCACATCTACAGATTCAATAGGAACTAGGCCAAGAGCATCAGGTGCCTGAAAGAATACAGTATTTAAAATTCAGTAATATGGTGGGCACTTTGTTTTGCATTGGGAGCAATCCATCATCACAGCTACTTGAAAATAGATGGAAATAATTATGCAAACATTTTGTTTGATATTTCTCCTGTCCTTTCTTGGACTTCAGCATTTCAAGGTTTTTTCATTTCTTTTCTTCTGCAAAATCATGGATGTTAGCTAACTCTACTCATTAATGTATTAATCAGAACTTTAAAATGCAATTAAGACAATGCAAAGATTTTATTTTTTTTACTGTTTTCAGCAGTACCCTCAGAAAGTCTGAAATCCTGAATTAATTTGTCAGAACCCCAGAACACCAATCACATTGTGAAATTTTAACAAAGGCAGTACTGGGTCTTGGGCCAGTGTCTTCAACAAAATTCTGCCTTGAGTGTTGGTCACCATTTCAGTTACTATACTTACCAAGTCACGGTGCAATTCATGGGAACTGTAAAATGGGAATTCAAAAGGCAATATACGATCTTCAGATATGCTGGAAGAAAAGCCCTCACATTTTTCACTCTTCTTTTGTTTGCTGAAACTCCTGCTTTCTGTCATGAATGGAAAGCAAATATAAAGATTTTGTAATATATCTTAATACCCCATTTCAGAAATAGAATCAAGCTACAAAATGTATTTAACATCTTCCTAAGACAGATGTGTCTAGTACTTTTAATATAAGAAGTAAGGTAATATTTCTTAAAGGCTTTGAATGCCTCATCTACAATATAACAGGCACAATACCTTGACTAGCAGATCTAATTTCCCCTTTTCTGAAAGGACATTACAGCCTATTCATTCCAGCATAGTCCTCTAGCTCATTCCACTCAGCAAGGCAGAAACAAGTCAGAAGGCCTCTCTTACACTAACTGCCATTCACCTTCTACCTGAAGCATCTCTGCAGCTCCTGCATACTAGGAATTACAAGTGCCAACTTGCAGAGGCAGGAAAAGGCCTGACATACAAAGGTGTTTCAGCAGTTGTCAAATAGTGTGTGTACAAGGGAGTGGTAAATAAGAGACAAATTCTCTTTTGTCCCCAGTGTACCAAACTGTGACTTCCATCCAAGGTCAGTTTCATTCTATGACTGTTAAAGAACAAGTGACTCTTCCAGGCCAGCACTTCCATTTCACTGAAAAGTGACTGCTTGAAAGCACTTGTATGAGAAAACAATAAGGAGGAAAACTCAACCCAGTATAGGCCACCTAGCCTTGTATCTCATGGTTCCTACTGTCTCATTTCACTGAGTTCAGATATCTTGCCCTTATCACACTGAGGTGTCTTTCCATCTTCCACCCCCCATGCAATAAGCTCCTCTTAACCTACGACTCTAACCTCAGACTCCACCTGATCTGTTTACCCACCTGTTTCTCATATAGTCCCATCTGCCCTCTCATTGTTCCTCAGCTCTTTAAGTTGAATCACAAACATGATTCCAGCAGGTTTGGAAGGGACCTTTAAAGACCTAGTTCCAGAGGCCGGGACATACCTGTCACTAGACCAGGTTGCTCAAAGCCCCATCCAAACTGACCTTGAGCACTTCCAATGATGGACCATCCATAATTTCTCCCCTATTATTAAGCAGATAAGTCACAAGGTTCCTAAGAAGAGTTAATCACATTTTTAAAATCTGGTAAATAACATGCATGAAAAATAGATGTATTTTGAGTACAGCCATTCCTACCTTCTAGTAGGGTCTGTTGTGATAGGACACGGAGTAACAGTTTTAAACTGTTAGATTTTTAACTGTTAGATAAACTGTTAGAGGGTAGATTCAGACTAGAGATAAGGAAGAATTTTTTTACAATGAGGGGGATGAAACAATGGCACAGGTTGCCCAGAGAGGTGGTAGATGCCCCATCCCTGGGAACATTCAAGGTCAGGTTGGATGGGGCTCTGAGCAACCTGATCTAGTGACAGGTTTGTCTCTGCCCCTGAAACTAGTTGGAACTAGATCTTTAAAGGTCCCTTCCATAGATGTCCCTGCTCATTGCAGGGGGGTTCAAATTGGCGACCTTTAAAGGTCCCTTCCAGCCCAAAACTATTCTATGATTCTGCCTTGTCACACTTCTCTTTTTTGCTGGAAGACTCCTTTGTAAGAACCCTGTCTTTACCTTTATATGTAATGCACCTGACACACTGCAGTACAACCTGAATTATCATAATTCATGGACAAATACCAATTTGTTCTTCTACTCCTTACCAGAGACAGAGCCTTCCTCCAAACCTCTGGCTTCTTTGGTTAGCCCACGGAATAGAAGCAGTAAACGATTTAGTCGAATCTGAATCACAATCTGAGAGAATGATTTTAAACTTTATAATTAAGCCAAACACTCTAAGTATAGCCATAGAAATATACATACATTACAACTGTATTCTACAGAGCTGACTTAGACATCTCTATTTCAGAATTTTTACTATTGTTTTCTGTTCAGGAGGGAGAAAATGGGGAAGCAGAGATGAAGAATGGATCTCAACTCCGCAGTGGCATTACACAACAAAACCAGTTCAAACCATTTAGTTTTACAGTCAGACTTTTTTTGGCTAGGTCTTTCAGCTGTGTCTACTGGCATATACAGATTTAACAATGGGTAAACAGTCAGTTGATCAGGGCCATATGAATATTTGGGGCTCTGTGAATAGAAGAATAATTAGTAACCTGCACTCTGCAGTTTGCCTTGCGCCATATATCACTGAGTCACAATGAAAAATCCTAGGTTTTCATACTGTAAGGGGCCATTTAGCTACCTCTTTATTTGTGCAATACAGGAAAGAGCATTTCATTTCAGGGCCTATGTATCGAGCCTAATATTGTGAATGGATCGGAGAAGAGTATCTAAACTGAATACTAGGAGAGCATGAAATTTCCGTATTGCTTGCTACATTTAGATTTACTGGGAAAAGAGCCATGAAGATGTATAATAATATTTAAACCCAATGAGATAAGTGATTTTACTGGTTAGCCTTTATCTTCCACATTGGAAGGGATCTTAGGAGATCCTAGTCCAACCTCGTGCTCCAAGCAAGGTCGGTGATGAGATCAAACCAGGTTGCTCCGGGCTTTATCCAGTCTGGTCTTGGAAACATCCAAGGATGTAGACTGTACAGCCTCTCTGGGCAACCTGCTCCAATGATTGACTATCCTCATGGTGAAAAAGGCTTTCCTTATACATGGTCTATGCCTCTCTTATTTAAATTCATGACCATTGTTTCCCATGTTCCCACCATGCACCATGGCAAAGATTCTGGCTCCATCACAAATAATGTCCTCAGACATGTTGGAAGGTGCTGCTCCCTCCCTGCACTTTCCCTCTCCAGGCTGAGTAAGTGCGTCCTGACAAAGTCTCCTCACAGAATGAGTATTCCAGACCCTGACCATCTTGGTGGCTCTACACTGATGATCCAGCTTATTGATGTCTTTCATGACTGGGACCCCAAAACTGGGCACAGTATTCTATATGCATTTTGAAATCTTTTCTTTTTTGTGCAGAAATATTTTTTACTTTTTTAAAAAATCTAAATTTATCTGCATTTGCTCAGTATTGATTGCAATACTACGCACCAGCAGAAGCACCAGTAAATACAAAACTTACTCCAGATCCTTACTTCCTGGTGAAGTAGGGATGTATTTATCAAACTATCAAATCCCTAGCTAGCTGTGAAGACTCCTTATGTGCTAAGTTTGCATGTTTTTTTGTGCTATTTCCAAAACATCATGCCATCACACTGCATTCTGGTTGTTAAAGTTACCTTGTATGCTGCTTGTTGGAATTTCCTCAACATCCTGTTTCTGTTGTCCCAAGTGTCATTACGGAGCAAGTCGAATGTGGGATGGACACTTGGATGCTGCATGGTATTTTTTTTTAAAAAAGAAATAGAAAAGAAAAAGGACATCCCTTTTACAACTATACAAGGGAGGAATTTCCTCCAGCCCAAGTCAATCCCTATGATATTTCTGAACACTGGAATTAAGTCAAGTGAAAATGTTTGTAGTACTGGCATTTAACCAGAAACCTTTACTGTAGGGCTTAATGAGAGGTAATCACCAAATATTTGCAGATACAGTATGGGGAATGCAGAGATAATGTAGCATGGTCTGCATCCACACAAATGAAAACCACACACTATGATTTAAGTGCAAGACTGTTGTGGTTTAACCCTGGCCAGCAACCAAGCCCCACCCAGCCACTCACTCACTCCCCCCACAGTGGGATGGGGGAGAGGATTGGAAAAGTGAGAAACCCTTCATGGGTTGCCATGAAGACAGTGTAATAGGTAAAGCATAAGCTGCGTACACAAGCAAGGGAAAACAAGGAACTCGTTCACTACTTCCCATGGGCAGACAAGTGTTCAGCCATCTCCAGGAAAGCAGGGCTCCATCACGCATAATGGTTTCTTGGGGAGACAAACGCTGTAATGCTGAATGCCTCTTCTCCCAACTTCTATGTATTCAGCATGACATCATATGGTATGGAATATCCCTTTGGCTAGTTTGGGTCAGCTGTCCTGTCTGTGTCCCCTCCCAATTTCCCAGTTGTGCCTCTCCAACCCTCTGACTGGCAGGGTCTGAGAAATTGAAATGTTCTTGACTTAGTATAAACATTACCTAGCAACAACCAAAAACGTCAGTGTGCTACCAGCATTGTTCTCACACCAAAGCTAAAATATGACACTGCACCAGCCACTAAGAAAATTAACTTTGTCTCAGCCAAAACCAGGACAAATACATGAGCAGTGAGACAGTGGGATGAATGGACTAGGTCTCTATTGATTGCACACTTTCATCTTCACATGTCAAGTTGGGACATAGCTGTAAGGGCTCAAATTCAAATCAGGGGCCCAGCAAAACCAGTATCCTGTGTCTCCAATAATGGTGGATAGCACATACCTACAGAAGGGCAAAAGCCTGGGGTAAACTTAAGAATGATAATTTCTCAGAATAACCTCCCAACATGTAGTGAGCTCTGGCTCTGGACATACTTGAGGCAGAGGTGATGTCTCTAATGCCTTAAATTGTTGGAACACTCTTTGAACACAAGTAAATCTCTTTCTTGATGCATTATTCTCTTCTCCAGTTTTAAACTGATGTGACAGAAGAATGTGGTACTAGAAGGAATTCCAGCAAACCCAAAGTACAGTATCTCTCAACAGGATGGCAGCTGCTTAACCAACATTTAGATTAGAAGGTTCCCAGAACACCAGCTCCACACAACATCATGCCATGCCTCACCAAACAATTTTCAACACTTTGTAACAGGTGTATAAGTATAGGAACAGACCAACTCCCACAGCTTTTATGTTCCTCAAGAAGGCGGCAGTTCATATTGTTAACATTCAAAGTTCCTTCAGTAGCTCAATAATCCTAGGAAATTGATCTTAGGAAGTACCTTACGCCACAGAGAAGGAAAAAAAAATCTACCAGAAAGGCTCCTGTCAATCTGAGCTGCAAGTAAAGATTGCAAATCTTGTGATATGCTTAACCTTATGTTTAGGAATGAGAAAACTACTCCTGAGTGAACTTTCAGAAGCAAGCAATATGAATCCCAGGTTAGGCCTGCAGATTTCCACTTGTCTCTCATATTAGGTCAGAACATCAGAAGGTAAGTTGTAGCACAATGCTTGTTCTACTGTACTAAAAGTAAAATGGGAAATAAGATACTAACACGGAAATGGGAATATTAGGAGGAAAAGTATTCAGTGTCAAATATTTACTTAGTTAGTTTAGTAGGTGATAACATATAGCAGGCAATAAAAACACATAAACAAACCTGGTCAACAGGGCGGATAACACGTCTGAAAGAAACTTCTACTTCATTCCTTTGAAACTCCTGTTCTATGATAGGATCTCCTCTTTGGATCTAATTTGTCGCCAGGATGAACAATCACATTAGTACAAAGCATTTAGTGAATTCTTTCCTCCCTTACAATTAGTGGAAGAGTGGAGCTGACTTACAATGTAACATTTGGGGGGAGCGTGACAAAAACAGACTTCCCTTCTAGGGAGTGATTATTGCAAGCCCTGAGCAAGTCAAAGTAAAATAATGTCTTTTTAGGTCTGAGTTTCAACCAGATCTCTGCCCTAATGAAACACAGTTTGTTTTGCATAGTCAGAATCAGCAAGAGAGGGATTACAGAACCAACAGCATAAGTTAGCACCTGAACAAATCTTCCCAGATGACAGCGCTACAGAAATTTCCTGCAGCTTTCCCATGTTCTGCGAATATCTCATGGTTTCCAATGGTGCTAGCTCAATCTGTTCATGTGTGAAACACTTTACTACTGATACCAGTTCACTTCTTTGAGATCCTCTCAAAGTGTTCAGGCATGCTGGATGAATACCAGTGCTTCTTTTCATTGTGCCTCTTCCATCCCAGTCCTCCTTACCTATTGTTTCATTTCCAGGATACCATTACATCTTAAACAAAGACCTTCGGATTATTCTGCAGGGCAAAATTCCCGTGATTTTCATGGATTGAGGTTTTAGTTAATACAATGGAAGACAGACCAGTTAAAGGTCTCCAGGACAACCACTCCCAGGCTGTATAACATAGTGGTCACTTGAGCAAATAAATGATGGAGGGATAATAAATACTCTGTGAAGCCTAATGACATTCAAGGTGAACAAACTGACAGCATGAGCAAAAATACGCCTCTGTCAGAAATGCATGGGGGCAAATGTGAAACCAACCAGAGATCTCCACAGCCCCTATGGCCAACAGGTAAGTAAAAAAATGTTTTTAAACAAAGCTAACATACATCTGATTTAGTGATACAACAATCTCACAATTTAGATCCTTTTTTTGCTGACTTCCTCCTTTGTTAGTATTAAATACAATGTTTAAATTAATTCACAGTGCCTAATTCAGTGTATAAATTAAGCCTTTACCCTATCTATAAATAATTTTACTCCCACAAACAGCTCCTTGGAAGTCAGTGGGATGCCAGAAGCTACTTGAATATCCAGAAGGCAGGATAAGAGGGACAAGCCCCACGTGTCCCTGAGGGCTGTGACACATGGGAAGAGATATTTCCTGCCACCAGGTATTGCTGCTGTCACCCTCATGGAACATGACCCACAGTCTGGGGTGACTGGAGGAAACCAAAGAGAGGGAGAGCATTGGTGTAGAACAATCTGATTAATTATTTCCCCATGGCTCTGTGTGTGAGTAATGACTGGGTTTAGCTTTTTGGTTGTAAGCGATTCAGGACATCAGCTCTTCAGAGAGGTACAACAGAAACAGAAGATTGGATGCTGCCATGGTGCTGACAGATTTACACTGCAAAGCTGCACTGTAATGCAGCTGGGTGCAAATCTGCTAGGTTGGGCAAATATCTTGTTACATTTCCATTAATAACTTATCCTCTCTGTCTACCTCCAAGATAAAACCACCTCAGAAACAGTGATACACAGGCATAACAAAGATATAACTGCAGTAAGAAGTACAGCTAGTATAGGTTTGCACTGATGTATAAAGAAAAACTGAAGACATAGTGAGCTCAATACAATTCACTAGTGCACTGTGTAATCTGAAAGTATAAGTTTGATTTTAGATTTATATAAAAAACAACAAAGACTAACCTTGTATTGCTCTTCTTCCCTCTGTCGGTTTTCAAGAATCTCTTTTTTAAATTCCAGAGACATTGGATCTTTGCCTTTATGAACTTGCCTGCATTTACAGTGGAGGCAAGAAAAATGCTTTACTTAATGCCCAGTTTGCTTTATTTAAAGGCTAACAGACTTATTCCCCTCTTCCTAAGGCATCTAGGGGTCTGTAACACTCAGCATAAAGGTAGATCTGTGGACTGCAAATGAAATCACAGTGTGCTTACAGACACAATTTAAGTGTTCTGCTTTAAGCCATTTGATGTATATGTGCAATTCTGTTCATTCCATTACACATTTTAGCCTTGATTTATTGCCAACCACGATAAAAGCTTCCCTTGCCCTTAAGGCCACAAGATGAGATGCCTGAGAATAAGGTTAGGTGAACAAGGTTTTCAGCCGGTTTCTTTCTGAATGTAATCATTATACAATCAAAGACCTCATTGGGTACTAGTATGGATCACTACTGAGACTGCTTTTAGGCAGAAGAGAAAAAAATGGAAGCAAACCAACGTTAACTTAGCTGTAAACCAGAACTATCAGGATATGAAATGGCAGAATTATGCATTAGTGGATATTGCATACATCATTCATAGAGGCCTTAGTTAAGCAAACCCCAGTGTTGCTAATGTGGTTAACTAACACTTACCACTTCAGATAATTTCCTTCTTCTTCCTGAATATTTTGTTTGACTTTTAGGTGAAATACAGCTTCCTTCATCTGTCTTGTTTTTATCCCTTCAGTGCCTTGGCAAAGGGCTGCAGGAATATCAGAAAGCCATATCACACATCAGACTAAACTGAATTTTTATTTGGGAAATCCACCCATTATGATAACCTAATTCATTAATACATAAAGCTAAGGTGAGACTTCTTACAGGAATTACGATGACATCACCTCAGCAATTCTGAAGCTGAGTTCCTCACCAGAAACCTACAAATAATGCTAAGACCAAGTTTATGCTGCTTAATTACATTACCTTCTTTCAAGTCCTTAATCCTCAATTTGCCTGGTTCCTGATTCAAAACAGTAGCCACCGCATATGGATTTGACAGGTCTGTGGGGAATCTGAGATTCTGGTACTCAATTTCCTATGAGATATAAATTAATAGGAAGAAATAGAAACACAAATAATTTTCAGCCCAGAAAAGTACTCATGTGTGATTATCTCTTCACACCTTTACTTTCTGAATAGGACTCGAACTTGGTTGGCTGAATTGGTCTCTTCTCCACACCACAGATTTTCCTGCAGACACAGCTTTTTTCTCTGGATGACTTTGTTGTTTGTCAAAATGTTCTTTTCTAGATGTCAGAAGGACAGATATTGCTCTTATAAGTACTCAGTAAATGGCATATAAGTCTAGTACATGCATTTACATCCCCTTTAGATATAGAAGGGGACTGGAAATTTCTCTCCCATATTACAACTGGAACCAAATTTTCTAATCTTCAGAGTTCAAAAAAAAGATACAGCCCAAAAGATTTTATTGCTCAAAACCCCCTGTATCTTGCAAGGCTTCAGCAATAATTATAACATAGAGCAGGCATAATGGAAGCTGAGGATGCTCAACACTTCTTTAAGGATGTGTAACTTCTCATTACTTTTATTTTGGTACAGTTTCACTTCACATAGATTAAGGGCGTTCTGAGCAAATGATGTAAGAGAGCAGGTACATGTATGAACGGTTGAAACACATTACTGCATTTTAAATCTCCATAGATACAAATGCTTAAAATGATTCCAGCAAAATGGCATGAAATCCATGAAATTTTTTAGCATTGGGCAAAAATACTCAAAGGCCAGTCAGCCACACATACATTAGACCCAGATGTGGTGTTGATGTTCCTGTGAATACACAAATATAGGGTTTTGAATGAAACTGTGAAATCCGTAGCTGCATTGTCATTCGTGCTGTTCCATACTCAAGTGGGGAGTATTTCACAGTTACTTCCACTTTGCCATTGCCTGGAATGATTCCTGTGATTAGAGGAGAAAACCAGTAAGAGTTAGGCCCCTTAAGCTGAAATTGATTCTGGACTAAATTTTTTTTTAACAATATTAACGTTTGAATGGATGGCAGCAGGCCTGGAAAATATTTCAAATCTCAAAGTGTCTTTCAAGAAATATCCATTGCCAGATAACGGAAGGTATTTTTCAATAGCAGAGAGATTTGACAGTGAAACTATAATATTTCCTACTGTTATGAAAGTGATTGCCTGTTTGTATCTAGGAATTCTTCACTTGCATCTGCCAGTCTTAAATCTCTGGCACTTCCTGCTTTCATGAGCAAAGCATTATACACATATTCCTCTGTGCTCTTCCAAGCTGGGGGAATCATCTGGATTTGATGCGCTACCTGTCACTACTTGGTCTTATTTCCTTATTACCTATACCATTATTTTCTCAACCACTTTAACCACCCTTCATATCCCTAAGCATTCAGTGCAATCCCAGGATATAGGCCCTGATGCATTTCTGCAACAAGGAATTTATTCAGCTCAGCAGAAATACTAATTTCTCATCTCTGTAAAGTGACCATTGCCTGGTTTTCTGCATCCTGCAGTTAAAACCAGTTAGTTTCATTGTTGGGTTGGGTTTTTTTGTGTGTGTGTGCAATTTGTTAGATTATTTCATCACTATCTCAGAGCACAATGACCTGAACAGAAGCTGAAACTTCTTAGTGCTTTTCAGATGGCCTTCAGCTCCTCAGAGTTTTTAGCTACCAAAGTTTCTGACTTAGTTTTTACTGGGTTTACGTTTTTTTTCTGGGATATTTTTGTTCCCCATTCTCCCAAGAACTAAGCCAACTTATAAAGCATGAATTAGTTCCAGCTGCTTTGCCTATGACTACGCAAAATCCCAAAAACTTCCTGATGAATTTTACTTCTCCCTAGTTACACTAATTTGTAATATTGTTCCTTTCCTCCCTTGATATATCAAAACTTCTTTAAGCACAAAGTAAGAAATAATATTATCCTGAAAGAATGATCCAAAATAAGGCAGAAGCATAGTTTATCTTTGTGAACCACACATCTGATTGATGGAATCCAACTACTTACTACCCCTGAAGAATGAAAATCCATCTGACAAGACAGGGCAAATTCATATCATTGTACATAGAGGAACAATAGCAACTTTTTTTGAAGTGCATAAATAATCAAAGTTTAAATTCCAGTGTCACAAATGGCACTAAGCACCAGACCTGTGAAGATTTTTATTTATTTGGATCTTTATGTATTTTCATGGGACTGACCAGAGTGCCAAAGTGAATTATTCAGCCAGGTCTCACTCACTTAGGTATTTTTGCCAGAACACCTGGAAACTTATACGCTTCTGCTGGCACCTGGCAAATTTGTTACATATGATAGCAATTGACCTGCAAACAGTTACATTTGCCTCAAGACAGAGCCCTTTCCAACATGAGGCATGAAAATAGCTGAGCATACTGCAGCCAAAAGTCCCTGCCTCTTGTAAAGCCCATACTCAGAGATCTAGAATGAATCTAATATCCACTGCCATACCATGAAACACCTGCAGCAGTGTATTTTGTGCCCATCACTGTAACGGCTCTTGAAGCAACAGACATAATTCCATCAAATTCTTCTATACCATGAGGGAAGACAGGTATAGGGATATGTTTGCTAGAGCAGAGGTCATCTTTTTTTACCTCTGTGCCCCCAGTCAAGCAACATGATGCATACCTATTCCGCAAAGACAGATATCTGTTCCTTTAAAGGGGCAGGAGCCAGACACTCCTTGGGGAAAGGTGTGATAAAGAGGTGAGTGCTGAGCTTCCTGCCTCTCTCCTGTCCAAAGGCTGCACCAGCAAAGACAGAAGACAAAGGCTGGATGGACGGTTTTGGACGTCCCATATTTTGCCAGAGGTTGGTATCTGGGCATTGACAAAAGAAATCTACCAGCCACAGAGGGCTATTTGCCATGAGGCTGTACATGACTAATACTTATCAACCTGCATTTACCTGGAAACACTCTGAGGCAAAGGCTTTATCTGTACAACACTGAATACACTATCACAAATAAGTATACTTAATAAATACATATTTAACATTTAGAATAAGTTCAATCTACCAGATGTTGGCTGGACAGTGAAGGCTTTGTGGGGCTGAATAAAATCAATGTGGAATTCAAAATCTATTGGACAGCTGCACTGCAACGGGATAACGTACTCCTTACTGAAAAGAGAGAAAAAAAGAAATAAATTAATGAAACTACAGTTGATCATCAATTACAAGCTGAACAATTATATTATACACAATATGCACTGAATTTATCTGTGTTCAGAGGGATGGGTTACTTATTCATGTGAAAACAATCATTCCTCATTCTTCCAAAAGAGCAAAATATTTCAGATCTTTCACTCAATGATGAAATAAGAGCCAAATCTTGATTTGAATGCTGGATATTTTACATCTTGACTTACTTTGTCTTACATATACATTATCTGATTACAGAAAAATTATAAAATTTAGATTTTAGAAGTTATTTATATGTATCCTCAAATTCTTACAAACCTCAGTATCTAGCAAGTACAAACAATCCAAACTGGAGCAACAATAAGTACAGAACCAGAAATCAGCCTTCTCCCATGGCTGTCTTTGTCAAAGATGATGAGGAAAGACTATGCAGTCTTCAAAAGTGTTGAAAACTCCAACACATCAGAATGACCAGACTTTAACCACTGTAGAAATAATGATTCCATGGTCTGATTTTCATAAAAGTTCTTTATGTCTCACACAGGTTGTGTGAGGGTATTAGCCCGTATCTTTTCAAGCTGTCTTGCTTTTGTATGTATCTATTTTCATGTACCAAACTGAAACACAAAAGCAGTGGGGTAACACTATATATCATCCTACAAATCAAGACGAGTTTACCCAGGCTTATTTCTGTTCTTTGTAAACTGGCTGAAATCTTATCCTACTGATTAGCAAAGAATGCATGTTATACACAGTGTTTCTTTGGAAAGCACATTTTGAAATGCTTAAGGAGATAATAACAGCAAAGTCCTTTTTTCTCTCCCTTAATATGACCCGTTCATAAAGATGTAACAGCAGACTGGGGAGGCAATTTGTTTTAGGGTACAGTGCAGCTTGTACAGTAGCCCAAGTGCTTTAAAAACAATTATGTCACCTATTGCCTGATGAACCTTCTGTACCTAGGGAGAAAGCTGGGTGGTAAAATATAGGTCTTATCTGGCACCTAGGGAAGTAAAAGGCAGTTCTTCCATTGACTTCAGTGGGCTATGGACTGAGCCCATAGTACCCTGGGTTCTGCACAGTACCATGTATTCAGAGAGCTTTAATTTTTTAGGAAAATTTTCAATAGCCTAATGATGAAAAATGCTAGTAAAAATTAAGGTTTGAAACCATCAGTTTTCTTTCCAGGAACTCCTCCAAATTCCCTCAGGGGCACCTCTGAGCGTCCCTGTTGTGCTGAAAATTTTTCCTATTATTAAAAATTGTATTTTGTATTCTTTCTAATCTCTTCTCTGTGTTCTGAGAGTATGAAAATTCTGTATATTTCAGCACTTGTTATAAAAATGGAGCAAATAAACAGAATCACATCATGCCTAGAGGCACCCAAAAAATCTGGAGTTGTGCTCAGTCCTGTGAGAAGCTGAAACATCAATACTGTTGGACTCACTAGAGTTTAACAGATTAAAGGATATTAGAAAAGCAAATAAAAAAACCCACACAAATGTTCATTCTACAATGCTGGGATCATATTACTGCAGAATTTTGCATTTTCCTTGCATGTGCCTTGCCTATTCATATTTCTGTGCTTCAGTAAAATTAACGAGTTGCTTCCAACTGACAAGCTAAGACAAAATCCAGCTGCTAAGAACTTTAGTTCCTAGAATTCACTCAAATCTTTATACTAACACAGATCACCATAATTACAACTAATATAGTCTATATACTACAGAACTAGACCCTAATCAACAGGATCTCTCTTCTCCTTTTCCCCTTCCCATTTCCTATTCACAATTATTACCGATCACTTCATGAGAACAGTTTTACATCTGCGCAACAGAGCAAGATGAAGTCTGTGCCATTTAGAGTCCCACATCAGAAGATTTCAATATTTTTAAATAGAAGCAAATCTAATGACTGATCAATCTGTGGACTGAGGTTAGGTATTTGCTGTCACTTATATCTACCATATCTTCATTTCCAGAATGCTTCATCTTGAAAGGAAGATCCATTCACTTAGGACTTTATAATGCTAAAAGGACATCGCACTTGGGAGTATACAGATTATGGACAGTGGCCATACTGCTTCACCATATAATGAATCAAGTGAGTCAGCAGCAACTTAGACTGAAACCCCAGTTCCATCTATGTATATGCTTAGTTTGCACAGCATTTACTTTCCTGTGAACATGTGCCTGAAACAGTTCGTATATAGAATTATTTTGCAGTCCAGATGGCAGCTGACTTCCTTAAAGCTTCCAATATGTTAAGCTGTACTTAAGGAATTTTAGGAATGAGATTTTCCAGATTTTGTGCATGTCTCACAAAATGTGGACAAATGTCTGTCCTTAACTCACCTCTGACCAACTGATACATCAGACAGATTTATAAATGATGGAAATTCTACAACATTCACAGCAGGGTAAGCATGCACAGGAACAATGAATGTATCATCTCCCTGCAGAAAAAAGGGAGATAAATATTTGGTTCTTGCATTGAACAAATATGGAAAGAAAATGTTTCTGTAAGTGGGCACAAAACATCTTCAAGATCATCACTGTGTTGCACCTCAGGATATTGATATTCTACATTCTTTCAGTATCCATCTCTCTTTCCGTACTTTCAGCAACTCTCTAGAGCTCCTCAAAGCCTGCTCAGCTAAGACATTACATCAGTGTTGCACAAAGATTGATCTACTGGCAAAGAATAACAGAATAAGGAAGATATTCTAGCCACAGCTCTGGGACGTTTACAGAGAGAAAAATGTTAAATGCTCAAAATGAAATTATCCAATCCAGACTTACTGGGAATAAATCCATGTGGCTCTAGGAGATTAACTGTACCTTTACTTTATCACTGTCATCATGTCCTAATAGTTGCTTCATTCCATTACAAATGTAAATATATTTTATAATAAATCCTCACCTGACAGTTAATTTGGATGCAGTCATAGTAATAGCGCCACTCATCGGGACAAAAGTCAACAGTAACCACATATGAAAAGCCAGGGACAAGCCGGTGCTAGAAAATGACCCAAAATAAAAGAGATGGCCTGTAAAAGCCACTTACATGAACAAAACTGGTGCTGCATGCAAAAAGCAGTGTGAAGGCTTTCTGACACTTACTGTTTTGTTGTATTTGATCTGAAAATGCTTTGTCTGGGGTGGTATTATGTGAAGGTTTGTTACATCACCAGAAATATTTATCAGCTTCTGTAGAACAAAAGAAACCCAAGACCACAACACTTTACAATGTAAGAGGTCAGTTGAGAATGCCAGCTGTACATTTTGTAAGATCATTTTTTGAAAGTAATAATTTTTACTTCAGTAAAAATAATTCTGAATATGCTCTGAATTTAAAAGAAATTTATATAAACCTTACATCCTGAATTTTTATTCATTGGAACCAATGACAATTCCTTAGGAATAACAGATTTGCTAAAGAAGATACTACTGTAAGATGCTACTGCTGAATCAAATTCTGGTCCTGTTTTGCTTATGCAAAAGGAACAAAAAATGAAAAAACTTACGGACTTTGCTTTTACAGAGGTATGAAACAACAGAAATTATGTAATATTCCATGGTTTTGTTTTGGATTACAAAGCAACAAACCTTTGGATGTGACAATTCATCCTGCAGAGCATCCTGCTTCTTGTTTACTTTCATTATATCTGGAGAACCTAGTCCACCATAATCACCCAACCGCTGCCTCAAAACACCACATGCATAAAGAAGGCAGACAAAGGGAAAACAGAGAGAAGGAAATACCCAAACTATTCACAAGGAAAGACAATCAAACCTATGCACCGAGTTTCTTTCCTTAGATTGAATTGCTTTTGGCAGAAAGCCAGAGGCGCTTTCAAAATTTTCCCACCAGTGAACATGTTTGCAGACCCAGTGATGGCCCAAGTACATTTTGAAAAGAGTCTCTTACGGAGTTAAAGCATGCATCCTTCATATATAACATGCAAGTCACATATCATCAACACTGCTCACAGACACAGGAAACAGAAAGGTAGAGCAGAGACTGGAAAGGCCAGTGATGTACACAGCATGGTACCCATCTGTTTTGTTAGCACAGGGCCACTGATTTTAAGTGCTGCTTTTTAGAGGACTCCATAGAGCAAAAGGCCTCATGACCACAAGCAGTCTACTCAGCTTCTGTTGTCCTTTTATGAGCCCCAAGAGGATCCCTGCTCTGACACTTACCAGCATCTGTCGATGACATTTTCCAACTTCATACCCTCCATAGTGTAACACAGCAGGCTCAGCTTGTATAACCTTGCTCCTCTGAGGTTCTGAATAAATCTCTACAAAGACAGGTAATAAAACAGGGAGAAAAGGAGACCAGGTGAAATACACATGATGATTGTTACTTACATTGACTAAATATTTTTATGTTGCACCCAATGCATTATAGAGGAAAAAAATGAGACAGAGATTATTTCTCCTGTTAAGCGGGCATGACTCTTTAGATGGAAAGTTAAGGCAGCATCTACTATCCCAGCTGAGCCATGATCCTGTTGCCGGTTTATGTCTTGGCATCACAGCTTCAACAAGCCACCCCAAAACTTTTAGAGTCAGCCAGGATCAGTACAACCAGTTTTCTTTCCTGATTCCTCTCCTGCAATTTGGGCTCACAGGAAGACACAATTTAAGCAACAGGATGGGCGTTTTGCTTGCAAGTTGCAAAGAAAAATAATAGCAAAGTGCCTCCTAGGATTGCTCTAAGGTGGGGGAACAGTCAGAAGGCAGAAACTTACTCGATTCCAGCAGGTGATTTGGGACAGCATGTCTTTTTTTAGGTTGCTCCACTAGGCTGCCCAGAACACTGGGTATTTTCTTGAAGGATTTCTTAGCAGTTGTGGTTTCTGTGGAAGCTGATTGAACTACATCCATGTTAGGACAGAAATGGAGTCTGAATGGTACTAAAATTCTTCAGCACCTGGGGTCAGATCAAAATAACAATGATCAAAATGCTTTCCCTTGCACTGGTAACATCTGTTGCCTAATACTGCCTAAAAACATTTAGAAGCAGGAGTTATTTTTCTTCCTACTGAAGCAGATGACTGTGTGTGTGGTAAGAACAAGGAAAAAGTGATTCCTGGAAACCCTGTTCCCACTGTAAGCCCTAGCACTTTGCCATGTTCATCTGTTCTAAGGCTTACTGGGGGCATTTGGCTTTCAGCACTGTGTAAAACACCTCTCCCTTTGTGTCTTCCAGCACAGAGAAGAGAAGGCTCTTATGATAATTCCACTATCCAAACTGATTTCTGCAGAGATGTTCTTCTAATCTCTCCTGACTGTTTGGGTTGTTAACTTGCAGATGCATTTCTAATTTTTAAATATTAATAAGAGGGATAAGAAAATTGGCATTTGAATCTTTTGTTTGGATAGCATCATCTGGGTTATTTGTTCAGTGAAGATAACTGTAAACTCAGAAGGCCATAGGTATTATAGATCCTGTGTTAAGTAAGCACAGTTATCAGAACATAAACTTCTCTAATGACAAGTGCAAATATTACACAATAAGGACATCAGACACAATCCATCCACAAAAATTATCTTCATAAATACAGCACACAGTCCTTGGCTCTCCTATGAACTGGAGAACTGCATGGAGAAAAAGACAAGATACTTTTGGAAAAAGTACTGAGTTCAAAAGCCGTGCTGGGTTTTTCTCAACCATCAAGAAGTGAGTTGAAAACCCTTCATTTTGTCTTTGTTCTTCATGAACGGGAAGATGGGTGTGCAGCTCGAGATGGTGCCACATTAATATCAGTGCACCGTTGAAGCCACCCAATGCTACAGAATATAGACTCCTCCTGCCAGGCTCCGGTCACAAGGCACCTTCCTGCTCCTGGAGCAGTGCCACAAAGGCTGATTAGCTGCTCAGGCAACAGAGTTCCGTTGTGTGATCCCCACTGTGGCAGCACTTTAAGATTCAACAGTTCCAAAATTGAATTGTTAATACCAGCAGTGATATTGTGCTTTCTTTGTCATTTTAACACTTCAATACTCGCTTGAAAGACCTTAAAGGCCCCAATCGAAAATTAACACTGATTAATAAAAGTTGGAGGGAAGAAGGGAAGAGGAGAGCTCCAAAGCAATGCCCAACATAACCGAATCAGGACTTTAGAGGACTAAAGAGGTCCATCTCCCCCATTACATTTTTTGGTCTCATCTCTGGTATTTGTCTGGTTTTGTAGTCTGCTTTAGATCTTTCAGGCAGAATGCTTCAAGCTCATAAGCTGCTGTTTTGATTTATGGTCTTGTGCAGTATTAAATAATAAATAAGCAAGAAGCTTAAAATAATGTGCTACCAGAACCCTAGCCTCAATATTTTCCACTCCGTAACTCCCAGTAGATTTTCTACTTACAGCAGAAAATCTGTAAGAGGAACTGTACTATTGTGCACAACAGTAAATTTCTTCTGAGGAAGTGAGACCAACCAAACTCAAGAGAAAAACACACTTAAAAAAATTCTAAACATAAGGTTTACATTCTTTCCACTTGTGGTGTTCAACTTTAACTTATACAACTGTCACCCTCCTCTTGGTCAGCATTCTCCATCAGGAATACAAGTTTTGAAAAACATGTAAAGACATGCATATTAGCAAAGGATTCCCAATGTAATCTTATCAGTAATTTAAAGTGATGCTACCATCATCACTTACCACCTTTAATAACACACTACAGTATTCCTCAGAGGGCTAATACAGGACAAATGTTTATAAGCCTAGGTCCTGGAATCTCTGATAGCCTGATGTTCTTAAGTTTTCCAGGATACCTGTGCTATCCTATCCTTACCATGATTTTTTTTTTTTTTTTTTTTTCTTTTTAAAGCCACCCACAGGAGAACTCGGGGGCTGTGAAATGCTGGTTCCCTTGGATGTAACAGCAAAACTCACCCCAGATGCCCTCAGGCCAGGGTATCACCCTTCTTCCCTCAGCACTTGGCCTTTCTAATCCCGTTGGGTCTCAGAGCTCCCAGCACACCTCACCACCAGAAAGGGATGATGCAGTTTAATGCCCTTACACACTGCATGAGACCTGCAAAAGCATCCCCGTGCTTTAGGAGCAAGGCAAAACGCACTTTTAAGGTCCACTTTATATAATTAGGCTAGCTGAGTTTCTTAGCGGACAGAAATTCCACAAACAACTGTAACCCCAGTCGGTTACATTCTCCTCCACCTCCAGCCGGCTCGGAGGGGAGCTGGACGTCCCGTCCCTGCCCTGTTGAGATTCTGCGAGCGATACGCCGCGCCGCAGGCCCAGACAACCCGCCTCCGCGCCCCACGCGTACCCCCGGCCCGGAGGGAGCCGCTGCTAAGCCCGCTCTTCCCTCACGGCGGCTCCCGGCGCCGAACACCCGCCGCGGCCCGGCCCGGCCCGGCCAGGCCCTCACCTCAGCGCCGCGGCAAACCGCGCCGGTTGCTAGGCAACGGGGCACCGCCACTGGGCCGCACCACTCGCGGCTGGGGCGGGGGAGATTGGTGCTGAGGCGACCCGCCGTGCTCAGGAGCGCCGATTCGGGGAGGGGGGGGACATCCCCTCAGCTGCAGGTTGGCGGGCTCTGACAGCAGAAGTACAAAAAAGCCAAAAAATACCATTTTTTTTTTTTCTTCCCCCCCTACTAATCGTTTTCAGGATCCACGGTGTGGCCGCGGACACGGCACAGGCACTTTTATTTTTAAAACCCTCCTGTATTAAAACATAACTTGTTTTTCCTTGCTAAGGCTCAGATAAAGGTTCGGTTCTGAGGTGAGGCCAGCTGGAGTTGCAGTGCCTGTTGGGGCCTGCCTGGCTTAAAACAGACTTTGAAAGTTTTGTTATAATATTTTAAATAAAAAGACCATCTCTTTTTCCCACTGCCTATATATTCTCACTTTTCAGTGCTAAACAGCAGTCCCCTGCAACATAATCTTAAAAACAGTTTTCAGTGCATTGCTCTTACCACCTATGGCTGATATGTTCACCTGCATGTGTACAGGGGAGAAGGGAAAGCAATTTTTTTTTTTTCCTTTAGATAGGTAATCTGGACGGATTGATGAGGCTGAAAAATGATGAATTAAACACAGCAGTGTGGCTCCCTCGGGTAACACAGCCTATTTTGCTAAAGATACCCTGGCATCCCCTTACAAATGTTGTCCCAGAGCTGTAAGCCCTCCAGACACCCAACGGGGTCAATGGAGGAGCCCAAGAGAAAGATTAACACTGAAGAAATCTGCACTGATACCCTGCACTAGGCAACATGAAAAATAAATCTGAGAGTACTGGCTATCACAGCTCCTTCTGCCATGGGCATGTTATGTTTGTCTTCAACATGAGTGTGTGTTTGGGACAAACTGTGTTCACAACCCTGCTGGTTTTGCCATGATGTCTTAAACATAGGGTTAGTATAAAAAGCCAGAAATATTTCCAGAACTTTTTATTTTTCTTATGTATTCTAAGAATAAAATTATTTCCTTTCAGCTTTTCTAACAGAGGTAAAATGTGACCAAAATTAGTGCAACACTCTGTTTGAATAAAAAAGGAAGGAAGAAAAAACTTCAGAGCATAAAATTCAACTCCCAGAATGTAGTTCCCATACTTAGCAAAATGTAGTTGTTATAGATTAGGAAAGAATGGAGCCTACACCCTTGACAAGGCTGCGGATAGATGCCCAGTGGTGACAACATCCAAACTGCCTTTAGGAGAAAGTTCAGGATCAGCTCTAGACCCTTTGTGTGAACTCCAGCAGCTCACTACCCCACCATTTCACAGTATGTTTTCTGTTGGAGCTGGTCCTCACCTCACCTCTATATAAGCCCCCGTGTGCTACACCACTCTAAAGGTACATAATCCCTCAAAGAGGTATCCAAAACACCTCCTGCCCACCAAACCTCCCATCTCAGCCTTCCTCTCCTGGGTGCATGCACCTCCTCCTTGTAGCTCCATGTGCATAGATATCTGCCTTTGATGGAGCTTTGACCATTTCAGACATCAGGGAGAGAAAGCAAGCTATCGCTATTCCAAACTACCCATTCACCTTAGCTGAGTAAACAAAGCCATACAGCTTGGTCTCCACCTGACAAGCTGGGGAGATGGCTGAAATTCTTTTCTTGGCCAGAATGGGTCTCCTGGAGAACTCTCTAAGCAGGCTGGGCTCCTCCAGTCATCTCCCTGGGGCAAGGGGAGATGTTTCTGCACAATGCTGTTTTTTGCATGGCACAGTTTGGCACTGAAAATAGACTTGCCAGCTACAGAGCTTAATCACAGTGCCCCATGCTAAACTTGCTTAGGTCTATAGACTTGCCAGGGTTTTGTTCCTGTTTCCAAGAAAAAGGCCTTGGGAACATAGTACGGCAAAGAGCATGTTAACATACTTCTCTCACAGAAACACAGTTCATATGTCTGTCTCTCCGTCTGTTTGGACAGTCACAGTTGAGTGTAAACCAGAATCCATCTCCACTTCCACATCAGAGGAGCTGAGTATGATGCACCTCTGGAAAAGCTCTCTAAGGTTTCCCCAAGAGGTAGCAAATCAGTGGAAAAAGTAGGTGAAAAGAGGAGATTATCAACCAACAAATCTGCAGTTTTCCTTGGGAAGGCTAGTTTAAATAAAGATTGTGAACTAGAACTTAAATAGGTGATTCTCACCTCAGTTTTATCTCTGTACTGCAAATATCAGATGAAAAATATGTGGCCTGACTGTGAAGCTGTAATAGAGGCATTGCAAACAATTTAATTATTTAGCAAAGGAGGGAGAAAAATGAATTATTAGACTGAAGCACTAACAGAAATTTTAAGTATTAATAAATAAATATTTAACATCAAAGTTGGTTAGTGTTTGATAAGTAAACACTCCTACAACCAGAATAATACAAAGCAAAGTAATTTATTTTATTTACTCCTAAAGTTACAATTAAAGTCTTTCAAGACTGCATGAACAAATTCTGATGTTTTATTTCTGGTTTAGATTACAGACTTGAAAGAAATTGCAGCTGTGACAAATGTAAAATAGATATATGGAGTAGGAATAAAGGTAGGTGTATGCAGCCAAGTGCAATGCTACATTGTTTAATTAAACAAACATATCATTTCAGGATATGTGAATTCTTGGTAACAGTTCTCTAGTCTGGGGCTGCTCCGAGGTTTTGCAGCCTGCTGCAAACTGTCCAGCTGCACTGACATCTGCTGTGCTGCGAGTCAAGCAATGATTTGCACAGATGAAAATTTTCTAGGTTTTATTTTGCATCCAGCTTCCCTCAGATGCTCAGCCTGCATGTGAATATAATGGAAGGGTCACAAAATATTAAGCTCTTCATTTGCACTGTTGGTATTTAAGTCCAACATTGTCTCTCTGAAAGTCCCGGGCAACCATTGCCTATTTCAGAACATGCCCCACATTTGAAAGCATGTTCAGGAGCAAAGCTCCCTCAATTGCACAAACATGAGCAAGAGCAGTGGCTTTCAGGGGAAGCTGTTACAATATGAATGAAATAATAAAATATTCCTTCATCCAAAGGAAGAGAGAGAATGACTTGGCACCCCACCGAGATGATGAAGCATTGCCGATGTGGTTTCTTCAGACTACCATAATGATATTATCTGGCTGCCTCTCAGACCCCTTTTTAACAATTAAACAACAGTTTAACCCTTTGACCGATTTCAACCAAACTCTGCAGGAAAGCAGAGCTCTTCAAGAAATGGAAATTACTACAAGTTTAGTGTGGACAGGGGCAACAAAGACTGAACCATTTGCCCATTGCAAGGGAAAGTGCTGTGTGAGCGTGCCAGCTGGGTAGGTAGCACACACAAACCGGGCAGTGGGGCAGGACAGACATAGTGTGGGGTTAGAGCAAACACTGCCACTTGCCAGAATCCTGCTCTGGACATGTGGGGAGAAATGAGGGTGGTGTGTAGGGAAACAAAGAGCATTGCGATTCAATGGTCCTAAGGAGCGTATACAGAGGTAAACTGGAGTTACTGGCATGGGAAAGGGCATTCACTAGGAAACCCGGATTCCTTCGTGGTGCTACTCAGCAGATGACTTGCTCAATCCAATGGCCAGATTTTCAGTGCACAGGTAATGAGCCATAGGTTTTATGGCCATAGTCGTTGACTCTACTGGTAGAACTGGAGCACACCTGCATTCTGGGCAGCACTGCATCACATTTGACCTGTCTGGGGTGATGGGAAGTGGTAAATTGGAATAGGTAGTAAAAGATGTTTTGACACAACCTCAGAACTGCAGTGCTTTGAGAAAGAGCAGTAGTGCATGGAGCAAACTTCGGCGCTTTTTTTAATGCATATTCATTATTGAGCCACAAGTGAACTTGGCAAGGAAGGGTTTGGAGTGCCTGCCTTGGCAGCTGGGAGCCCACAACCGGGGTAAGCACACATCCCCTTTACAACAGCGCTGCCACAGAAACAAAACCTGGAAAACCAAAAGAGCGCTCTGCTGCCAGGGAAAGGGGGCTCCTGAGGAACTGCCTATGGGGAACTCAGGACAGCTGGAATCTGTCTCACACCAACAAGGTACACAGGGATCCAAATGTGATGACATCTTGCAACCTATAGCATTGGGAAGAAATGCAGACTGGTTGTTTCTCTGGATGTTGGATGAGATAGTGAAGCCCCAGGAGCATTCGGAGTCCTCTTTGCAAGGTGTGGGAAGAGCAGGTCCCCTATTTACCCTTTCTCTGGTATCCCAGACTCAAGGTTGTCTTCAGCTCTGGCAGCTGTGCTTGCCTGGCTTGATGGGAGGTGCGGGTAGCTGTCTCTCCTGCAGCAGGCTCTGCCAACCTCCTGATTTCTGGCTCTCTGGGATGTGTGCTCCCTGCGGGAGGTATGTGCAGAGCTGTGGAGAGCAGAGGCAGCACAGGCAGCCTGAATCACATTCCTCCAACTCTTGTTTCTCAGCAGGGCACTTATTCCAGGACTCTGTTTCCCCTTGATTGATTGCCTCTGCCATTGTAGGGCCGACATCTTAAATGAGAGTCCTGCTCGGTCCCTTATCATGGGAGCACACGGAATGATCATTCCCCAGTGACACCCGTTGATAACAGTGAATAATAGTCATGAGGGGAGGCAAAGGACAGCAGGACCATGCTCAAGCAAGGTTGCTGTTATTCTTGGGACAGGAGGTTTCTGCAGAGGAGGAGGAGAGCTCGGAAGATGGAGGGGGATGGGAGGTGTCCTGTCATTGCTGATGCTCTCTAGGGCTCAGCAGCTGGAGAGAAACATTGGCTAAGGATGGTCAAAGCTGGGAAGGAAAAAAAGGAGGAGGGAAAGGGATGAAGTGAAAGGAGCTAGGAACCAAACTGGAGAGCATACAGACAGACCAGTGACCTCTGATGCGTGAGGGATGATAGAAACAGACTGTGATTGACTATGTGGACTATCTGGGTGATCATCTTCTGGATTTCAACTGTCCTGGTAGGTGCTCAGAGCTATTTATTCCCAATTGCATGGAATCACATTTTGTCTGAGTGTGCGCACCTCTATTCCATGAAGTTGTGGTGTCTTTGTTTAAAAAGGTCTGTGTAGAGCCTGGGATTTTTTAATTTCCTTCTTGATTCTGCTGCTTCCTGCACTAATTGACAGTGGTCATATGGCTAAATGCTGGGTGCCTCAGTTTCTCCACCTATTATAAAGACAGCAGCGTTACTAACCTGCTTTGGTAAACATAGCAGGTTCTGTGATGAAGGAGAAAAGATTTGATGTCATTTAGAGAAGCTTTGCTGATTTACACCAGCAAGCAATTTCCTAAAGGGGAATACCCGCCACTGTCACTGCTTCCCTTAATTCAGACTGAAGGGATACAAAGTGATGTTTGACACACAAAGTTTGGTTTATTTCTTTTAGCTTTATCACTTTACTGGGAATTTATGTGGCAGATTGTCGCTGCTGAGCTCCGAGTGCTCAGACGGGTCAGGAAGGACAGCTGAACCTGGGCTGTGATCTCCAGGTGCTGCTCAGCTTATTCAGATTTTGAAAGCATATAAAACCCAGACTGAAATATGTCCAGCTTGGACATATTGAGAAGCTGGGAAAGGAGCAAACTCTTAGCAATTGTAAAAAAATCACTGTTTCATTGCAACTAATGGAAAAATCAGTCTGTCTGTCCCAGCAGGGGATTTGGTTCGAACTCCAAGAAAACCTGAGCTCTGCCTAGACATTTTAATTGCAGAGTGAATGCAATCTGCAAATGTTTTTTCCTTTTGATTTTCTTCCACAATAAAAATAGTGACTGTGATGGTTTTCTTGTAATTTTGGTTTCTTATTCTTAGATTCTATCTAAAGGACTCTGTAAATAGATGTCATTGCTCAGGGTGCCACTGAGAGCATCTCCTTCCACTTGTTCTTTTTCTAATCCTTCAAAATACCTATTTTGATTTTGCCAGGCACCTTTTGTTCTCCTTTAAATCCTCTCATTAAACTAAACCCACTTACTTTCAAATTAATAGCTGTGAATTCTGTGGCTACAAATATTATTTACATTAAGTAGTGCTTAGATCTATTCCTTTCACAGGTTAAAAACTGTAGTGGGCTATTGCTGCCAATGTCACAAACTGCAGCTTTCCACCCGTTCTGGACATCCAGTTATCACAGCTATTTCTGTTTGGAAAGGTTTTGGAATCTTATATTGTCTTTAAAGAAAATATGAGGATGCCTTGCCACCTCATGAAAATCTGACAGCCTGTGAGCTGTTTCAGTGAACTGTTCAGGAAGAGACAAAGAAACCACGCACAGAGAAGCCCATTTACCTCCTGGATTTCAAGGCACAGGGGCAGGCTCTTTACTCCCAGTTGCGGACGGTAAATATGAGCAAGACTGAGAGCAGCTGATAGCAGAGCTGGGTTACCTGGCCATGGCATGGCAAGTGGGATTTCACAGCGCCCAGCAGACAGTGGCACCAGACCTGCAATGGCCCCACTTGTACCCAGCCTGCCCCATCAGATGCCAGCATTGGCAAAGACCAACCAGGTGACAGCATTTGTGGAAAACAAGGTCTTTAGCACCTGGAGGCTCTTTGCTTCCTCTGGGTTTAAAAGCCTGTTCCCCACATGTCTATTACCAGTCAGTGATATCTACCTGATCAGAAGAATAGGGTGGACATCACCTGGCGGGTTAAAACAGCAATTGTAAAGCATTAACTACACCACATTGCTGCTTGAGCAAGACATTTTATGTAAGAAAATAATGCTGTGTCAGAGCATCAGTGTGGTCTTCACAGCTGAACGCGCTAAAAGCATGTGGCCTCATGCTAGCCATAAAGAAATAACATAGGCTTTAAATCTCTTTCTTCAGTAGAAGCTTTCTTAGGGCCTACATTTCTTATAAGAAAATGGTGCCCACAAGATGTGTAAGCTTATTTAAGATGAAGAATTTTTCTGTTTCTGAGATTGTTACTAACGTGATTGCTGGCATTTATTTTTACGTATGTTCAGTATCATCTTCAACAACCTGCGTCCAAACCAGACCCATTCTGTCGGCAACTTCAAATGCTCAGCAGTAATATTGGTTTTTAACGTATTTTCACGGCATCTTGTAGACAGAGATACTACAGCAGAAGTATGTTGTTGGTCTTAATTGTCACATTTGCACTTGTGAACTCTGAAAATGTGCTAAATTGCTTTACTATCATAATAAAATATAGAGTGGCAAATAATGGATGTTTAAAAAAATCTGTCACTATTTAGAAATTGTCAAATTCAACCTTCAGCTAACAACTGAAACTACTAAATGCAGTTATGTTTCTTTAGACATGTTACGCCAGTCAGACATTTCTGTTTTTTCAAAGACTAAATGGCTTTTTAAATTATTATTTTTTTCCCAAATATTGCATGCATTACAAATGCATTTAAGTCCTGGCATCAGAGGAGAGTTTCTTTCATCTGACTTCTTTGCATGTGTGATTCCAGAAAATTCATTACATTATGCAAAATCAAATGGCTTTCAGTTTATTTATTTCATAATGCACAAAGACAAGGGAGAAAAATGCTGAAGTTAAACACAACAGACCAATTAGATGAGGCATGATACACTGATGGAAAGATCAAACTTTGTTCAGAAATACAATACCCAGAGTACTTCCAACTGAAATGAGTGGGAATGAGTTGCTGATGTCTGTTAGGCTAAAATTTAATTGTAGAAAAGTAATAATTCTCATTACAAGGTTTTCAGTGATCATTCTTTCTTCTAAATCTAATCTAGAAGTGATCAGCAGTGCTACAAGATTGATTAGGTTGAGTAGTAATATGATGCTGCTGGGTTAACTTTTCCTGCACAAAGTACATTAAAAAAATTTGTCTGATACATTTCAGATAATACATCCTGATGACTAGTTTTTAATCTTTTAAGTATGTGTGTATATACATAAGCATATATAGATATATATGTACCTATGTGTTCCATAGTGGAAATTGATAGATTTTTGGTTTTGTTCATGAGGGAGGAATTACTTAATTCTTTTTAATGGGTACCCACTTATATTCAGTATTTTTATTGTCAAAAATAACAGAAACTAGGAAAATAATGGTAAAAGTACTTTTTTTCCTGCAAGACATAACAACTTGGACCTTGTCCTGTAAATCATTTTGCAATGATTTTTAATACATGACATTTTAATGGTCAGTAGCTGTTTTGTACATTCATTTTGGTTCAGCTACACATAAAATGAACTGCACATTTAATTTCTACATCAGGATTGAGCTAAGACTAACACTTCCACACTGCTTTGTAAGAAAGGAGGATGGGGCAAGACGGGAAGATGAGAAAACGACTTTAGAGCAAATTACTGTCTAGGTTCTAACAAAAATCAGGGCGAGATTCTGCTTTCAGGTTGGCTCCTGCAGCTTCCTAATCGGCAGCAGTGAAACAGGCTTGGGTGGTCTGCAACCAGTGGGCATACCTGGAGCACTTGTGCCAGGAAAAATGACCTGCCAGGTCTATGGTGTAACACTGCCAGGGGCAAGTGAGTAATTCTTTGTTGCTCTAGGAGAGTCCAGCAGTGCCCTGGATGTTTCTGCAGTCTTTTGGAAGAGCATCCTGCTCATGTGTTTAACTTCCCAGAATAACACATTTTTCTCAATGACAGTAATGTCAGCAAAAAGGAGGAGGGAGAAACTCAGTCTGTGCTTGCCTGCTGTTACGATAAAAAAGCAGACTTAATTAGGAAAATTGACTACATTTCAAGGAAATATTGCCCACAATTGGTTGATAGGATTGCATGAGAAATGTGAGCCTAAGAAGGGTAAATCTGTCAAGGGGATTTTAGTTGTAAGAGGAAAATTGATTCCACTGCTTTTAAAATTTGCAGATCAAAGCTGTCCCACCTGTCTGTGACCTCCTGAGTGTCCTGAAAAAGGAGGAAGAAAACTGTGCTGAGACGCTTTCCCTGGAGGTGAAGAACGGAACAACTGAAAACTATCTGCTCCTGAGCTCAGGTAAAGGCTGAATTAATATGCATGATAAAAACCACTCTCCGATGAGCTGTCACAATGAGATAACCCCACATTCCTTCCCACAGAAGGCATGCACCCTATATGCATCTCTCATTTAGGAGCAGAAAACCAGGTGAGATCTGTTATAAGGCTCTGAGAGTGGGGATTTTGACCTGTGACAGCAAGAGCTGTAGGAGCCTTACACTCAGCTGCTCAGCTGCAGTCCTCACAACTAGGGAGCACATCAGCAACAAAATCTTGCAAATTGCAGAGGATTTGGAATTCTTCTCACCTTGGGCAAGGAAATTTTTACAAAGTCTGCCCAGTAAGTGCAAATTTACTTAACTATATTTGCTTTCAGAATCAATGAATACCAACAGCCAAACTTAAATTGTGTGGCCTGAAGGTCCTCATTGCTTCCTTGTTGCTCTAACTTACTGTCACGTAACAGACTTCCATGGTGCCATCTCTGCTGTGATGCTCACATCTCTGTGAAAGTGGCATAAACACAGAGGATTGATTAATTGAGGGTGAATCAGGCACAAAGTTCTTATGCTCCTGCAGTATAAGGAAAAAGGGACTCTGCCCTTGTGATAGCATTAGCTTGGAGAAGGGAGAAGTGCTGCATTAACATAAGTCATGGTTACACTCCTTTTTGTGCATGAGCAAAGGTGGGATAATTCTCTCAGGTGCAGGGAGAAGGGGAGGGAAGCTGCTGGAGGTCTCGGAGCTCTGGTCATGGTGACACCGTGTACTTCTGCTGGGGGGATGCTCGATTTGCTGCTTGAGGGTGGTCCTGAAGAGCACAGGGATGCCAGGGAGGTGCTGTTGTGCTCTGCCTCCATCCAGGAAGCTCTTTAGCTAGGCAGGGGTGGGTGGCACTGGCTTTGCCCCATAAGGAAAGGCAAGAAGCCCACCTGTGGGAGGAATGGCTCAGCTGGTTTTTGTTTTCTTCTCCTGGGCAGAGATCATCCCAACATCATAATCTTGCCATGTTTTTCTGTGCACTGAATCTGACTTGGGGGCTTTATGCCAGTGGCATTGGCATGAAGGTTCAATAACCCAAACAATGCAGCACAGCCAGGCATAAACATCACCCAAGGTGATGTATCATTTGCTGTTAAACTGTTGCTTGGAAGTAAATGGTTACCAAGTCCTATACACACTGGCACAGGCTGGGACATCAGAGCTGAAACGCCCTGGCTGTGAAAAGCTCTGTATTTCTAGGCACTAGGGCTGTTGTGCAGGAGGAAATCAACACATTTCTAGAAATGTAAATATTTTTGCAGGCTGAGAGAGTCTGGCCTTATAAAGCATGAAGTGTTTGAATAGAGTGCTCAGCACTTCCTCCCCTCCGCTTTCAGTGAGCATGCAGGTCATTTGGCACATGTCAGGACCCACCAGGTGTAGGGTAGTCTTGGCATGCTCCACTGGCTTCTTTTTTTTCCCTGTCATATTACAAAACCCAAAGAGAAGGCTTTGCTAAAACTAATGACAGTGAGCAGAGGCAAAAGGGAGCCAGCCTGAATGATTTCAGCCTATGTCTGGAGAAGAGCAAAACAAGAAAGGCCAGGATTGCAGTTTCTCTGTAGCACAAAGGGTATCATCTGCAGGTCTTCTCTCTTAACACTCTGTACCACAGGCCAAAATTCATCCATGCCAGCTTCTAGCACCTAAGCATGATGTCTAAGTTGAGATCACTGTCACACTGTGCTCCACTGACCATTGGCTTCCTGATGCATGTCTACCAGCCTTGCCAGAAGGCAACACAGCCAAGCCAAGTGCAGCTGGAAAAGCCTTCCTCACACCCTGACTGTAGGAGGGGACCACAACAAGCCCAGCCTTAAAATAAGGAGCTCTCATGACTAACTGAAGGAAATGGGGTGAATCTGGGCAGTGGCAGTCAGTCCCCGCAGCTGATAGAGGCCTTGGGTGGCAGAAGGTGCAGGGAGGGCAACTGAGCCGCAGGCTTGTGACTGCAGGGAGTCCAGCAGGACTCCAGGTTCAACGGCTGCTCTGAGCTGGGTCCTCCAACAGGCATGTCATACTGTCAGGGGCCTGGCCTTGGAAAAAACAACAGTACGGTCAGATTTTGCCACCATATTGGTGTGTATCCATGTTTTGCCCTGGCCTGTAAATGGGATGACCTTCCCTTTACACTCCCAAGGACTGACAGAGCTTGGCAAAGTTTTGTTCTCCTGCAGCAAAAAAGCCATTGAGAGCTGTGGCCAAGCCCCGTGAGTGGTCTGTTGGTGTTACTCACTCCAGGACAGTCCTGGCATCATGAAAGAGATGAACAAGCAGAGGAGTATCTATGATGATAAAAGGATGATATTGATACTGTTCCTCTCTGCCTTTTCCCTAATATCATTCTGAAGCTGTTAAAACCCCTAGTCAAGTTGTATCTTTTTCTGTTTACAAAAGGGGTATGAAAGGAAAACATTAGGGTGACTGAAAGTGGAAGCTTTAGAATGACAGAAAAGTGGGATAAAAAACTCACATCTGTTTTCCTTCATCTTTCCAGGGCCATTCAATAGTTACCAGAAGACAGAGGCTTAGCCAAAGGCCTGATGCAAAGTTCACAATGCCCCAAGTTGCTCTTTTCTCGCTAGTACAGACCAGTGGAGTCAATGACCAGAACGGGACAGGCATGGAACTTGCTGGGGCTGGTTTGAAGCAAGCAGGACCTGTTCTGTCCTATCCAAGCCTTGACAGGTCTCAGCAGGACTTGCTCTATCTCATCCACCTTGCTTTTCAGAGTACTGAGTATCTTTGCTCCTATAGCTGCCTTGGTCCTTGGGAGACATTTCATTGCTTGGAGATGTTTCGTAGTGTTTCATTGTTGGGAGAAGTCTCACAGTGTTTCGCCACTGGGAGATGGTGCATGGTATTTCATTGTTGCCCCCTCCAGGCAGATGTGTTGGAATGTGGGATAACATGAGCTGCTGGCCTTCATCTGCTGTGGGACAGACTGTCAGTGCTCACTGCCCTGAATTCTTCCAGATGCTGACTGGGAAAAAAGGTAACACTGAAAATACGCTTTTCTTGCTCAGGTGTTTTTGATTAAAAATGTTATTTACAGGGATGCCACTGTCAGGTTTGAACCTGAAGTGAAATTGTGTCCCTGCTTCTTTTAACAACTGATGGTCACTTAGCAGCTCCATTTCCAACACTAAGCTAAGATGTGGGAAAGCCTGGAATTAAAGTAGCAAGATGTTTATTTTTCTTAGCCAGGTGGAAAAAAGTGCAGGAAGCAAATGCTACCCTGAAAAGCAGGTTTTTAGCATGGTTTCTTAAGGGAAAGATTTTTCTTCACTCAGGCTCAGTGTTTATGTATTTCTGTCTGTCTTTCCCCTTCTAATAATTCCTAGAGCCAGTGTCTGATCTCAACTGAGCTTGACGGAGACAAAACTTCTCACAGAGTTAAGTTCATACAAGTTTTGGGAAAACAGCTAGGCGGGTAGGGGAAAAAGATCCCTTTTTTGCCTTCATCAAGAGGAAGATTGCACTGGGGGTTCATCCCATGGCTGTGAGAAGTTCCACACAGACGGCACATGTCCATGAGAACTCAGGTTTCATAGCTTACCAAACAACTTAAAAAGAGATGAGCTCAAGCAACATTTGTTGTCTTTTTTTCTGGGCGTTCTAAGCTAGAAATGAAGTGAAATTTATTTCCAAAATGCTACAGTAATCATAAGCTATCAGGTAGGACTCCCTGTTTGCTTTCTGTTCATTTTCAGCAATGCCCAAGAAATGTGCTTACGTTTCTCCTTAGTGAGTTAATGACTCAAATTGGAAGAGGGTTTTGCATTCTTTGGTTATAGGACATGGATTAATTTACTTACAGAAAAGCATACGGATTCATTTTATGGAGGGAGGAATGGGAGACAAGTATTAGATTGTCTAATAAAGATTAGATAAATCAGAGGAGAAGCACTTAGTCCTCTTTAAATAAAATCAGACATGAGCCATTCAGATTAAAATAAATACCCTGCTACTTTTTGAACACACAAACTGTAGCTGCCCATTGAATCCTGTAATCTGGTTTAAAGACAGAGGATAAACTACACAAAGACACAGATTGCTGAAGAAATCATCCATCTGGCAAGTGTTCACAAATCTTCAGCATAGTGATACCGGACCTTAAATGCATTAAATGATATCCTCGCTGGTTCAGCCACTAGAGGGAAATGCTCCCTGCCTCTGGCCTTCCTACCGGGGAGGAAAAGAGGAATTTGTACATCCAAAGGTCATGCTTACATCTCAAATGTGCATTGGGTTATCTTGGAGATAGTCTAACAGCTTTAAACTTTAGTTGCCCTCCTTATCGAGAAGCTGAGAGCTGAACCACTTCTGATAAGCAACAATCAGAGTGACAGTGTTCAAATCATAAACCAAAGACATGGTCCATTGGCATTTGCATCTTATTTCGGCCTCTGCATCTGGCATTTTGAGTCAAAGTCAGCAATAGTTTATTCTTATTCTCATAGCCACATTCTTCTCTGATCTTATACTGTGGTTGCCTTGTGAGTCCTGCATTTAATTACTGCCACAATAATTGCCCTGTTTGAAGCAATTTTGCAAAAGAAAAACAAAAATCTGTTTGCTTAAAGAAAAAATAGAAGTTTTTTCTCCTCACCACTTACAAAGCAGATGGGCAGCCACAAATGCCAAAGACCCATATGTTCAGGGACAGAGATAGCTCTGAGCTCTGACCAAACCCTGCCTGGTCTCCATGCTGTTGAGCTCTGTGCTGACATCTAGGCTTGCATTTGCAGCCCAGACTGTCTGGCCCCTTCCCACATAACAGACCAAAGAAACAAAATAATCTGGAACCAAGTAACGTAACTGAAGTTCACATCCAGACCTGCACATTGTGTCTCAGGCAAGAAATGAGGAAAGGTGTGATGACTATGGGGATTCAGAGCCAAAAAATGCCCCATCAGATGGCCCCAGTTTCACAGCCATCCCTTTAGTCCCCATTCCCCCTTGCCTAAGCAACTCCAAAAGCTTCCAAGGCATCAGTAAACACCAAGCACTGATCATTAGTTACACAGTGTGGACCTGAGTCTGCTCTGAGTGGAACATGCTACAGTTTCCCCATTGTGTGTCACCCATAAGCAAGTAGCACTGTTAAAATTTTGCTTATGTCCATCAAAATAATATGCATTATTTCCCATACCTTGCATATAACACAATTGCATGCACACACCAACACAGAAATTCACTTCTTGTCTGATCTACTGTGACATCCTCAGGCAAAAAACAGTTACAGGCATGTTTATACACGCAACACTCAGAGTTAGTACGTGTGTCTTAACAATAACAATTGAAGCTGAAGTAGAGAATTTGCCATCATACTGCTCCCTTGCTGAGTGCCAAAGCAGGTTGGGGAGAACTGTTTGGGAGAGCTATTTCTCTCCTGTTGTTGCTGCACTACAGCAGGGCATGGAAGATCTGGCTAAAAAAGCAAGCCTGCCCCCTTCAAAGATGCTAAGCTGGAACAAGATGTTCACAAAAGCATCAGATTAATGGTCTGATACTGACATACCCAGAGTTCTTCCCACTTGGAGGTCTCAGCGTGTTTCCTGCACCTTGCAGTTTTACAGAGGTGAGTTCAAATCCACTGCAGACATGTCAGGTCACCAGAATTAGCCCAGAGGTAGCAGGAGCCCAGACTTTATCCTGACAGTCCCAGCAGGGCTCTAAAGAGCATAAACCAGTGCCAAACACTGCTGTATATGCATCTCCTTCCAATCCTCAACACTGGGGATGTTTTGCTGGAACTGGGTGCCCTAGAGTCCCCATGGTTAAATGTGTGGGCAAAACCAGACTTCTGTGGTGCCTTCTGGCAAGGCTTCTGCTACAAAGGGCTGCTGATTTCAGGTCCTCTTTAAGTCCTTGCTAGTGTTGCCATTACTACAGCAAAGCCAGGATTTCACTCCATGTTTCTCAAGTTTGGCTCCTACCTGACAGATCAACGTGATTAGGACAGTCAGCAGCAGTTTTACTTCTTTGTGGAAGTTTCTCTTCTCTTCAGCACATAACCTACATGCCTGCTAGGGTCATTTTCTTCCAATGAGGCTGTAAGGTGTGTAGGGCAGGACTTTCCACTTTCACTATGGTGCCAAACATGAATATGGACATGTTCAAACCTGCCCTGCTCAACCACATGCAACTTGCTGGGGATCCATCTCACTCAGCTTTAGGAGTCTAGAAGTCAGTCATCCTAGCAGAAGTGGGTCAGATAAACTGCCCTCTGACGATGTCTGTCTGAAAATGAGATGAATTCTGCAAATGCCTCTTTTTCTCCACTGACTAGTAAGACAGCCATGAGAAACACACTTGGACTCAAGAATTTAGCTTTTAGAAGTCTAACTTAAGTGAGGGAAATCTCATTCTATCCTTTAATTTGCAAGGAAGGGAGGAAATCAAAAGTGTAAGATAATGCCCAGACCTGGCTGTGGGATCAAGCTTTTTGGTTTTCATTTAAATCTCACTAAAAATCTGTGACCATCTAAGGTTTTGTTTCTTTTTTGGTTCTCTTTGGACCATGACAAAGCACAGTAAGGAGGTGGGAGCATTCAGGAAAGTATCAGGTTTGCATGGAGCATGAATCTGTGACCGAACAAGTCACGTGTTTGCTGGTCTTGGAATATGGGCCAAGAAACACCAGCTGTACTGAACAGTATTATTTATTTTGCAATTAATAAAAACACATCCATCACAGTCATCCGTGAGCGGGCAAACAATATTATGACCCACACAAATACACTGGGCACGTAACAACATAATTAGCTCAGCTGCATTTCACCACCAGCTATGCGGAGTGCACTGCCTGGGGACAATACTCTCTTTGCTCTTGGAGTAACCTACATGTTTGTGACTGACTCCCGAGGAGAATGAAGATACAATCAGAAATGATCACACTTGGTTTTGTCTTTTTTTGCTGCTACCACACAGGTTTTGTCTACCGAAACTGTACAAGCGAGGGTTGGTCAGACCCATATCCAAGACCTGATATTGCTTGTGGCTACAATGTCAATGACACGGCAAATGAGGCAAGAGTGAGTCTGAGTGCCTGTGACCACACATCTGCTGCCTTGGGGCTCTGGGGGAGGAACTTGTTAAGACTGAATGATGCTATGATTTAACTCAGGTGGGGTTATTGTGACAGATGTTTTTCAGCATAAACACTTCCTCCAAATTATCAGAATGGGTTGCTTGGGATAAAATTTCAGTAGCTGATTTTACACGAATATTTATTTGTTAAATAGGAGGAGACATCTTTCTCTTGGTATGGGCTAATTTCTACCAGACAGTCGAAGGTAAAGATATAAATACATGTTCCCCTGCAGCGTTCCTATTTCATGATTCTGAAGACCATGTACACCATCGGGTACTGCACCTCCCTTGTGACGCTGATGATCGCCTTAGCAGTGCTGGCCTCTTTCAGGTGAGGAGAAGCATCTCCGGCTGGCATTTGGCCAGGACTTTTGGTCATGTCAGCCAACACAGATCCTTCTGTTGGCTTTCAGGGTAAGTTAAAAATGGAAGTATTTCTGAAAACCTTCACAGAAATCAGTAACAAAAATGATCTCTGAGTCTTGTCTCCCAGAAAATGTCAGGGTTGTTCCTCACATTGTGCTTCCCTGTCCTTTTCAAAATGTAGCTGGATGTATTTTTCAGACTGGCACTTGCACCACCTCCCTGCAGAGGTCTTCCCATGACTTCAGTGTCCCTTGGGAAGAGTGTCTTTTCCCCACTTGAGACTGGCTAAAACTTTCTCTAAGTGCTGCTGCACTGACTTCTGGGAAGGCGTCTCAGATTTACAGCAGTGATCTGACAGTCAGCTTTTCTTCACACATCCTTATAACCTGGAATTTGTACTTTGCTGCTTATTCAGTGAAATGAATTTCCTTTACAGCAAGTGTCAGGGCTGCACCTCCAGGCAGAAGGAACCTCAACTGCTTTGCAAACTTGTCTTCGGGCTGCATGGCCTCTGGACCCAGATTATGTGGAGATTTAGTACAGAAAACATTCCAGACACAAGTGCACTGTGCAGGCAAACCAAATAAATCCACCCAGGTGTGGACAAACACCTTGGGTTCATGTTACTCCAGAAAGAAGGGAGGACGGGAGGCTAGAACAAGTATATTGGTGTGAAATCACAATCCTTCTGGCAACCTTCAGCTTGTTTTAGTACCTGTGTGAAGCAGATGTGACTTTAGCTTTTTAAGGTCTTCTCTAGGATATCCCTCTTGAGAAATGCTTTAGTCTTCCTTTCACAGACAGAAAAACAGCATTCTAAATTTGTCAGTTTAGCATTAATAGGGATTGAACATGCTGTCTACAGCCACAAGCTACCCACATTGGCTAGGAATGTAACTTCACAGGATCTTTCTCTCTTTTTGCAACAGAAGGCTTCGCTGTACAAGGAACTACATCCACATGCATCTCTTCACATCATTCATTTTGCGAGCCTCCTCCAACTTCATCAAGGATGCTGTTTTGTTTTCCTCTGAAGATGCAAATTACTGCAGGGCATACACGGTAACCCTCTGCCTTCCAGCTTGCTCCATGCCTGTTTCCCAGCAGGATCCTAGCAGTAGTTAGTATGCAGGGAAGGAAATCTCTGTCCCAGCTTTCTATTCAGCACCTGGGCTTATGGGAGAGGAGAGGTATGCCCTGTCCCTTCCCCATCCCTTGATCTCCTGTGTGGGTTGTTCCTGGTTGAGATTTCCCTGTTTGATGGTATTCTGTGTGGGTGAAGGAGGCATAAGGATGCAAAAGCAGCCCAGGCTGGAGCATAACCACAGAAACCCAGGTGTGGTTTCTCCTGGCAATAGATGCCCTTACAAGTATTGGAGCAGAGGCATCCAGGTCAGTCTGAAGTAGGTACCTGCGTTCATCATTTTGACTGCATTGACTAGATGGCCACAGAAGACCCCAGGAGTTCAGCATATTGACCCAGAGATGGCTAAACACGGGTGTCTTAGGCTGTGAACACAGGATACACCACCAGGGTGGAGATTCTTACATGGATTTTAGATCTTGGTAGATGGGGCTGGCAGGAAAAGTACAAGAACATATTAAATATTGCTGACTTACACTGCAGTATGAGACCTGATATTAAGATAGGGGTTTGCACCAGAGAGCCTGGAAAAGGAACCACCTAAATTTTGAACTGCTTTTTCCTTTTTCTTTTTATTGGCAGCAAAATATCTTGAAAATTGGATGTCTCTGTGTGTGTGTGAGCACTGGAGACAATGTTCAATGCTTTAAACCAAAAGATAAGAGTTATGAAGGGAAACAGAAAAACAAATAAAAGCTTTTCTTCCAGGTTTTGCGGGATTTTTGTTTCTAAACAAGAACATTCTAAGCAAATTTTAACTTGTCTTTATCGACCCTTTTTCTTGGCAAAAAAAGACTGATAAATACATTCACATGCTTCTCTAAGGTGATATTAGTGCTACTGATACTAATAAGGTAGTAATAGTGAAACTTCTCTGAGACAGTAACCCAAACCTATGTGTCCATGACACATTAGGTTTTGTTCTTGTTATCCAGGCAGTTGATTAATGCATTTGCAAGTGCCAGCCCTGCTTTCTTGTCATGTAAATGCCTATATTTCGAGGCCACCCACTTTGATCCCTCCATTTGCCAAGATTTATTTACAGCTCTGTCTCTGTTAGAAGGTAGATACAAACCCAGGCAGAAGCTAATTATCCTCTCTTTCCTCAGGTTGGGTGTAAGCTCACCATGGTCTTCTTTCAGTACTGCATCATGTCTAACTACAGCTGGCTCCTTGTGGAGGGACTGTACCTCCATACTCTCCTGGTTATTTCTTTCTTCTCGGAAACAAAGTTCCTCTGGTGGTTCATCACCCTCGGATGGGGTACTGGTTCTTTCAGTAAGAATAAATGTGGGTTTGTTTTGCCTTTGGGCAGGACTTGTGGAGCAGTAACTAGGTTTTCTAATTGCAGGTGCCCCAACTGTGTTTGTGGCTGCATGGGCAACTGCAAGGCAACTCCATGAAAATATTGGGTAAGTTGCATGGAGAGTGGGGGAAGGTGGCATGCCAGGGGGAGCATGCAGCCCCCACACAGTCTGCTCCATGGGCTCCTGCTCATTCCTAACTACTGTCAACCAAACAAACCAACTACCACCCTGCTGTGGTGTGAGCGTGGATCCTAGCGTGGGTGCATGTAGAGGCCCAGCTGAGCAATCTAAGAAAAAGGCTCAATTTTCATCAGCCCATGATGTTTTCAGCATCTGTATTTGACTTTCTGATTGGTGAAACTTTATTCCTTTCTCTTATCCCTTCCAAGATTTTGAACAGTGGTTGTACTTTAAGGGCAGGCTATACTTTTGTCCAGTGCAGGTGGACAGGTTTTTATCAGAAATGTTGTACCACTAACCGAGAACAGGAAAATAATTTTGTAGAAGAAGGGGATAGGGGCCTATCTAAAGTGCAAAACAGACTAAACCTCTTTGAACAGGCACCAGTGTTTTGATAACTGACTGCACTTTCTCTTCTATTTTTACAGGTGTTGGGATATTAACACTAATGCCAATACCTGGTGGATCATTAGAGGCCCTGTAGTTTTGTCTATTTTTGTAAGTCTTTTCTGGGACAAGCAGATTCAAAGTGTATTTTCAAATATCATGAAGTCAGAGATCATTTGCTCAACATGTTTTAGAAGTGTGTTAACGAACTGATCTTAGACATGTGCCCGGACTGGTGTGACACATGAATTACTGCTTAAGCAACTTCTGCTCAGCAGGATTTAGTCAAGTAACTAACGCCCCGAAGCTAAGTTCACAAGGAAAGCTAGAGTGTCCTCCCAAGAAGCAAGAGCCTGAAGAAGATCAGGTTTCCACATCCTGTTGATTTCACATGAACTTGGCTGGCTTGTGGAAGCTTGTTTTGGACTGTTTCAAGGAAGGCTTTGGAGGAGAAATGAAGTGGCTGTACATTTCAGTACAATCACCTTTGTGTGTCGCGGTCAATGCCTCTCTCAGCAAAGCCAAAACCAACTTGCCTTACATGACCATTAGCTTTTGTTTTCAGCAATGAAAGCAGCTCACAGGCTGCATGCAGCGTATGTTAGTAGATCGCAATTATACTGTTACGGCATTGCTCACTGAAATAAGGCACAGGCATTGAAACCCAGTGTGAACCTACCCAGTACGAGGCAGTAGTTTGGTACATAAAATACTCAGCACTTAACAGTTTGAGTATTTGCTGGTGCCCACCTTCAGAGCCTTAAGCACCGAGGGGCTGGAGCTGCTTCTTGGAAATAGTTGTTCTGCCCAGCAGAGATGCTCTGGCACAAACCGCTTTGCAGTGGTCTATCTGAAGCCCTAGCACTAGAAACACATGAACTGCTAGTGGCTATCAAGTAACCTGCTGACACTCCATGTGAGAACCCAAGAGATGGTTGAGGTTTTGTGTTGCCAGTAGAAGCCATAATATTTGCAAAACAGAAACTGCAACACTTGCACAATCTCTTGGAAACCCAGACAGCAGAGATGGTGAGTTAAAGTTCTGCTCCCATTTACCAGTGAGCTATCCTTCATGCCCACAAGGTCAGCAGAAGACCACAAAAGTGATTCAGGATCAACTTAATGAGGCCATAGTATTTATTTTTCTTAATAAAACAACCCTTATGCTCCAGGAGCTACTCAGCACTATTTAAATGCCAACAAAGCCCAGGCATTCTGCAAGGCAAAAAGCACAATCTTAATTTATCTTTTGACGGCCACCACCCATTATGCCCTTCCAGGTTTCCTAAATATCCTGATCACATCTAGCTTAGCCACTTGAGGCAGGAGCTGCCAGCACGACTCTGCCTCTTTACCTAAAAAGGTAGAGGCTTTTCTCAAGCTGATAGCCACAGACAAACAAACAGCCAGTCCTTCAAAATCAGATCTAATCTCTTTATTCCTCACAGCACGGTCCTCAGCAGTTCAAAGGGCAGAAAATCAACACCGATGAACTCCTTTGTGCTCCTAGGCTAACATGCATTCCTGTGCTGCCCGTGGGCAATCCCTCCCAGCTGGAACCCCACTGTCCCACCTTTCCCAGGAGTTTTCATCAGCAAAAGTCCTGCTCAGCCTACACTGCTCATACCTGGCCTAGCAGGTTAAAAAAAAACAGAATCCCCAGACCTGAACCTCTTTCCCCTGCCCCCAAGACCCCCAGAATATTTTAGTCTTTCCTTCATGTTCCCCACCCCTCGCTCCTCCCAGTTCTGCTCCTTCCCTCATCCCTCCCCAGCTCCCCAGACACCCTCAGCAGCCCAGACCACACAGCCACAGTTGCTCCCTCTTAATTCAGTAATTCAGGGAACCCAGGGACATCCTGGATCTGTCCCATCTACAGTAGACCTACTTCTTTTAGGAAAACCCAGCACCTCAGACCCCTGCTCCATCACCCACAGGCACGTACAAACCACCGTGAAGAGGATGCACCACTGTGATGGTGTTTCTAGGAGTAGGGGAGGGTTAAGGACCTGACATGGTGCAGGGTGTTGCAGAAAGGCTGTGGTAGGTCTAGTCGGTGGGCTCCGTGGGTGCAGGAGGAGCACAGGGGGATGTTGGGAGCCCAGATGCAAAGGGCAGATCAACCCAAGCTCCCCAGTACTGCATACTGGCTGCGGGAGAGGGGCACCAGCTCTGCCTCCCCTGCCACTCCTGCTCTGCCTGAGGGTCAAACAAAAGAAACAGCTATTGCTTCACCTTCGCCCAAACTGAGCAGCACATCAGCATTTTTATCTGATATCCACCCTTGCAGAGGGGGAAAATGCAAAAGGAAGGACTTCAGTGTCCACTCTCTCCTATCCCTACTTTTAACTCTTTGCCTCCATCATCCCAAACCACCACGCTGTGTCTTTTGGCATGGAACAAAGGGCATTTGCAGCCCCGGTTAGCGATGGGCAGCTCCAGTGCTGTCCCTTTGCCGGCATCCAAAGACTGCACAGAGGCTGCCTGAACCTGCTGCCAGAAGGGATCCTACCGATGTGCCTGGTCTCCCTGCCATTTGATGATTTGCCCAGATAATAAGCCCTGATCACCATCCCCATAACTAAAGATGCAGCAATCCAGCAGGGAAAGCAGCCAGCACTTCAGCCCAGAGCAGGCTGGAAAGGCAGGGACAGGGACTGGGATGGGGGCAGAGACATGGGCAGGCCAGCCCCAGCCCCTCTAGTCTGCCTGCTCAGCCAAAACACCCCAAGCTGGCTCTGCTGATACCTAGCAGCTACGTAAGTGCTTACTGGGCATTTGGGGTTTTTTATTTTCATGTCCTTCCTTTTGTGTTTGGTTTTTTTTTTTCAGATTAATTTCATTCTTTTTGTCAACATTTTAAGAATCTTGATGAGGAAGCTCAGCTCACCTGAAGGACGGAGCAGTGATTTCAACCAATACAAGTATGTCCCTTACATCATGACTTTATGCCATGCGAGCCCACCTGAGCTCTTCTTGCTCTGTCTACAATGGCTTTCCCCTCTGTTTTCATTCTCAGGAGACTTGCAAAGTCAATGCTCCTCCTCATCCCACTCTTTGGGGTCCACTACATCATCTTTGCTTTTTTCCCAGAAGACACAAGCAGTGGCACAATGGAAATTCAGCTGTTTTTCGAATTGGCTCTTGGATCATTCCAGGTAATATTTGACAAGCTATTATTTCTTTAAAATAAGAAAAATAGGTGAAACATATAACTCTGCAACAGAGCAGAGTTCCAATGGCAAAACCAAACTGTCCAACTTCCCTTGAGATGCTTCATCCCCATTAAAAAGCTGAAACTGCAGTTCTAATTCTGTGGCTATGGTTCTTTTATCTTTTAGGGCTTTGTCGTGGCTGTACTTTATTGTTTTCTTAATGGTGAGGTGAGTTTTGTGTATATAACATTCTTTTTTATTGCTCAAGCATGCCTTATTAATCAGCAGGATACATTCTTCAATGAATTGCATGTTTTATCTGAGGGTTTTCTTCCCAGCTACCCACCTCACTCATGAAATACCTCCTGGATCTGACAAATTTAAGTAATTGTATGCCAGATGCAAACTTCACCTCTCAACTACTGCAGCCCTTTTGTAAATCTGATAGCATTATCACTGTCTGGGAACAGAGACTGGGAGTATCATCCTGCACAGGGTCACACTGACAATCAACTGGTTTGATGTATGGTGCTATTATCTGTCATCCTGTGGCTGTTTTCTTTGCTTGAACCTTGGGAAGGAATTTATCAAAAGCTATATCCAGTCCAAATCTATTAGGACTCTCATAGTTAAAACTTTTGGAAGAGGGACCATTTCCTTTGTAGCTGCATGATAACTCCCAGGCTTCTGGGCTAGAACTTGTGCTCTGAAATGCTGCTGCTGGTAGAGGTGGGGAGAAACATTATCCAAACCTGGGAGATCCTGAGGTTGTTGTAAGGGAATAAAAAAAATCATTATTGCCTATGGTTGGAAGAAAAAGTCACTTTGAAATGGAGGAGGGGTTTGAAATATTTTGACTGATCCTTCAACAGGGTTCAGAAAACGTTGTTTTGAAAAGAAAATCTGATTTTTTTTTACCTTAGTGTACAAAAATGTCCCATTTTTATAACTAAAATCAAAATCTTGGAAAAATCTAAACCAAACACTAAAGCCAGCTAGACTGTGAACATTTTAATGTGCAATTAAACAGAAAAAGAGGTTAAGAGAAAATTGTGTGGCTTTAACAACAGTATCAGTAGAAGTGACAAGAAACAGGCCCTACCCTAATCCCTTAAACTGGGGGTTAAATAAATAAATCCAAACCTTGGCAAAGGTTACCTGTTCTCCTTTTCCTGTTACAGTGCTCTCCACGATGCAGGGCTCCAAGATAAACTAGCCGAACTAAGTATTTTGTGATCTTTCTACCCAGGTTCAGCTGGAAGTTCAGAGAAAATGGAGGCAGTGGCATTTAAGCAAACACTTGCGTCAGCATCTCAGTACCTCAGCAAGTAATGGAGGAAGTGGCTTAACTCAAGAGATGCAGATGGTGAGGTCAAGCCCACGAGAGCACAGGAGAGCAACCCTCCAAAGATCAAGCGTGCTTTAACACTATACACCTGGAGGATACCTCCATGCTCAGATACACATGGTTAAGTCCCATGGACCGTGCTGAGAGTCTTGTGTATGCATCTGAAAGCGGGATTTGGCTATAGATAAACAATTCTTGAAGCACATCTGTTCATTTATATCCTGTGTAGCAGCAGAGTTATTTTGCAAGGCAAAATGGGCCAAAACTTTATGCTCTTCCTTGGGCTTCTAGCCATAGTAATTTGTGTTTCTTTCTACACCAGTATTTTTCAGCTGCTATTTCTACCTTAAATGTGACCTTTCATTTTCCATGTGGCTTTTCAACATGTTCTAGGCTAAGCCAGGTTGGTGAGTGTTCTCTATTTCTTCTGCTGTTGAAGCTGGCAGGACTTTCAGTTTTGTACTATGAGGGTTATGTGCCACCCTCTAACACAGCCCATGGGTTTGAAATGCAAAATTAATTAATCTCTAAAATTTACCAAAATTCAAAGTCTTTCTGTTGGGGTCACAAATGATAGACACTGAGAACAGAGCACAGCTGAGCTCCAGTTTCCCCTCTGACTGCATATCCATTGCCTAAATATCCATTGCTTCAGTGACAGTGGCAGGTTCAGATGGTTTTCTTCCTTTGTCTCTTCTAACAGTGGAGACCTTGGAAATAACAGTGGTCCAATTTGGATCTTCATATCTTCTTGCAATGGTAAAAAAGCTATCATAGCATATTCCAAGGGTGGCTAAGAAAACTTAATTAAGATAGCTTTTTCCTACTGTGTCTGCACCTCTAAGACTTGTTCAGCTAGTCTTTAAAGGGAAGCAATGAAAGCCCTTGAGACATTTAAAACTCAATTGAACTGGACAGTGCAAAACTATTTTGTGAAAAACACCACCAGGCTGGCAAAAATCTTAGAAGTCTACGGTCACTCAGCGTGCTGAAATCTGCAAGACCGTGCACCGTGATATGCTGTCACAAGGTATCTGAGCTTCTATTACAGTTTTACGTTCTTAAGGATAAAATTGTTAAGCAAATTTCCCTGGTTTGAGTGGGAAAGGGATAAAAATTCATACAACAAATGCATTCAAGATTTTCTACCTGAGCCTGCATCTGCACTTCCCTAGTTGGGGCAATTCTTGCCTGGTTTTCTTCAAGGGCAAAGATGACTGAACAGAAAGCAAGCGGCGCTTATCACCCTTCCCCCTCCTCCCAGTCACCTACAGGACACTGGCAAAACGTGCACGGTATGTCAAATGCTGACCTAGCAGCATTCCCCAGCTGCTTGGCCCAAACTGCTCTAACCAGCTTTTATTCGCACCAAACCATCATGGTAGACTTCTGCCATTTTGCCAGGGGGCAAACATGCAGAGAATCCTAAGGATGCTTTCAAGGTTAAATTACCTGTGCAGGAGCAGGTTTTGGAGTGCTATTAGCAGAGTTTCAAACCCCAAGATTCCGGAAAGTGTCTTTTTTCCTGCCGTTTCTACAGTTAGACTGTACAGCCTGTATCCTCCCTGCTGAAGCAGCCAGGCGAGGAAGGGCACCTCGGCAGCAGGGAGGGCTTCGTGCTGGCTCCAGCCTCCCCTGCCTGGTTGGCTTTGCTGGCTGATGCAGGTCACCCAGCAGTGGGAGCGCTGGACCTCTTTAACACCAGGAGGGGTGGGAAAAAATAATCAAATATAAAGTAATGAACTGGCAAGTGTTTCCAGGAATTAATTTTAAACTTAAGGTTTTGGAAATGGTAAGGTTTTGAGTTGGATTTGTTCTTTAAAACTTAGCCAAAGCAAGTGGAAGGAAGAGCAGAAGCGACCAAGGAAGAACCAAGAGACCCCTCCGTGCATGTTTGCGTGAAAGATCTCATTTCTCCCTGACTTACCCAAGCCAAGTAGAGCCTCCAACCTTCTCAGGGGTTCACTCTGTCCCAGAACATTTAGCAAGTCAGATACTTCTGAAAAGATACCACCATTAGCCTAGTTTTCTCTCTGGCCTACAAGTAAGGCCAAGAGGAGTGAAACAACTTGTATGTTCCCTGTCTGAGAATTAAACATTTACCAGCCAAGCCAAAGCAGCTGTTTATTTTAAATGCAAGTGTCTTCTTCCGGCATAAATGAAAAAATAGAGATTCAGAGATATAATAACATGTAATTAATTAGATCTGATGCAATTATTGGCTCTCCCACAAGCCAGTGTAAAGAGCCCAGCCCTGCAGTGTGTAGTTAGGACTAGCACTGATGGCACAAGGTCGGGTGGAGCTCATGCTGAGAGTGATACTTATTTGTACAGGAGTCCTGGTGAGAGAGGTGAACCACATGCCCTGAAATACAGCACTGCTGTTTGTTTGTGTTAAAAAAAAAAAAAAGTTCTAGCATGTTATTGTTTTACATGGCCATTTTGGTTTTATTTGACTTGCCTGAAATAACCAAAAAAAGGGAAGTATTCTCAGATTCTGTATTACATTTGATTCAAGCATCAAGCACTGGCCTGGTTTGTATGAAAAGCTGATTCCATAAAAAGCCTTGTATGTCATCTGGCACTTGGAGTCCTTGGCTCTTTGGGAAAAGCATGACCACTCATGCAGGTGCCAGAAGCAGACAGCCCCAGGTGTTATGATGCTGTTGACCTGGAGGTAGAAAGCTGCTGCCTACCACCACCATAGTGGGACATACACCATGCAGTGGAAGGAGCTCCAGGAACGCTTTTGACATGTTTGTAAGCAGATGAAGAGGAACAGGGAAGTAAATTTCAGCAAACAATTCAAGAAGCTAGAGATGAACAGGTACAAGGCATGCAGACTCCAGCATCAGTGGCCTCAAACTACTGACACAGACTGAACACAAACTCCATTTTCAGAATTCACCAACTTCCCTTTTTCTATACTTGCTCCTTAGTATTCAGTGTAAAGCAGGAATTTGTTATCAGTAACAGGACCATCTTTCAGTCAAGTAGTTATCATTGTTCTGGGATGATGCTGTGACAGCCTCTGGCTATTCACTCTAGGTCCCCCGAGAAGCCAGTTGTGGCTCTTAAAGCCAGCAGTGCAGGCAGCAGCAGCTCCAGCATCTGGAACATCAGCAGTCTAAGGCCTTAGGACTGAATTTAAGAGGAAATGATTAATGGATTTTCTCTCCCAACACAGCAACGAGGAAGTTCCCAGCAAAACCGTCAGAAGCAAAACACAGTATTGTTGTGCACTGAATAACTAATTACATCGTACAATGCCTCACTGGGCATCAGGGGAGCTGAAATGAACTGTTTCAGAAGTGGGTGGTGCCAATTCAGAGGCATCAGATCCAGGTGAAGGTGAGAGGCCCCAGGAATCCAGCCAACACCCCCTGGTTTGACAGCTTCGACACCCCCTGGGGCAGACCTCTCTTCCACCCAGAGGCCCTTCTGGTGTGTGCAAGCTGGCGGTGGAAAATTTATAAGAGCCACCACCTGCTTACCATTAGTCCCAGAAGAGGGAATGAGAAGGCAGGTGAGGACAGTTGTCTTCCTGCAACCACTTTCCCCTGACTCACAAGGGCAAGCAAAGCTCAACCACCAAACCAGGTGTCCCTCCAAGCACAGCTGATGAAGGTACTGTAGACTTAAAATCAAAATAGTAGTGAACAGTCCAGGATATCTCCCTAGCTAGCATGCCCTGTACAATATTATGTTATTCGTATCTGCAAGCAATGGTTTGTGCACAAGGTTCCAATTGAAGTTGATAACTGAGTAAGTCTAAACAGCTCATTAACAAAAGGTGATGTTCATTACCCTGCTTTTAAGAGATACTGTTAAACCATCTGAGACAGACCAATGACCTCCCCCATCAGAAAGAGAACACCAGGTGCTAATTAACTTACTTGAGATTACATAAATGAATTCAGTGCTGAAGGTGGAAATCTGTTTTCCTGACATTCAACTAAATCTGTTAGTACAGTGAGCTTGGAAAAAAACCTGTATAAATACATTTGTACTATTATACCACTTTCTGCAGGCCAAATAAGCAGAGCTGGGGAAAAGAGCAAGGATGCTTCAGACACAGGGTGCGGTGTGGGAAAAGGGAGGTGAAGGACACAGGAAAGAGCTCTTTAGCTGGTAAACAGAGCACATGCAACAGCAGGAAATCATTTAGAGCCTACAAGGTTATCTCCAATTCCCACAAAGCAGCACAGCTGACTACCCCCTTGTTTTGCAAGACCAGAAAGCAGTGCTGGCTGCTTGGGGCGGGGGCAGGGGCGGGGGGGAAGGAGAGCGGAGTGTGCAGCAGCCTCGGCTCCCTTGGTCAGAGCTCGGCAAAGCGCCAGGCAGTTGTTTCTTCATCAGTCTAGCTGGGTAAACACAAGGGGATGGCGCCTGGGAGATTATGTAAACCCCACTCGTCCCCTTAAATCTGCACCCCCACATCAAAATATAATAAGAGATAATTACAGTTGTCTTATTTCAAATAAATTTATTTAACAAGTTTCAGGAATATTGCTTGACACTTCCACAGGCTTCAGAAAATTAGTAGCTTACCCACTGCTGCACAGGTTTCTGTATGTAAGGATGTCTGAGACAATCAACCCTGTTTTGTAATATTTAGCCACCAAAACACGCTTTCCCCCAGCATTAGTAAGTCAAGCAGTACTATACAAAAACAGCTGGAAAAAAAAAAGTTACTGTATTTTCTCTAAGGGATTCCCTACCCTCAACAAAAGGCTTCTTCTTCAGCTAGCAGAGGGCATCTGCAACCATTCACAATCGCACCAAGTCTTGGGTGAACTCAATGGCCAATTGTCCACTGCCTCCCTCTAACCCGAGTGGGAGGCACCAGCCTGGGACACACGTCTGGCTACAGCTGCCTTCCCCCAGGGAAAGGGCTGGGGGCACAGCCTCCCACTACCACAAAGGGGAGTACATGAAGAACTGATTTCCAGTTCTGAGTGTCACCAAGGTGCCACTCAAGTTACATTCATGTTTCTAGACAAGCCATGGACACCCTTAACCTCGCGTAGGGGAACTCTCCTGCCTGGCATGTGCAGCCCTAGGCACCAAAACTGAGTTACTGGTTAGTTAAGGCACTCTACTACCTGGTAACACCAAAGTGCAAGAGTTTGGGACTGCACCCTGCAGACCCTGTGGGGTAAGTGGCTCTGCTAAAGCCATAGCAATATTCACAAGCATCTGCAAATTCAGCCCACTAGCATACCTTTCACAGCTCAATTCAGCAAATCAAAAGCACCTTCACAAAGACACACACTGTGCAGTTTTCCAGAGGCAAGTTAAGGGCCCAAGTCCTTGTCCTTAAAGCAGGTCAAGAAACTCTGACAGAGCTGCAGACATTGCAAGAGTTCCAGGAGTTGGCTGGGTAGCACAGCTCTGTGCATTATCTTGCCAGAAAGACAGGCAGACTCACGTGTAAAAACATAACTGGCAATGTCTGTCCACAGCAGGCCTGGTCTGAAACTACATCGCAAAAAAAGGCTCAGGAGTGTTGTCTTATAGTTATGGAAATCTGAGAAGGAATTGAGACTGTCCACATGAAGGCAAGTGAGTCCACAGGAGCACATCTGGCAAGGGTGGATGTATGCTCAGGCAAGACTCTTAAGAGTCTTTGCTTTCAAAGACAAAGCTGCTTACCCCTAGCTCACCTACACAGCCTTCTCAGCCTTTGTGCTATGATGCTTTGTTTCAGGTGAAAAATTGTATCAAACTCAGTGCACAGGAAAAGAAAACCTTGCTCAACAGCTACCAGACAAACTAGAGGTGAAACGTGTAGAAACATTTATCCTAAAACAAGAATACAAGCAGCTTTACTAGCAAATACAAAATAAACGTTAAACCAGAAACCCTGAAATACTCTAAAGACATTTTTATCTTTGGGCAGCTGAGTGCTGTATGTTGGACAGGTAGGATACATGCAGGGCCATCAACCTCTGAGGTCTCCTCTCCTGCTGTGGTCTTCTCTTACATCAGACACTATGGGGAACATCAAGGCTGCAGCAATTTTGGAGATCTTGACTCAGGCACTGGCAGCAGGAAGACCACCATTAAGATAATTTTGGCCAAGTCCCTTAGTATTTCCACCAGCTGTGATGGATTAGAGCTGCCCCCATCAGCCCCTCAGGAAATCACGGGCTTCTCCCAGGCTTACTGTTAATCAGGGGAAGAAAAGGACTTAGTCCAGTCAGGAGGATCTAGAGCCTTCTCCTCCCAGAAGGAATGCTACAGGAGACTCTCAGCTACAGGATGAGCAGATTTCCCATTGCCCCAGCAGGAAACACCAACAACCAAAACACACCCCAGTAAGTGTGGTGGTCTGCCCAGACACAATGCCCGCCTAAAGCCCCTGCTGAGCTTATCTCTCTTGCCCCAAAGGGACAAAAAAGAAACCAGGAGGAGCAATGCCCCATTACATTGAACTTTGCAACAGCTGTGAGTGAGCCAATTTTGGTGGCCAATTGGCATGTGTCCTACAAGGGTGGCAGAGAGGCGGCACCAGTGGGGAGGCTACAAGCCCAGGAATACGCACTGCTGCCTGAGAAAGGCATCACAACGCTTCCCTGTACATCTGCATCACTCAGTGCCTGCCCTTGGCTTCAAGACAACTGCATCTCCCTGGGCCTCTGTCAGAAGCATCCCAGAAAAACTCACAGGGGAAAGGACAGACACAGGGAACAAAACAGGTGACCAGAACAAGACCTGCGTGCCTTCTCTTTTGAAAGAGAAATGAAGGAGTGAGGTCCTGTGAAGATTTGAAGTCCACTGGTAAAGTCCACACCAGTGAGCATGGCCAGGCACAAATCACCTGTCCCTGAGACAGAGCAAAGCTATGAGACACACCAAAGTTGTGCCACACTCTTCACAGGCTCCGGAGTATGGGAGAAATCCTAGCAACACCCAACCCACAGCAGTACAGGCTTTGTGTAAGCCTCAGAACAGCCCATGCATGTAGGTTGCAGTCTGCCACCCCTGTGCACATTTAACAGGATGTCCTCTTCTTTACTCCACTCCTCCAGAAAACCACGTTGCAGGAGCAACCAGTCCCAGTCTCTGCTTTGCTCACGTTGCCCAGCCCTCCATGCTGACCAGTGGGTGGGTATGTCTTCCACAAGCACCAAGACTGACTCATGCTTCCTCTCCATGCACACAATTTAAGACGCAGTGTCCTTTTCAAACTTCATTAGACTCCCTTTTTTCCAGTCTAATTGGCAAAGCTGATTACACGGAGGCAGAGGTACATCTTTGCACCTAGATTTTTCCTACCCTGTTCCTGGGGCGCGTCAGGCTGTTGATGTGAAGTCCGCTGATCCCATTAAGGAAGAAGAGAAAGGCAGCGATGAACTCGCACCAGTATGTCAGCGTGAAGCCCGTGAAGGTGAGGTGATCCTTCACAAGGATGGAGAAGCTCAGAACGCCGGTGGCCGACAGCAAAAACGAGCAGAGGATGAGAACCGAGCCCATGGACCACTTCCGCCTTGCATTGGTGTCCTCGCAGACTTGGGACACCATCAGCAGCTCCAAGCCAAATATGGCGACCACAACAGCAAAGGACACCATGCTCCTTATGGGAATCGCCCCCACGCTCAGCCCCTCCACCCTGGCCAGGTTGAGGTCAGTGACGCACTTCAGGACGCTGCCGTTGCTAACGGTGCAGAAGTGCCACAGTCCAAAGAGCTGCCCCCTTGCAAAGAGCCAGCGGCCATCACAGACAGAGATGGATGACAAGACCACCGCGATGGCCACACACAAGATGATCAGGCTCCTGATGAGCGTCTCAAAGAAGGATTTCTGCGGTCTCCGGTGCGCCAGCAGCCTCTGCGACTTAACGGAGAGTACAGGGGAGAAAAAACCCTGATGTTAACGGTGCTACTTCAGGGTGAAATGAAACCAGAGGGACAAAGCTATGGGGGGCTTCAGCGTTTGAAAATACTTGCCCGGGCACATCAAACCCGGTCTCGCAGGGGAGGGCGGTGCAAGCTGTACTCCGGGAAGGGTGGGTGAAGCCCTCCCGCTTCCCGGCTGCACGAACGATGCTCCCACATCAATGCCGGGCTGGGGATCACAAAGGCTGTGGGCTGAGCCAGACCCCTGCCCCAGCGCCCCCGCCGCACAGCCCCGGCTCTGGCAGGGCTGCAGGGAACCGCCGGCCCCGGGAGGCTGGAGGCCCGCGGCTGGGAAGGGAGCGGCGGCAGAAGCGGGGCGGGGGGCACCCCGTTACCAG
>JAVJGJ010000061.1:32850105-32885762 GCA_035590215.1 Microhierax caerulescens
GAGAGAGAGAGAGACAGACACACACAGACAGACCGACAGACACACACACACACACCACCCCCGCACGGCGCCAGCAGCAGCCCCCGGGGGCCGCGCCGCTGCGGGGCGGTGACACCCAGTCGCAGAAACGGTCGCGGCCACAGGGACACCCCGGCCCTCGTCCTCCTGCTCCCCGCGGTATCTGCTCCCGCTGCGGGTGTTCGCGAAGCCGCTCGCACGCGGCCCTCCGCACCTGCTCGCCGCTGCTGCGCACCCCTATCTGCCCCGGCGTGCTCGGCCGTCGGCATCTCGCTGCCTCCGCCGTCAGCAAAAACGCTTCCCCCCATAACGTTTGTTGCCCTTGCTCTTTTTCACACGCACCATCCTCTAAGGAATTAGGGATTGCTTTACTTCTCTTCCCGCCACCTCCACCTACCCCCCGCCTTCCTTTTTTCCTGAAACGGCTTTTTTTTTTTTTTAAAGTTTTTAAACCTACCAAGGAAGGTAGGTTTTGCTGTCACCAGAAACTTTTGTTTTACTGCCAAATTTTCATTTTGATTCCAGCAGAGAGGTCTGGGGTGACTCCACAGGATCCGGTGGATGGTCTCCGGGGTGCCCTGGCCTCCCTCACAGGTAGCGAGGTCAGAACGCGACCGTTCCCCTTCCAGCCAAAAAGAGCTGGAAGGATGCCCTTCTCCAACATGGAGTGGTTAAAGTCATCACAACTTTATCCTTCCAGCTTCCACTTCTGAACAGATCAGCTGTCTAGGAAGATTGTCTCATTATTTCAATCTCCACACAAGTTCATGGGGGCTGCCTGTGTTTCCTTGAAAAATACATATATATCTGCTGTGATTGGCAGGGGATGTTTGCTGTAACACTGCTTCTAATAAGAGTGAGCATTTTGAACAACACGTTTAGTTTCAGTTTTGTACTGCTCATTTTAACAACAAATTCTGACTTTTTTCTTTCTCTCTTCCTGCAAAATATATTTTTTAAATTGTTTCTCTTCAAGTTGTATACATTATTAATTATATTTCTATCAAACACTAAACTGGGGTTTTCTGGTTTTGAAAGACAGGGCAAATTTTTGCAAGGTTTGTTGTTAAAACTTCTGTGTGTTTGTGGTCTGCAATATTTTTTGTTTTCTGAACATGTGTTCCAAGCTAGCAAACTTGATGCTTGCCACATCCCTTTCATTTTAGGTTTATCAGAGGATAGAATAGTTTTATGAACATCCAGGGCTATTTATTCCACAGGTTAAACAGCATTCCCGTATCACAGTGTTCAGACTGATTACATGTACTTGCTGTTACACCCTTCCACTTTGAAGTACCAAATGCAACAACATTTATGTAATTTTGGCTCAAAAAGTACAAACAGGTCTGGTCTCATTTGTTGCATGAACTGGACGAACGCTGCTTGCACATAACCGTGCTAAGCAAATGCAGGCTTGGGCCAGACAAAATACACCAACTCTTATCTGGCAAGAACCTCACATGACTTACGCTTTCTGTAACATGGGCTCAATCCTGCAAAGCATTAGGCAATTTGGGCCCCAATCAGCAAAGCTATTAAGCATAGGTCTGCCTTTAAAAAAAGTGAGTCATCCCAATGACTTTAGTAATTTTAAAAAATAATTTTTAATATTGGGGGCATATCCTGCTGAACAAGATAATTTTTTTTTCCATAAAAGCCTGTGGTAGATCACATGAGTAAACACGTGCATAAGAAGCTTTGTAATATGAGGAACTTTAAAGTGGTTACTTTCGAAAGGAAAACTGCTCCCTGTCATACTTTAGCAGCTACATAGTTATCTGCCAAACTGGTTCATTAAGCGAAAAGGTGGTTCGAGTCTTTTAAAGATAAAAAAATTAACAGAATTGCTTGAAGAAAAGACAAATTGTGGAAAAATGCCTCGAGGTTATTATTTTGGAAAATCATAAGCAAAAAGTGTTTTGCAATAAAAAGAGCTCAGTGCTTTAAAAGGAAAAATAAGATTTGGGTTTTGTCTGAAAAACATGTTACCTACATCATAACAACACGGTAAATGACCTTTAAAGCACTTCAGATGTATTTTTGGTTCAGCTGTGTTAATGTAGAGTTCTTGGTATATTGCCAGGTTCGTTATTTTGTTTAGAAAGTCCCTTTTCTCCATTGTTTAAGTGGGTATTTCACATCCTTTCCCTGGAGAGAAAGTTTTCAGGGAAATGTGTTCATAAATAATGGAAATTACCAGAGACTGCTGTAAAACATGGAATAGTTTCATCTGGTTCATTTAAAACCATGAGAAGTTTAACACTAAAGAATCTGTTCCATTTTTTTTCCTGCAGAAGCCTGGACAAGGTTCAGGACTGAAGTCTGAGAGTCACCAGGGGCTTAGGGACCAGTCACCCAATGAAGTATTTCACTTGGAGGTAAAGCAGAACACAAGTGACCGAGTCACCACCGGTCCAGGTTCACCTGATCTGAAAGTTGGTTACTTCTGTAAATACACTTGTCAGTTGAATAAAACTATTTCTGATCACATCTTTAATTCCTGGCATAGCAATTGATCTGGCTAGGCATTTATACCCTCAGTTTTGTCAGACTTCTGTTTTAGGGTGTCTTTCCAGACACAAGGTGACCTGATCTTGGAGATCTTCGTTATCTTGCAGGATGAGTCTTTGGGAGATGCCCAAAGCCTGCATGAGGGGCAAAATGGTTTCTTTGCTATCTTCCCCAAAAATGAGCACGTAGAAAATTTTATGAGGAAGGAAGAGGCTAGCTGTCTCGTGTCACTGTTCTTTTATAAGTGTTTTTTCTTTCTTTTTTCTGGCAGCAGACTGAAAATCCAAGTTGAAGAAGCTGCATTCAGCTCAGGCTGGGTTCAGCCTAGCTGGGCTGAATCAGAGCTTCTGGAATGGGGCAAAAAGTCAGCAAGTTGCTGGCAAGCTGCTCAAGATTGACAGCTTCTGGGAACACAGGCACAGCCTTCCCTGGTGAATAGCACCCCAGGCAGCCTACTTAATGTAAGGGGGTTTGGGGTTGGACCAAGGCCTGCACAGCTCACACCAACCCCTTACCACAACCTTTAGTTCACAATTTTCTTTCCATTGCTGCAAATTACTGCAGCCAAGAGGACAGCATCATCCTAGCATGTAAGAGAGATGCAGTCAAGCACGTAAAGCTCTTGGGCCAGGTGGTTTCACTTTGCCTCCTGGCTGGAGGTCTCTCCGGTGCCATGGGAAGGCAGGCTGCTCACTGCCCCACGTCCCTGCAGTCCTAGCTCTCCCACTCACCACTGGACACGGCAAGAATACCTGCAGCCAAGGTCTGGGATCCTATTGTTCATCCAAATCAAACCGTACCCGTTAAGGCACTCATAGCTGGGTTAGAAACATGCTGATAATATGCCGGTCCATTACGGAGGCTTTACCCCTCACCCCCATGAACTCCAAGAATAAGAAGAGACTTTAAGCAGAAGGACAGGCTTAAAGGAATAAGTTTTTTATCCTGGAATAATTGTTCTTTCACTTCTGATCAGTTTCTGGACTTACTTCAGCATCACACTGCAGAGACCCAACACTGGTTGCTCACTCATTCTGCTTTGGATTCAGACCTTTTTAGGGACCTCTGGCAATAGTTACATTGACTTCGGACATACCTCAAAGTACTTGCATCTGTCCATTGTGACAAATTGATGCTTTGAAATAAACATTCAATAGAGAAAAATATAACTAGCCCTTTTCACACTACTAGAAAAATTTGGGTCCATAATTCAAAACTGTGTAAGCTGGGGTAAATCGTATTATTTGTTTCTCAGCTGTTACATACACATTTCTTCTCACAGTAAAACCTCAGATTTAAAAATACCAAGTATATGAAACTGGTGAGACCACCTTTCAGAGTCAGAACTTATTCAAATGAGCAGTGTTTGTTAGGTGGAGATGACATACCACCATCTCAGCCTTTCGGGGAACACAGTACAAGCCAGTGCTTTCGCACATTTTGGTGGAGACAAACAAGGCATCTTCCTGGCTGTTCTAGCCAAGTAACATAACTTTCCTTCTTTCCAGGATGCAAAATCACCTGACTGATGCAAACAGAACAAGCTCCTCATTTACAACCGACTGGGCAGAGATCATGTAATATCCCCACATGCCAGGGTTTTGGCCTCTTTTAAATAACAATAAAGAGCTGCTCATTGCAGTGGGAATACATAGAGCTAAAGTAATCCTTGCTAACGTGAGGATTGGAAGGGATTTGTTGAGCCACTGATTGCACTTCCAAGCAGTTTTTCATATCACCTCTTTCATAAGCTCAACAAACTCCAGAAATTTTGACCAGCTGTTCCTCCCCAGGCCCATGTTCATTAATGATACTGTATTTGTGAACAGCTTCTCCATCAATCTAGACAGTCTGAGGTGCAGGGAAGGTTTCAGTCATTAGAGGCAAGACACACTGAATGATTTTGAGAACAGCTCTGTACACCTTCAGGTACTTGTGAGGTAGCAAAAGATTGCTCTAAAACTATACCGGATGGCAGGATGGCTGTAAGAGATTAATCACCTCTAATGATCATTAATAGTGTCAGACCTTGAAAAATAAATGTTTGTGTACAGGGACTAACCCAAAATCCAGTAGCTTCAGGTAGAAATGGGAATGAGAGTTTAAAGACCACTGCAGCCAAGCTCCACGTTAATTCTCTATTCTAGAATAACAAAACCAAGCTGTGTTTACCTTCCACAGATATGCTGGTTCTACAGCAAATACAAGCTCATTCTATAAATGATGAAGACAGTCATGCCTAGAATGCATCGATCTTATCTGCACTTCAAATGAGCATCTGAAGATTGGCTAATTTATAGATCAGTTATCTGAGCCTGAAGATAATTCATATACTTAGAGGTAGAGGGAAAAATAACAAAAAGAAAATCAGACTATATTTTATGCTATCAACTTCTACATTGGTGAGTTTATTACTGTGACTCTCACTCAAATGTGTTATGTCTATGTAATATCAACTTGTCTTCTAAGCAGCTTTGACAACTTGGAAGACTGCATAACCTTTTTTGGGTGACAGCTGTGCATAGTATTCAGAAATTTATCCACGTCAAAATACATTTTCTTTTTTGTCTTCCCCAATTTATAATCAATCCCTTAAGACAGCTCAGATGCATAGTCACCCCAAAGTGGTACTGCCTGATATTGTTTGCTCTGAACACTCAGCAGGCAGAGCAAGTATTTTAAACAGCAGCAAATACAACTGTCATTTATTTTTAGCAGTATCATCAGGGTCAAATAAGTTCAAAGGTTGAAATAATTGCATTGTGAAACAAGATCACTCCAGATGGAGAGTAGAATTTTGACATAGTTGCACACCGCAGTCAGCCTCAGAGTGCTTTTTAGTCAAACATAAAGCTTCACAGGATTAAAAAAAATCTGTTATGTCTTAAGCAGCACACCAACACTGATTTGTTAAATCTGTGCTACGAGCATTTCACCTTCACATGTTTGGTAAGAGCAAGCAGAACCCACAAGAAAAAGAAACAGCCAAGCAAAACATACCCTTTACAGCTTATCTTTAATTGCACTGGGTGCCAATCAACGAAGTTTCTCTGCAAGAACTAATCGTAGAAGTGCGATAGAAGGAACACTGTCTTATCACACACGCAAGTTAGCATTTATTATTGTCATATCCAAAGTCCAGATGCCGTCCTGCACACTCTGCAAACTCAGCAAACCAGACCTGAGTGCGTGTGTGCCAGCTGGCCTCTGACCTCCTGCTTGTTGGGCTTGTTTCAGCGCACGTCTTTTCCCCTTCCCAAGCGCTGCGAGGATCAGGATGTTACTGGCCTTTCTTTGATCTAATACAGAGGAAATAGCAGCAGCTCCCTGAGTGGGTGTCAGAACAATTCCTTGTTTTGCAGCACTGCCCAGCCATCAAAAGCTCCTCCACCAAGCATACCTTATCACAGACAGAATAATGGTTTTGAAGTTATATTTTGGTTTGAGGCTTGCTGCTTCTGTTTCAAATCTCAAGGCTATATATCTTTATGGTTGTCTATTTTTACCACTTTATCCTTTTAATAAAAGTAATTACCTCTACCCACAAGTCTCTTCGTAGATATCCTTGAACAACTATTGCCATCACTACTGCCAGAGTGTTATTTATGCAACCCAGGAATCTCATACTCCATACCAACAGCACTATGCTGCCATTAAGTCAGCAACATTTTCAGACAGCCCAACAGTCCATGCACTTACAGACATTCATCCTACTGCTAAACAACCAGCCCCTCAACTCAGTTCAGCCTTTTTTAATGCTCTCCCTGCAGTGGTGGTACCCACAGTTAGTCTCATCACTGACACTGTGCACAGATGTTGGTATGCTCGTTTCTGCCTTAGCACCTCTTGTACAGTCTCTTACTGCATAGCTCTTACTTCCACAACTTGAATTTTGTTAGCTTATTCCTGAGATGCACAATTGATTGCCAAAGGGTAGATTAATTGCCAAAGGGCAAGCTAAATAGTAAGACCACTGATGTTACTTTCCCAAGGAAGGTGAAGCTGCAAGCAGGAAGGTGTTACTATGGTGAAGTACCCCAGTAAGGACATCCAAGGTAGAGTTCTCAGTCACTTGTATAGACTGGCAAATAGCATTATTTGTAAGTACAAGGAAACGTATAAAAGCCTGGCCAAGACTAAGCCCTCTCTGGGATAAGCACTGTGTATGTAGCAATGTTTTCCTAATGCCAGACAGGTATGAGAAAGGACAGCAGCACCATAACTACATCTCACAGGGGAAATAAAGCAGAATGAGGATACAGAACTTAATACTCCCAGCCCACTCTTTAGACAGAATCCAATTCTATTGCTTTAGCAGTCAAAAATTCTGAGAAGACCCGTTTTGACAGAAAGCATGTTTAACAAAGTGCAGCTTGCTCACAGCCATCAGCTTCCAGCAAACAAGAGCAGAAGTGGAAGCATTTGCCAGTATGAGTGGGTTACATCCTGCTGCAGATTGACAGAATCCTCCAAGGAGAACCAGCTTCACAAATACAGCTGTGAAGACTGAGCTGGCTGTGGAATTTCAGGCTGGCAAACAGCTAAAAACATCTCTGATGCTGAAGACCTACTCTTACCCCTCTTTTGCAATGTGAATGTAATCAAGGAAAAACTAACAGAGGATACAAGTGGAGGTAAAAAACCCCAAATGCTTATATTACTTACCCAGAAGAACAAGGAAGAATAAGAATAAACAAACTTTTTCCTTAAGAGAACAGAGCTCCAAGAGCATTTCCCATTAAAAGCAGCAAAGGGGGAAGTTACAGTTTTTGAAGTCTTCTCTATCTCTTACCACCAGCATGAGGAAAAAAAAGCACGAGTTAGATACGACACAGCAAAGCCTGTGTAACTTAGTACAAAACTATGTATTTACCTAGACAGATGGATAATTATAGGTTTCACCCCTATGTATTTCTATAAATCAATTGCTTATCTGAAGACTGTTTGAAGTCCTCACCTGTTCAGATGCTAACCAGTACATGTCACCTTTTAGAAGCAATGTCTCCCTTTTCCAGCATCAGAAACTCCAACAGATTATACTAGGCAGACCAAAACAGGTAAAAACCTACTAGAGATGGTCACAGCTGTGGGTTTGGTAATAAAACTTCTGATGAGCACCAAGTCTTTCTGTTTGAACAACCTTGCCAGTGTCAAGCCAGTCTATACTTGATTCACCCCTCACTGCAGCTTCGGTACATGGCAACAGCAGTACTCTGTACACACAGCATTAGACTGTGAGCCTCTTCACAGTAATCTTCGCGGCGCTCCAGCTTTTGTGGGTTGCCTCATTTACACAAGACAGGAGGCAAAGCAGTATCGGGCAAGACCGGACAGGTCTGGACACGAGCCCGTACTGCAGGAGCGCTGACTGCTGAGCGCCCTCTAGCGGCACAGCGACTGGAGAGGCTGGCTCGCGCCGTACACAGTTAATTGCCATGTTGCAGCTGTCAAACAAGGGAAGAATTCGAAATAATCGCTAAGGGATGACCATAACAACAGCTAAAGTACCAAATGCACTTTAATGAGTTCCAGATCTTGTTCCCAGAAGAAATTTATAACGTGTCAGTACATTAGGCAGGTATACAACTTTCTCTAAACTACAGGCATGAGGAAAACTGACTATAATATACAGGTATTTAAAATTATTTGCAGAAACCAGTTTTCCACAGTATTAGAAATAAGGCATGTTTCAGGTGTGCAAGTGGCTGCTATATCCAGTCCTCAGATGCCATATTTGCCCTTTAGTTCTTCCACTTTCGCTATGTAAGCTTTCATTGCGTCTTCTTTGGACATTCCTGAAGGACAGAACACAGGAAGCAGTCAATACCTTTTGCATGCAAGTCACAGTTCCTTGCTATAGCACGTAGCAGCACGCCACCAGAGAGAAAAGAAGCTAAGAAGGTCACTTGGCTGCAAATCTAGTATTAAACAGACATATTAAGCAAGTTTTGAAGTGGCAAATACACTGTTTATTGCTGTCTATACAAATAGAAGTTCTATTAACACTATAACAGCCATTAGAGGAAAGCTATTCAATCAACTTAGACTGCATTTAAATGTGGTGCTGGTCCTTAAAACACCAGAAAATTCCCATTTTTGTAGATGAAATAATTTCTTTGCCTCTTATTTAGAGGAGAGCACCCAGTTGCATCTTCCACTTAGGAAAGCTTCAAAAGAAACAACTGAGGGAGAGCTCAGTCTCTGGGGTACCAGGCTGGGACCTGGAAAACAGACTGAAGTTGCTGCTGCTGCTACAGCTCTCCTTTGTGTGGCATCTTGGGGCAGCTGGGGGATGTTTTACCTTAATTCCATTTCACACAGGCTACATTTTTCAAGATTACTTCTGCCTTGCAGAGGTAATCAAAAGTAAGTTTATCACAGCATTCTAAAACTCTTGTCTTATAAGGCCACACTATTTTATTTCTTGCTGAACCACATATGCTTTTCTGACTAGTTCGCCTGTGGTTTTGTTTACTTTTTTTTTTAAGCAGATATTTACCTTTCAATGCATTCCAGGCATCCCACTTTGCTTTGCCTTTGAAGTCCAGCATACCAGGGCGGTCTGAGAGACAGGATAAACAGCAGTATTAGTTTGTGTGGTCTGAAGGTAGGCAGTACCCATTCCTTTCCTGAAGGAAAGGGATATTTTGCTCTTAATTACAATAAAGTAAAATGGTTCATCTTTGCAGCTATTACTTACTAACCTGTAGTCAGGAGATCACCTCACGGAAGCATGCTGGAATGCTACTGGTGGCAACAGAGATATTCTCTGTCAAGTTCCCCTAAGACGGCAGCATTTGAGCAGATCACCAAATAGCATGATTTGGTTTTATCATATTTTCTGAAGAGACTGCCGTTGCATGTCAGCTCTCCAATTGAAGAGCATCAACTTTAAAGTAAAGCAGAAATGCCCCAAGGCCCATTACACAGAGACATGAAATCAAAAGCCACTAGCATAAAGCTTAGAACTCATTATCATCAAGTTAATAGTATGTTTCTAACACACAGCTCTTCATTTGCTCTGTCATCTCGGGTTATAAACTCTGAATTCTAATTCATTTCATTGCAGGCTACATTGTGGCCTAATAAAGACAAAATAAATGAGATACGGATGCGTATATGGTTATTCTTCATGTAAAGTCCCCTTGAAACGGAAAATAATATAGCAAGAAACCTAAAACCCTCTGTGGTTTTACTTCCCGTCTCGTTAAAGATAACTCTTAGGATTAACAAATGGAACTGGATATTACCCACAAAAATACCCTTGTACTGCTCACATGGCAATGTGACCCACAGAACTAGTTGGCAGCTCCAACAAAAACCCTATTAGCTTTCTCTTACACAGATTGCTTTCCTAGCCAACTCCTGTTAGCTACTGCTTCACAAGAACACAGCAACATGCAGAAACATTGGTATATTAACAGCTCTAGAGTACCATTTCACCATAGCAAACTGGTATAATACTGCTAAGGTCCACCCATACCTAAAGGATCAAACCTTAAAACCACTCAATTCTCCCCCTCCATGCTGCTCATCTTGCAGGGTGTGTGGGGGTGTGTATTAAGAGACTGCAAGCACCCATATTTACCATTTCCTGCACACTTCGCTGCCAGCTTTTAATTTAATCGACACCCAATAAACTCCACCAGCAACTGGGTCAGGAGGCCAGTGCTCCAAACAAATGACCTTTTTCCTTTCTAATTCTAGTTACTCAAGTGTTATAAGAGGCCAATGGAGGCAGGCTTCATTCTAAATGTCATTCTTAGGCTGAGCTGCCAGTGACTTAAGTGTAGCAACAGAAGTAGCAGGGGAGATTTTGCAAAGCGTACCTGCAGAGATATTTCTGCTACAGTCTTTCCAAGATGTAATATTTAATTGCAGCTCCTCTAAAGCTTTGTCCCCTTCTTCTGTTTTGGCTTTACAGTTCATTTTTAGCAGCCAATCCAATTTAAACGAACTCCCCTCCCCACAACAAAAAAGTTGGTGCAATTCCACAGCTGCACAGTTTGCCTTGCTGTTTAAGCCTGTTTAAATGAGAAGTGTTTGTATTAAGGTAGCATCCCTCGGCCTAGGCAAGTACTTGCTGAGAGAGGTCTCCAATAATCCCAAACCCAACATTTACACAAAGCTAACACAAAGGATTCTCAGACCGTTGCTACACGATTTAGATGGCTGCGGCTGGGTTAATCTAAAAACCACAAATTGCACAAAACCTTATCAGGTCAGCTTATGCCTGCCCGCCTACAAATCCATGCCAAGTCGGTACTGAGGCGTTTTTGCTAAACCGCGGGATTGCAGGAAGGGCGGCACACAACAGGGGAGAGGCCCTGCCTCCCCCGGCGCCTCCCGCCCAGCCCCAGGCCGCAGCTGCCAGGCCCCCAGCCGCCGGGGGCCCTGCACACAGGGCGGCGCTGCCCGGCGGGGACCGAGGCGAAGCTCACCCGTGTTCACGTCGCCCACCGTGGCCTGTTTGTAGTGGCTGTAGACGTCGAGCATCTCCTGGTCCGTGGGCTGGGACTTGAGCTGCTTCACCTCCTCGGCGGCCTTCTGAAACGCGGCCTAGAGGGGGAAGCCGCAGGGCATAGCGGGGGTCAGTACCTGCAGGCTGCCACTACCGCCACCCAACGCAGCGGAGAAGGACAGAAAGGGGGAGAAGGACAGAAAGGAAGAGAGGCACCCATCTCCTCCGCCCCCAGCCCCCTCAGAGCCCCCCGCACCTCAGTCATGGCGGCGAGCCCAACGCGCTACCGACCACCCGGCGTCTGCCGCGCCACCCCCGCCGCTTGGCCGCTTCACCCCTCGCCAGAGCGCCTGCTGGCCAATCCCAGCGCCACGGGCAACACGGCGCCAATCGGCGCCTGCCGGGGCGGGGAGAAGCCGGGCACAGGCCAATGCGGATGCAGCGCGGGATGGGCGGGCTTCGAGGGAGCCGCGGCGCTCGCTGGCGTGAGGCGCTCGCCCGGCCATCGCCCAACAGCAGGCGGGAGCCCCGCCCAGCTCCGCTGCGGCTCAGAGGCGCGGGCAGGGGGAGGGGACAGGGCGCGTCGCAGCCAATCCCTCGGTGCGGTGGGCGGCACCGAAAGGACGTGATTGGTGGGGCTGTGCGAAGGCGGGCTGAGGAGAGGGACTCGGAAGCGCTGGCGGGGCAGTCGGTAGCAAGGCTGAGGGGTAGTAACGGCCCTGTTGGGGCGGGACGGGGGCCGAGGGGGCTGTGAGGAATGAGGGAGGGCGCTCGATTTCGAACGGATGCCAGGGGCGGGCGGCGCTCTGCCGCGGGCCCAGGTGCTACAGCGGGTGGGCCCAAGCCGAGCGGGCCCAGGGGAGGGCCCCTTTCGCAAGAGGTACCGGTCGGCAGCGCCTCTGCCCCGGGCAGCGCCTCTGCCCCGGGCAGCGCCTGCGAGGGGTCTGCCGTGCTGCCCCGGTACCTGGGCCCCGCCCGAGGTGGGGTCGGTCTGTGGGGTCTGTGCAGTACGTGTGAAAAGCGGCGGTCTCTGATTGCTCCCAAATCTGTGTTCTTACAGCGTTCTTCCATGCTGCAGGAGAAAGCTAACTGGATGCTATCCCCTTTCCTTTACTCTCTACTGTGCCCTCCAGGTCTCAAGCCCGTGTGCAACAGCATCGAGAAGATATTAATCTTTGCTGTATAGCATAAATCTAGTGATTTTAAGGTACAAAGTATGCTTTTCATGATTGGCATCTTTCATTTGTGTATCACAGCTTATTTACAATGAAAACTGAGTTAGAGCTCTGGAAGTTACTGACCAAGGGGTTGTAAAGGCAAGTTGCCTTCTGATGTGGAAGGTCTGTGTCCCCATTCTGCAGAAGGTATTTGTAGAAAATACTGCTTGCTTACTTTGCCAGGACAAATACAGCAAGAATTGGGAGGTGCCCGGGTACCTGCATGATGGTGGGGTGCTTAGATAATCTTCCCTCGCAGCACAGAAGGAAAACAAAAAGACATACACACACAGAAAAAAAGAACATGAAAGGATGAATAGGTAAGAGAATCCCTTGCAGGATTGGAAGTGGTGACTGAAATGGCTGCAGAGGGATAGGAGATGCAGCGGTTGTGCTGTGTCCCTGGCTGATGTTGCAGCACTTAGACTGCAGCCTTAGCTCATTGCTGTAGCAGCCACGGCAGTTTATTGTCTGACCAGAAAGCAATGTTGTTGAGGAATATCCAGCACCAAAAATGAGAGATTGTCAAGGTAGGAAATAGCTTATTTTCCTGTGGAGAGAAAGAACCCAATGGAACAACAATGTGGGTTTCTTTGAAGGTGATTCTCATAAGGTGATTCTGTCGTAGGATCTGCTCTCTGCTGAAGTACTATAAGTCCTGTAGAGCCATTCTAGAGACCTACTATTTTAAATTAAATTAAGTCTCTTAGTTATGTAGTATTATACCAGGAGAATTATTTGCATGTGTATGTGGGGGAGATTTTTCCTCTTTCTGTAGGGAGGTAAAAATGAGTGTTGTGTGACAGCTTAGGCATTTTTCAGGGTATTATGTCCTTGACAATATAAAGGTTTGTTCATTGTAGTACATTCTTTTAGAGCACAGTGTTACTCACCCAGCAGGTAGTCTTCAGTCACTTAAATCCCAAACAACATACTTGCATTTATCTGTAACATTTTTGTGTGCTTAATAGGGAGTCTGGTGCTGTATTACACAGCACAGGTACAAATACTGGACTATTTGGTGTACAGTATCAATAATATCCTAGGCAACCCTGTTTGTTTTGAGATTCTGATACTGCTTCTGTAGAAATAATAGAAATAAAGTCCTGAAAGACAAAATGCTATTGAATTTCTCACCATGTTTTAATCTTTGCCTGAGGCCCCCCTGTACCTTGTTTCCTAGTTGTGCTCATACACAGAAGAAGTGCAATCATTCCTCTCTTTAATGTTTTCCAGGTTATTCAGAATTAATTCTCATGTCAGCAGAAAGCTCAACCGTCACAGTTCGTCTTGTTCGCTCTTTTGAGCACCGGAATTTCAGACCTGTGGTGTATCATGGAGTTAACTTGGATCAGACAGTAAAGCAGTTCATTACTTTTGTGCAGAAGGGTAAGGGGCTGTTGCCTTACTCATTTGTTTCAGTCCCATGTGTTGTTGTCTGCACAAGAAAGTGTGCAAATGAATGGGAATTCTGTGGCTTTGGTAGAGATGCCAGATTTGTGTTTACATCCCCTGTGCGCTCTCCTCCCTTGGATGAAAGGTCTGGAGTTGATAAGGGTGTCTATGGTCCATGTGCCATGCCTGAATCTGGATAGACTGCTCCCCCTGCCCAGATCCCCATGTTTAGTCAAAAAGAGACGAGGGCATTGTGTGTTTGGCTCGGTGCCTCAGGCTCCTTGAGTCGTGCTGTCAGGCAGCTATTCATAAATTAACAGGAGTAAATTAGTAAAATTTAGAGAGCCTTTGATCCTTAGGAACTACACCAATATGTGGAATGTGGGAATGCAAATCTGTTTGCTATTTGTGAGAAGAGAGGATCTCAAAAAATTGTTTTTGACACTGCGAGGTCTAACTGTGCATGTTTGCTGCCTAGTTTGTGTCTCCATTTTGAGCTTTGTGGTGCGGATTTACTAATCTATGAGCTTTATGGTTTAGAAGCCTGGCTGAAAGTGACAATGTATCTAAAAGTTAATTAATGTAGACCAGCCCACACAGTGACTCAGTAGTTAGGGCGTTACCCTGATCTTGCAGGTGTATTTCTACACATCTAAATGGAGACATTCAAAGAGTGCAATATAGCATCATTTGGATTTTTTTACATGAAGTCAGCTTAAACAAGTCTCGAACTGTTGTAGCTGATAATATTTGAGCAACTCCTAGGACATTGCCCTGGGCCTCACAGCTATATAGTGTTTTCACCAACTTCCATATGTCTAGACAGTGATAGGCATGGCAATATTGTAGGATGCTTTGAGAAAACTACAAGCACTTCCAAAACATATGGTACAGCTGCTGTTATGAAGAATAAAATAAAAACCAATGCTTTTGATGTGTGCAGTATTGCAACTCGCTGTTATTTGAGACAAAGCTAGCATTTTGAATAAGGCTTTTTGGAACCTCATTCCACAGATGCATAGTGCTGTTCTTGGTCCAGAAGCTGTGTTCCTTCCTTTACTGTAACCTGTTTTGAAGGGGGAGTTTGAGATAAATTGTTAAACTACTGATGAAAGTATGGTTTCAGCCGCCTTGCTGCTGAGCACCCCACAGGTGGCTGGGCCAAGTTAAATCCCTGCGTGTCACTGGAAATGCTGGCACCAGGGAAGGTGTTAGTATTCTCGCAGTTGCTTACGGGCTGTGTTCTGCATGCAGCTAAAGAGTTAATTTTCTACAGTTTGGCTTCTTTTTTGTGGCTGGTTCCCATGGCTGTGTTTACTGAGCAATTCAGTTATGAGTGACAGTTGTCTGCTGTTTGTATAAGGTAGAGGGAGATGCTGTGCAAGCCATTAACAAGATGTTGCTGGCAGATTTCTGAAGGATCAGACTCCTGTGATCATATCCTAATTGTATTGACACATTGTCCTCACAGGTCGTTTTGTTCAGAGGGACTTCATGCTCACGTGAAATTATTCAGTATGGAGAAACCACCAAATTTGAGCCAAAGGTTGTGTTTTATTATTTGATGCTCAAACAAGTCTCCTGTGTTTGTGGATTTATTTTGATGTAAAGGATGTCCAGGGTGCATATATTGCACAATAATGGAAAATAAAATATTGGAAATAAAAAAAGACAATTGTGTTTTAACTTGGTGCTTTATATTTTAATAGATGTGTCTTCAAGATCAGCACTTCCTCCTCCTTTTAAAAATTACAAGTATGGTAGGTGTGTTTTTTTTTCTTTTTGTTTTAATTCCTGTAAAATGCAGACATAATATTTTATACCAGTTTTTATACAATTTAAAAGATAACTGCTGTAGGATCCTCATGCTGCTGGCAGTGCCTACCTACATTTGCAACTCTACCCAACTCTTGTAGCTGGGGTTATGCCACTGGGATCATGTCTACAGAGCTTGGCTGTTATTTTGAAGTTCCGTATTAATCTTTGAATTAGGCTGCATGTTATACATTATTTGCTAATTGGTACCAATGGTTTTTAGTATTAATTTTTTATTACTTTTGTAAGTGCCTTTTAATGCTCTTTTTACTCTAGTGAGCAGCTTGTGGTCTCAAAGGCTTTGAAACTGTAGTTGTCTATGGACTTATGTATTTTAGTATCTATTTACTAATTGTGAAGTCAGAAGCAGGAGGTGAAGTCAGTAAATAGAAAATGCTTAAGACTTACATATTTAAATAGTTTACATGATATAAGAGAAGCAGGGGAACTGGTGAAATAGCCTGGTGTGAAGTTATGTAAAGCTATGTGTATATTTCCTTTTTGTGAAGATTGCCATGAACATGTGCAATTCAGCTGTTTGGGACAGAATCTACTTTCAAAATAGACTAAATTATTTCCTTTCCTGGAGTCAGTTAACTCGGATGTGAGTAACGTATCTTTTCCTGAACTTGGCAATTCTGAAAGTTCCCTTGGAGTTTTGCTGCAAGTGATCCTCTCTCTCCCATGTTCTTGGAGTTAACAAACTCCTTCCTCTACAGTGATTCAAAGAATTGAATGAGGAACCTACTTAATACATGTGAATGGTAATAGAGTTTACTTGCCTATTTAAAAAAAAAGAAAAAAGAAACCCCCAAGCATTTAGTTCTGTGTTCTTGCTAATGGTGAAACAGACAGTGCAAAATGAAAATAATGTTTTGTCAGTGGCAAGGACTTGAACGTTATGATTATTTTTAATACATTACTTAAGGTCTTAAAATCTAGGTAACTCTTAAGTTTGAATTTGGAGTGCCCTTCCTCCCTCTAATATCTGTGGCTTTGGCTAGATGAGGGTGTCCTATCTAGAACTGCTACTGTCAGTGCAGTGATATTCCTTGTGTTCCCTATCCCTGCTGCTAGCTGTTTCATCACTTAGAGCATCAGTTTAGTTTTTCCCAAGGCATATGTTGTGCCTGAGTGCCTGATTGTGCTGGGCAGAACGGAGCATAATGTGGGTGAAAAACACTGCAAAACTTTAAAACCTGTTTTACCAGTTAGTGGGGGCCTGCTTTTAGTGGGATGGTGTTAGCTGCATGGAAATTTTCACACAGAAAAATCAAAGTCAAGTTCCTCACCTTCCCCTCAGGCTGTGAATCATCTAGGTTCATGTTTTTGGCATGTCTTGTGTGCTCTGCTGTCTTTGTTGTATTTTGGTGATGAAAGAGCAGTGAGACTTCTGCATGACTAGTGATCATAAGAATCAGATTTTTCCTCCTTTGTTTGGCAGTGCCAGAAATCTCAGGTGGACCTGGCTGTCTCTCACCTGGCCTGTTACGGCTTCTTCTCTCCAGAGTTCAGCACCACTTTGTTCTCTTAACATCATATATAATGGCATCACATTTTCCCTCTTGTCTTGGTGCTCTCATTCACGTATCAATGCTTTCATTTTCTCTTCATTTCTCTGTAGACACCATTCTTGTCCTCAGTCTAGAACTCTTCTCGGTCAGTATCTCATGTTCCTACCCTGTCATTGCCATCTTTTCACTGACATGGCAGCCTGGGTGCCAACTTGTCTCATAAGCTGCTTCTCAGTTCCCCCCCGCTCCATGAATGCAGAGCAATGTGGTAGACAGTTCACAGAATCAGACTTAGGAAGTGATTTCTTATCTGTTGTCACAGAATATTTACTACTGGAAAAGGATAGATAAAAATTTGGGAATATGATTGAGTGGGATTAAATGGGGATGAAATAACAAAGGCTATTGAGAGGACTTAAGGCTTTAATCACGATGAGAAAAGACCGCAGTTTCATTTCTGTGACAGAGTTAGAGAAACCCTTGAACAGCTCAGGTGAATATATGGTAAACTATTGAATGCCAGTGGTGGAGTTGTGAACAAATAAAATTGAGACAACAGTTCAGAGAATGGACAAAGGTTAGAGAGAAACTTAAAATTAACAAGCAGAGGCTGGATTGTATTTGCTGTGGCGGAAAGGTTTCATGATTGAAGTGTATTTTTGCTGTGATTGCTTGGTCTTTTTTGCAACATATCTATGCAAGATGGGTCCTAGTAGTTGCAAATTAATATGTGTCTTGTTTCTAATGCTGCAATTATTACAACATATTAAGGTTGCCTTCTCAGTGACCTCTGCAGTGGGAATACAGAGTAGTTTTTACCTTCTATAATGTTATAAATAAAATGTTCAAAATGGGCCATTTTGGTGTTATGAAAGCAAACTTTGGAGAGGGAATGTGATACTTGTTATTCTGAACATCTGAATACGTGCTTTCGGTAGTTTGGAAGTTGTTTTAGCCTATATTTAATTTCCTAGCATCATTCTCTTACTAGACTATTTTAACATGTAGTGTTCAGTTAATGCACAAAACCAAACTAGAACAGGAAACGACCAGCTGAGCAGAACTGGTTTTTTGCTTTTTTGCTGGGAAGGGGATTCATGTGTTACTCGGAATTTGAACACAGAGGCTTTAGAGTTTGATTTTTTTTTCTTTTTTTTTTTTTTTTAAGCACTGCATGGGCATCTTCTGACTTCCATTCCCTCTGGATCTTTGCACTCATCTGGTTGCTTTAATGATCACACTATTTTCCCCTCTTTCTCCCTTCTGTTTACAAAGCCCTGCCAGAGGAAAACAGTAATATTTTTTTTTTATAACATAATTTCTTGAAATCCTACACCGCACAAGCGTGTCAGAGGTAAATATTATGGAAGAGGTTAGAGCAGTAAAAAGAGGAGAGGCTGTACATGTTCATGGAAAATGGACTCACTTAACAAAATTTTTATGGTGGGTGCTTTCTTCATGAGGAGGAAAATTTGAAGGAATGAGTTGAAGTGTTACTGTGTCTTAATCACTTGCTGCCTATCATCTGAACTGTAGTAGCTGACAGTGCATAAATGCTGTGTGTCCTGCACCACCTGCATGTGTAAAACCTGTTAGGTTAAAACACCCTAACTGGCATTTAAATTGATGTGTTTTGACTGGCAATTGGGATGGTCATTAGTTAGTTACTGTAATTCAGCCAGCAGACAGGAGCCCAATAGGATGTCGTACCTTGATGTTGGATTGACTGGTTTAAGAATGTGGCTGCAGGACTGGGAAATTAAGATGTTTTCTCCTCTTTTAGGTTGAAGACAAAAAATTTTATTAACAAAAGATTTTGAACCTTAGCCCTTTGTTTGTCTCTCTTTCCCCAAGTACAACTTTCAGTGTTACTTGCCTGTTAATCCTTATTTTAGGAAAACATTGTCTTTTCTTTCAGATACGATGAAGATTATTCACCAAGCACACAAATCTAAGGTATGATTATTAGCTGTATTCTTCCCTTTTTACATGCTTTAATTCATGTCAACATTTAATTCAGTCAAACGAGACTGGGGCAGAGACAGTCAGTAAATTCTTATTATCTTTGTATTTTGGTTCTCTGTTTTGTAGACTGGTGAACTTGTAGTGAGTTTGGAAGATGATGACAAACTGATTTTGAAAGAAGATAAAACGCTGAAAGGCGCTGGAGTAGGTAGGAGTACATTTGTATTGACTAAAGGTGCTGTTCATTGTGGTTGTCATTAAACTGGTAACTGGCTGATTATGTTTGGATAGCCTGCTGAAAAGTAAATGCTATTCCTGATGCTCTTTACACTACTTGATAATTATGCAGGGAAGAAGGGGGGATAATGTACATTCAAATCATTGGACTGAGGGCAGCAGGTATCTGCACTCAAATGTTCAGAATGCAAATTGTGATTTTTAGAGGGTATGCTTATAATTCTGCTGAGAGTAATTTTAAATGATTGACAGATAGGTTATTAGTACCATGTCTGCTTAGTCTTATCAGTAACATTTAAACTGATGTTTTGGTTAGAAATGTAAGTAGTGGAACCAGCATGGAATAATGAAATAAGATTAGATTTGTTTAATGTGCAGCATACAGTGCCTGATAGCCAGATTGCTCAGGAAAGCTCAAGCATTATCATTTAGAGAATGTGCTGAACATAGCAAAGAGTTGAAACTTGACCTGATTTCTCATATTTTGACAGGGGACTACATATAGGGCATGTCTTTTGGTAATAATGTAAAGAAATGTCTGTCATGATAAAATTGATGGTCCCTGGATGTCCTTTGGGCTTCACATAAATGTGGCTGAATGACTTTGTGGCAGCAGGGTACTTAAGGGATGTAGTTGTATTCCACCTTGATATGGACATTTGCTCATTTGAATCTGATTTGCCTAGCTGGAATGCTTAACTGCCTGTGCTCTAAGTGCGGGGGTTTCACAGAGAAAGCTCCCTCCTGTTCCTGCTGCCCTCTGATTGCTCCCCAGCTGGGGTACAGGATTTCCTTCACATAGGTTTCTTGGCTTTTTTGTTTCTTTCCATTTACTTTCTGGTTTTAAGTGACTGGGAATGTCTCTTTAATGTTTTTCTCTAGGGTGTACTGCAGCTGGCCTCGGTATACCTTTCCTAAAGGTCTCTGGGTGTTCCTATAATATGAATGATAGTTACTCTCTGGCTGTTCGTACTAAGCCAGGTCTTTTTATCTGGAGAGAAAAGAATAAAAAAAGTTCCTCAGGAAGGAGGATTAATGGCACTCAAGTCTTTCAGATTTGTCATTTAGTTAGCAGAAGATTCATTTAAGCATGATTTTTATCTACCTAAGGCATAAGAGGCAGTGCAGTTCAGGAGAGGGACTGAAGACAGTGCCAAATGCTGAATTAGAAACTACATTGTCCAGAGCTGCCTTCTTTCAAAAAAGTATTGATAGTATCGATAAATATCTGTATATATTATCCATAAGCTGTAGCTACAGGAGTGAAACAGTTGGATGTGATCTCAAAAAAGGTGTCAAACCATCAGAATAAATGTAATAGTGAAAGGAAACTGGAGTAGACCAGGCTGTTCTGTGTCTTTGTACGAAGAGAGGTTGGCTCATTAAAGACACAAGATAATTTAAAGCTGCTTTTAGGTTTTTTTTTCAGAATAACTAACAGCAGTTTATTGTTAGTATATAATGGGTATTTGTGATAGAAAAGAAAAACTCTTGCTTTGTAAAATGCAGCGTGCCATTATGCTATTTTGAATTTTGATATGTTCCAGCATATCTTGATAGGAAAATTAGCTAAGTTGGAAGTGAGGACATTGTTGTAAAATCTTTAAGATTTTACTACTTCTTCAACAAGAAGTGGGAAAGAGTAAACCAAGGAAGTATGATATCATATACCACTAGTCCTCTTTTTTTCCAGTTTCATTTAAATCAGTAAGATTTTAAACCTCTTGTTGACATAGAACATTTTTCCAATGTCTAGCCTAGACAACATTTGCTAGAATAAAACAGAGAATTGCCGTTTGAAAATCTGGGAAATTCTGAGATAGACAGAACATTTTTTCTAAGCTGCAGCTGATTGCCCTTGGCACTTTACAGGGTTGGGCTAGAGAGTTATAAATTATGAGGACATTAGATAAGTATCCTCGGGAAAGCCTCTGTGGTAGTGATTATTATTACAGTTATTATCTAGTCAGCAAAGTTAATGCTTCCCTGGTTTTTTATTTGTTTTGGTTTTGTTTTTTTTTTTTAAAGCAAGGTGTATGTTAATAAAGTGTTCAGTATTCATTGCAAACAGTGTTGTCTGTTTTCTAGTTGAGATTCTAAAACCCCTTCTGCTCTTTTTTTTTCTTTTTTTCTTTTTTACAAGACAGGCAGACTTCATTAAGTTCAGGTTTAATTTAAAAAACGAATGTGGAACTTATTGGCTCAGCACCTTAAAGAATTTCATGTTTAATAATTGTGAAGGCTTTCCATCAGATTTGTCTCTGTTCTGAATTAGTAATGTTGCTGACTTATTGTTTTAGAAGAGGAAGTCCTTGACCTACTGGGTTGAAAGAATTGTGACTGCTCTGAACCTTTGTGGGTCCTTTAGCTCTGCCATATCCCCTGTGAATAATTAGAAGTATTTGAAGGTATTGCTGGAGAAGCCAATTTGTGTCTTTCACTTTGCATATTGTTGAAGCCTCATGAATTAATCATCAGCAGGGCAAAAAATTAACTTCTTCAGACACATATTTTGATGGGTCATGAGGGAGAATGTAAAGTGATCTGTAAAATATTCTACTGATCCTCTAAGTATTAAATTATTATACCTACAGGCTAATTTAATCAAAAAAATTGTTTCTTTTTCCCTTTCCTAACAGAAAAATGCACAAAAGAAAGAAAGAGAAAATAATGCTTCATTATTTTTTAGCATGTGAAGGCATTAGGAATGCAATCGCTTAATTTGCTGAATGCTTATACAAACAGTTCTGAAGGCTGTGTTAAACAAACCTTGAGGGGTCTTGTGTACATATTTATTTCTATACATTCAGGTTCTTGATTTTTGTTCTTGTTTTTTAACAAGGTTAAATTACATCTTTAATACTGGAATCTTTTTTTCAAAAATAGACATTGTAGGGGGTGGGGGGAACTGTGTGGTGATTTATAATTGTCTTTAACCAAAAAGTTGCCAGTTCTCGTCTAAGATTCTAATAGCTGGCTGTTGGGTGGTTCATTTACTGGTGTGCTAAATATTTATTTTTTTATTCGTTCTAGCAAATGAGACTGAATTAGCATTCTTCTGTGAGGAAGATTACAGAAACTACAAAGCTAATCCTGTTTCAGCCTGGTGAAGATCCCAAGAGATTGTTTTGTTTTCCCATACCTGTTGTAAATTTTCCTTATTCTGCTTAATGAGATTTTTCTTAAAGATCAATAAATCCTAGAGGATTGCTTTGCAAACAGTGCAGTTCCCTTCCTATAGAAATTAATTTCCGTCGATATGCTAAGACTAAGAGAAGGAAAACTGGGGACATAAATTACTTTTTGTCTTTCTTGCTTTTCTTTTTCCTTTGCTTGCTTCTTATGATGCAAGCAGTGCAATCTCTAACCTGTGACACACATTCTTGGTGTGATCCTACAGTAGACATTAGCTACATATGGAGACTGTACAGTACACAGTAAGATCCCATTACAGTTTTAACTTAAAATGAAAATGGAAAAGTTTTATGACCAAATCAGTGGGTATTACAGAGATCTTGAGAAGAGAATCTCTCTGTTTCAAGTCATAGCTTTAATTCTCTCATTTTATGTTTGGTCTTTTTTTGTTTAAATGGTGCAGACTGGCAAGCATTTTGTGCTCTCTGCTGCTGAAAGTGTTCCTTTATATTCTCTTCCAACCCTCTTTAGCATGCTGGAAGGGACAAGTGACTGTTGGGAGGCTTTTGTGTTCAAGGACCAGCTGGCTTGTCTCTAGCTTTACTTCACAGAGACACCTTCATGTAAGAGGTACCAACCTGAGTTCTGCCAGGACATCAGTGTGCATAAGTAGGAACTGGGCATTTTCCCAAGTGGAGTGAAAGCTCATGGTTTCAGTTTTAAGCCTAAAACCTGAATGATTGCATTTTTGCGAGGAGAGGCCCATTCTGTGAGCCACATGTTGTTAAGATGGGAATTGATTCTTTCCTGCTTTCTAAGAGCAAATATCCTGTAGCTATATGTTAGTTCTTGATTATTCCAGGCTTTCCTACTACATTAATGAAATAAAACATAACAGAAAACCCAATCATGCATACAATAAAGTACCTTTAGATAGATACTGCATATGAAACTGCTTTTTAGGTGGTACCAAGATGGGACACTGTGCCTTTAAGTCTCTCTTCACTGAAACAGAAATGATGCTTGCCTTCTGCCTTAGCAGGCTTTTTGGCTATAGGCTCTGCTAAATCAAATGAGACCTCATGTAAAATTGCTTTAGACCCACACATCCACCCTCAGCTCTGGGTGAGAGCTGACAGCACTATTTCCACAAGAGACTTTCCAGAGAAATAAGCTTACCGTTTCCTAGAGCTTTGATTTTTTTTTTTTTTTTAAATTGACATGTGATAGTGAAAGCAGATGTGTGCTTTCCAAAGCATCTAAATAAAAGTTCTCTTTACTTTAGATGTAGGGCCAAAGAGACCTCTATGTATTGTTCCCACTTCATTTTCTTCATCATTCCTGACAGCGCTCTGGTTTAGGCTGGTTTTGATAGCCGGTGTTACTTACCAACAGCTTTGCTTCAGACAGAGTTATTATCTTGTGAAAGTAGTCTACCACTTTGTCATCTGTGATTAAAAAGGTGATTGTATCTTTATCTGTTAAGGAGGATTCCTGTGTCACTGAAGTCACCTGTGTTCTCTTGGGATTTTGATGCTGTTATGCATACTCTGATGAATTTGTGAGGAGAACTTACCACTTGTCTCTTCTTTCTGTCCAGCCTACCTTTCTGTTGTGGTACCTGCTCCCTAAACATGGGCCCATGTCTCAGCTACCTTCTTACACAGTCTATCATGTTTGCAGATTAATCTGGCTAATACCGATTTGTACTCATCTTCTCAGGCAGTTTAAGCTAAAGCATTGCACTCCAGAGTATACCAGCTTTGTTCAGCCGAATTTATAGTAATGAGGGTAACTTTGTAAGAGGTAGATGGCATACTGGAGAGATCAATGTCTCCGACTGTCCTACCAAGTCATCTGGATGACATCTGTCAGCACGCTCAGGCTTTCAGACTTGAGCAAACACTGTCATTTTTTTCCTCCTGTTCTGGGGTTTTTTATTTGGTCTCCAGCCCTTTCAGACAGATTTGGATTGGTTTTGTGATCCTTTTTCTCCAAGGCATTTGTGTTTGAAATAGTCACCACATTTGAACAACTGCTCTTTCTGGGCTAGTACAGTTACAAATGTTCAGTGCCACATCAAGTGTGGCACAGTGAAAGAGCAATTCTTACAGCGTCAATGAGAAAATGGTAAATGTTTTAATGCAAATATTCAAGAATGATGTGTCCGGCTTCTTTTTCCAAGGGAAGAGTTAAACTAGTGCTTTGTGAGCTCAGCTCACTCTGGCCATGGCACTTCTTTGGCCCCTTTCTGCAGCAGCATAGTAGAGCCTTTTGTAATGCTCTCAATGACCATACTTGTAAACTGGTTTCTTTCTGAAGTGTTTTTCTACTGTGTTGTTTTTTTTTTTATAGATGTTTAATAATACTTCTTTCAAATAAACCCCACAAAACCGTGGATAGTAACTGAGAACTTGTTAAAATAGATGCTGTTCCAATGTTTTTGGGTGGTATATGGTATAGCCTTGTGTCAAAGTAGGTTTGATTCCAGGATTGTTAAGTATTGAATTAAATTTGTGCCTGCTGGCTAATGAATTACTAAAGACTGAGATATCTTTGCCCATGTTGTTATGAAATCCTCCTCCTATTGAAAGAAGCCACCTACGGGTTGGTACCGTGGTTTGTTATCCTAGCAGAGGTCATGAACTACATCAGTTTACAATTACTGGTAATCAAAGGTGGCTTCCCCATAATGTGTAGGGGGTAAGTCATGTAGCTTTGCTAGTGTTCTTAGGCATCATGGGGTTAATAAGGATCCATCTTTCAGTAGGGTGTCCTTGGCTTTTTCACCAGCTTTTTTTTTTTTTTTTTAAACAAGACCAGCAGCATCCAGAGTGGGTGCTGAAATAAGATACTACTTCTGGGTTGTAGCACTATAGGAGGGAAAGGTGGTCAACACAAAGCTTTGTGTATGTGTGTGTGACTTGGGTGTTTCTTGGAGAAAAAAGTCACTTTGGAGAGACTGGGGTTTTAGTTACAAGATGTGAAAGAAGAGCTACTCAAGGAGAAGAGGGGAAATTAGGAAGGGAGTTATCAGGAAGAAGAAGAGGTAACAGTGTAACTGAATAAACATGCAAAATGTTCAATGTATGGCACTCCTGGCACAGAAATACTGGAGCAGTGCTGCTTGAAAATGCATGAAATAATGCATTTTAATAATTTCTGGAACTCATAAACTGCTGGAATAGGCATCCTGGTTTTTCTGGCTTTGTTATGTTATACTTTCTGCATGCAAAGGTGTGTATTACACAGTCTTGTGTATTTTTTTTGTCCGGGAGTAATTATGTTGCCTCTTGAAGAAGCAAGAGCTGAGAAAACTGCTGATGTGAATAGCTGAGTTAAATGTTGACAGTGACCAGTGGGATAAAGGAGTCCTCAAAGATCTGATAATCATCACAGTTACAGTTGTGGAACTGCTTTATCTGATGTAAACATTCTATCTTAAAGGTGATCTAGAGATATGTTGTGAGCTGTTTCTCTCTTATTCCCTGGGAGTTTTCAGCGCATCCCCTGTCAGATCACTACTTAGAATTGATCTTGCAAGTAACAATACGAGAGTTACCACAGCCATGACAGGACATCCATGAGTCCTGTCTTGGAAGCTAATAGCCACAGAAATCCTGAGTGTCCAGAGATCAAGAATGAAAAACCAGAACATACAATACTCGTTCTTGGCCCCATATGATTGATAGGATCTTGGTTTCAGAGGAACGGCAGCCGGCTGGAGGCATTAAAAATACTCGAGGCAAGCGTACACTTTTGCTTATTGACCAGTTTGGACTGGGCGCAGTCTTCCTGGTTGGAACCCAATCTTCCTTCCATGACTTTCTTTTTGTAGCACTACTTGGCACAGGTTTGCAAATGATTGAGTCAAGCAACTATGCCCATTAGGCAACTTTGCTACTTTTATCAGGACATAGACTTTTCCCTGCTACCTACTTTCCTACTCAGAGAAACAGGCGCAGCTGTGCGTGTTTTCCCAGCCACTTCCCTTTGCTCCTTGCTGCCACCTCTGATGATTTGCAGTGCTTTAATGGTTAGGGTTTGCACCTCATCTGATACGCAATAGCAGCAGTTCCTGTGGCAGTGAATGTACACTTCTTTTTTTTTTTGTTCATGGAAAAATATGCTTTGAAATAAAGAAGAGACCTTTTCTGCATTGTCACTTATACTGCGTAACAAAGGATCTTTTCTTGCTTTACAGGAGGACTTGCATAGGACAGCACTGTCCACTGGTCAGTGGCAACAAAAATGTTTTTATCGTAATGCTTTGTGTCTTAGAAGGAAACGAGAAGTTACATCAGAAATGGGGGGGGGGGGGGGGAGCAGTGAAAAGCCAAGACCTATTGCCATAAAACTGTCTTTGTCTGCAGAGAAAGCCACCAGATGTCAGCACAGCCTGTTCTTTCATTCTCCAGAACCTGTAAGCAAAGAAATATGTAATGTTTATGAAAAGTGCTCATCTGTGAATTGGTTTAGCCCGCAAAGTCTGCGCTAGGGTTCCGGTGACGAAAGCTGAATCTTTCCTTGCAGAAAGTATTTCTTTTTGTATTAAAATCAAAAAGCGGCAAATTGAACTGGTATCAGTGCTTAAATTCCTCTTGTTAGAGAGCATCCTTTGCGGAGCCACTTCCAGCGTATCTAAATCTTTGCATGCTGTGAAGAGGCATTTGCAGAACATTCATTTGAAGAATTGTCTGGAAAAGATCAGCGTTAATTTGCTGAGGTTTTGTAAAGTAGACTTTCAGTATGCCTATTTTTTATTGAACACAAGGAAAACCACCCAGAACAGACACACACGCAAAGCAGAGCAAAACATTTTCAGCAACATGGCTTAAACACACAGCAGATGTATCCTCCGTGCTTCTGACCCTAAGCTCCTACTCTTTCTTGCGTGTAGCGCAAGGAGTCAGGAGAGCCTGGCGCTGCGTTCCCTGGGCCACGCTTCCCGAGCTGTGATGAGGTATGAGTTTCAGAGCCCGAACACGAGCACTGTGCACAGCTTTATGCTGTCAGTGATTGAAGTGTGCATACAGGGACAAGGTGCAACAGAGTTTTCTGCCGAGATTCCTGTCACTTTTCTTGCAGCAGCTTGCAGGTGCCAGAAAGTCTATCAAGGAGAGGGAAGTGGCGGGTAAAGCCTGGGTCATCTGAATTCTCCCTTCCTTCCGTGTTGTGCTGCTGCTTAGTTCCTTTCTTCTAGCATGGTAGCACTGGTGTCATGCTAGCGGTTTACCATAGCTTGAGAACTACTTATTGATTCCAAATTATCACTATAATCCTCACGTACCATACACAATCCAGAGGGGATGCATGGGAGACTACAGTGCAGTCTTGTGCTGTCTGCAGGGGAAGACGGCAGTGTGCGTGGGTGCAGCCAGCATGTTGATGCCGGTTGTTTGTGAGGTGTTATTCCCAGTTCTCTTCCTTCTGCACAGCACCTCTTTCTGCTGTGCTGGGGACCAGGACCTTGTCTAGAAGCATTGCGTGCGTGGCAGATAGTGGAAACTCCTCACCCACTCCAGGTGCGTGTTTGGGCTGGTGAAGCAGTGGGGGAGAGTATGGGGCATAGAGCTTTGTCTTCCTATAGATATTTTTTATCAGGTATGGATTGTGCCTTTTGTTTGCTAGCACCCTCTCTCTGATAGCAGTATTTTTTCCTTTGTAGTGGGCTGAAAGCAGCTAGCCAGAAAAGTTTGGAGTTTCAATTGATAATGAATACGTTCAAGAGCTTAGTATGACTGATCAGTATAAGAATTTACTTTTGTACGTCCATTTCTGCTCTCTGGCAGGTTATTAGCGTGGTGTGCCAGGAATGTCAGCATGTACTGTAAGAACTGCTGCTGTATGTTCTTATTCTGCATCCTGGGAAGGTTTAATTCTGCTTTCTAACCTGAAGCCCAGGGAACATATACTTTTAAGGCCAGTTTGGGAAGCTTTTGTTCTTCAGTGAACTGAGGTTTTCAAAATGAGAAGTGTGGTGTCGGTCTGTTTTTCACACTGCTTTGAGGTCACATCTTGGCTCTGTGCACATATTTGTGTCTGTCCAACTGGAGCACAGCAGTTGGTTTTAGAGTCAAAGCAGCAAGCTGGAAATGAAAGCCTTGTATCGTAGCAATTAGTATCGTGGCCATTTCTTCTCGCTACTCCCCTGCCCCATCCCTCCCCAATGAAGTAAACCTGGTTTTGCAGAAAGCAGACTCGAGTCTTGCACAGCAACTTTGTTTTCTAGAGCACTGAATGAGACAGCTACTTAAACGAAGACATCTGACTGCAGACAGCTCTTTAAGCCAGCAGGCTGGCATGCAGCAGTGGCAGCTGAAGCTAGCTAATTGCATATCAGATATGGGAAACTGATAAGAAGAGTAACTAACCAGCTGAACAGCAGCTGTAGTGGATCTTCCAGTGCTGAGGTTTCTAAATCTAAAGCAGATAATCTTTCTAGGAGGACTGCAGTAGTAGCACTTTAAGTCTTTGAAAGGTTTCAGTAATGCTGTGGCTTGTAACATGTGATCCTCCTGACTGGCCACACAGAAGTTATTTTTAGTCTTTGATAATGAAAGTCCTGCACATGCTTTGCTAAGAAGAATCATCCCTAATCATAGATGGTATCTTCTTACCGTATATTGTATGCTTAGCTTTAAAATAAGCATGGTTCTGACTTGCACTGAAAAAAACTTGGGCAGAAATTCTGCAAACCCGATGCTGCTTATTAAGGCACAATAAACAGATAAAAGAAAACTGTCCTAGTGTAACCAATCTGGTTCCTCCAACCTGAGGTGCAGTCTGCAGATCCTGCTAGCTCAGTGTGTGAACTTTTGAGCTCAGGGATAACATCAGGCTTTATTTGTTGATTGTAGCAGGTGATGCCGCTGTGCTGGCCATCTTGGAGAGACTGGAGGAAATATATTGCATAGAGATGCTGAAGCAAGAGCATCTCCCTTATGATTTAACTGTAGTTTGATATATCACTTTGTAAGTAAATCCCTGAAGAGCAAAAAACCCATCATACTGTTAAAAGCCTTGTATTGCCAAACAGAAGGAGTGAGAGAAGTGTACCTGCAGAGGTTAATCTTCAGCACAGGAATTTAAATGAATTCATTAAAATCAACTTACAAATTAGCTCATTAAAATGCAGTGCTGCAGATCCAGAAGTTGGTTGATCTGGCATACCACTTCTGTGGAGAAGTTACTTAAGAAACAGAGAACAAATTGATAGTATTAAATCTCCCTTTTTCTTTCTAGTCCCATAAACCCTCATCTGGAACTCCTTCTTCCTTGAACTCTGTATCAACAGCACTTTTTGTTTAGTGAATTAAGCTTGCTTGATCCTGTGCTACAAGTGCTGTGTAATACCAGTCTTGTAATGAAATTTATGTGTGTACGCACTTGTGCCCTCCCACATGCATAGGAACTCTGTAATTGAGACCCTGGCACTGTGGGTCACTGCAATGATCATTTTCACTTATTACCTTGATAATGAGACTCTACCAGCTGCTGGCTGTAGTGGGCTTAATTTCCTAGTGGTTAAATCGTAGATAATCACACTACTACTGCCATCAAGGTAATGGTACTGTTTAGGGGGAGGACAGAAAAAAAGACTCAAATGAGTTCTGTTATAATTATATAGACGTGTTCAGAATATCTTTTATATAAGTACAGATGCCAGTGATTAAAACTGGCCTTACTCTTACAGCTTTTCAGTTGGTTCTTACATATTCCAGAGGCACATAGTAGGCAATACAGAAAATAAAAATATAAAGAATTTACATTCCAGCCATATATTCTGCAATAATATATATGTATGTGTGTACAAATATACAGAGAGAAACTCCAAGTACAAAACCGGTTAATTGGTAAATTTTAAGCTAACCTCACTGAACCCCCTGCCCACATCAAAAAACATGTGTAGGGAAAAGATAACTGAAAAATTCTTCAAACCACTTTTCAGCATTCCACCATGAGAAGAAATTACTCAAAACTGTTGTGGCGAAGGGTTTCAGGACCAGACGCCTACAGAGCGCACCACCTGAAGTGCTGTTCTGCATTTACAGGAATTAGTTTCCGTCTTTCAAAGGGATGCAGACTGGCCGGACAGTACGTTGGCACAGGCGTTACCTGGAGACACTTGACCAGCCTTTTTTTAGATGCTGTGGAGCTCCAGTAGCTGTGGGGAGTTTGAGCTGGCTCGTCCGTCCATCTGGGCCTGTGTCCATCTGAAGGGCACCACGCTGACTCGCTAGCGGAGCCAGCTCCTCAGGTAGGTTTGCGTGCCTGACGCTGCCTCTGCTCGTGAAAACTGTCCCTTTGTCATCGATAGGAAAGGATGTGTGGGCATGAAAGTCACGTAAACAAAGCAAAGGTGCAAACCTTACTTCAGAAAGGCGAGTCTTCAACCTTGCAGCGCCTGCAATAAAACCATACCTTGCCCTTTGAAGACAAAATCCTGCAAGCCTGTGTGATGTTCTTTCCCCGCCTTGTAATCCCCCCCCCCCTTTTTTTTTTTCCCGCCAGGCAGTAGTCTTGTCTGACCTAAAGATGTGAAAAGAAGCTTAGGTGGGAAAAAAAGGCATTGGAATACAGTATTGCAACCAGAAAAAATGTGTAAACTGGGTGCTTTTATGTTGACTTTGCTTGATGTTGACTTTCTGTGAAATGGAACACTAAAAGAACAAGCTTGCTGAATCCAGTTTTTCCTCAAGGATGAGTTAAACTGGAGTAGGTGGAATTATGCTCAGGTGAAACTGTCTCAAAGCCATGCAGAAACATAACCTACCATTCAGCCACAAATAAATAGTGCTGGGTAATCAATCTGCTTGGTGAGTGATTGGATCAGGTGCCGATCTGGGCTAGGTTGTGGAGGTGGATGGGGAAACCTGAATAACCACTTTATGAAGGGGACAGTGGGAAGTACCTTCCCCATGTTGCCAAAAAAACCTCACAAACCCCAAAAAATGAGCTGATTATGAAATCTAGGCTTTTCCCTCATGCTGACGTCCTTCTGTTCAGCAAAAGGAAGCGGCGTTTGGAGACTACTTACTGTAAGCCTTAGGCAAAAGCTGAAATCCCTCGGTATCATCACTGGCACTGTAAGCAATGCTTGGAGAATATTACTCACTTTGTTATTTGAGGCTAAACAGGGTATTCCTAGGACTGTCTGTGCAGAAATCGTTCATGTTACAGAAGCAATGTTGGCTAGTAGAAAGGCTTATGCACCCCAAAGTTGATATTGCCCGCCCCCCCCCCCCCCCATTTCTGTGACCTGGTCTAGTAACAAGGACTTTCTTGTCCCACAAACTGTACCTCATCTCATGCTGACAGCTGTTGTTTTTCAAAGCAATACTGAACATGAAGTGGTGGGTTTTGCTTAACTGGAGGAAAAAGAGGCTGTTGTAGCCGTGTCCTTCTATCTGACCTGACTGAGGTAGTCTGCTCGTGTCATCCCAATTGCTCAAATGAGCTTTTGTGAATGGTTGTCTATTCTCTGTTTGGTGATTTGGATGTCCAAAACCTAGAGAATTATTCTGATCAAGAGTAACAGCTTGAAGGCATAGAAAGTGACAGTTGGAAAATTAAATTTGGACAGAAATATTCATTGCCCTGTACCTTATCCAAAGTGTGAGTGAAGTCAGAACAGCATTTGCTACCTGCTTTTCATGATCTAGAAAGTGACTTTTTAAGGAGAAAAGCAATGAAGGACTGTGCCCAAAAGGTACAGCTGCTGTATTTTCATGTTGTAGTCAAGACGCTTTGATCCCTTTGTAAGACCATTCAAAGATATTATTGCTAGTGAAAACAATGGCTTTAGAGCTGCTGTTTTGTCTGTGTAAAAGGGCATGTTCAGGTGACAAATGATTTCTAAAAGCTTCACCCTTTGATTTGCTGTAAGGCCAGTTTTTTGCTGTAAGGGCCTTAGTTTTCTCCATGTAATTTCGTGAAGCAGCAGGTCTTTCTGATAATTATCTTTGCTCTGTTTCCACCAAATACTGCTTGAAACTTTGGCTTAGTAAAACAGAGAACATGCAGCAGCAGCAACAGCAATCTCAGAGTCAGCCGTGCAGAGCAGACGGGTGATGTTAGGGACATCTCTCCAAATGCTTTTTATGCTGCTGGGAAAAGTGCTTTATTTCTATAGCTTATAAAGGTGCAGGCACACTTTATAAGCTATATATATCAGGCACAGCTTACAGGACCAGAAGTGCTGTATGTATTTGAGAGAACAGGTATGCTTGGACTTGCTGCCAGGTTTGGATGCTTTTAGTAAAATCTGCAGATGCTATATAACATGGACATTGCTGCTCTTACTTGTCCATAGAGTTCTCTGAGGAGACCAAAACCAGAGACAATTCATCTTTCTAAACCTCACTGCCTTGACTGAGGCAGACACTCAAGAGGCAGCTTATCTTTGCTGTCACAAAACCCAGAAAATCTGTGCTACTTCATATTAAAAAAAAAAAAAAAAAAAAAAAATCAGTGCCGAGAATGAACAACAGATACAGAAGACAAATTCCCTAGACTGTGGTATAGGAAAATACTCAGCCTCCTTTCTTCCCCAGTGGCTCAGTAAGATGTGCTTGTTTCTCAGACAACTCTATCTCCAATTTTCACATCACTAGAATAGCTGGCTTAGTTTCCTGTGAAGTGTTTCAAAGCCATGTGTGAGTGGAGACTTGTAAAAACAGAAGAAAAAAGAAAGAGAATAGAATGGCTTAAGTTCAAACAAGGTAAGTATTTTAAAACACCCTGTACATAAAGTGTGCTCTTTTGTATTGGTAAATAATCCTGTATTTTTCCCAATAAATTAGGGTACTAGATTTTTTCATATCTCTGAAAAAGAAAATTTAAGTCTAAAAATCACTTGAAGGTCTTACATGCAGTACACTCATCTTTCTTAGCAAGCAATATTAACTCAGTTCTGAAACCATATAAAACTGGAATGTAGGACAGCATTATACTTCTACTGGTCAGACTGACCTAGTCATCTTCTCCCCTGAACATTCTAAGAAATGCCTATTGTGGAGAGGAAAGTGGAAGATAAAATTGCTTGACAAGTCACTGGAACAGCTTAAAAAATAAATTTTGTTGTAAAAAACTTTTGAAGTGATTTAATACAGTTTAATTGTGAAGATGCCACAAAGTAACAAACTCAGTTGACAAAATCATGCTGCTTTCTGAACACAGGAACTAACAGATAACAAACTTACATAGTATGTTATCTAAGAAACCTTTAATTGGAAAAGAAAAAAATACCTGAAGTTTCACGAGACAAGCACTTATTTCATTATCAAACAAATGAAAAAATCTGTTTCCCTGTAAAGCTATCATTATCATAGATTTATCCATTATTTTTCTATTTCATCTAAAGAAGTAAATATGCCTTTAGGAGAAACCCAAGCATTACAGCTGTATTTTCAGTAAAAGAATGATACATACTTTATGAAAGTAACAGTTTTTAATGCACAACAGCAAGTAGCCATGCAACTCCCATAAAAATGCAGTCTTCTAATTCAACAAAGACCAAAATCAGAACACATTCTGACAATACTATAATCTGTCTTTCGCATTAAATGCTCAGTCCTAAGACTTTAATTGCCACAAGACGTGAAGCTCTGAGACTTAAGACTGGAGAAGTGTTCATTCAGCAGGCATGGACAAGGAAAACATATTTTATACATGCTGGTGCGTATAAGTCATTGTTTGCTAGCCTAGCTGTGAGCACGCAAAGTAAGTCTTTACACATAACCACAAGGCTCCTTCTCTCTTTCTGCATGTACCTAGGAAAATCTGTAGATATACATATATGTATATATATACACTCACAAAACACAAGCAAAGGATGCTGCAAAGAAAAAAGTGAGGGTTACTTTTCCCTAAAACGCTTCTACGCTTTTTTCTGGATCAAAATGCCAGTCTCTCAGTTTTTTTCCTTTCTTTTGTAAAAGTAAGGAACGGAAAACATTGCAGCCAAGCAGGACTTAGCCAGACACTGTGTGCTGACACAATTTTGGGATGTTTTGAACCGCCAAACAAAATTTGCAAAAAGACAGTATGGCAACAAGAGGTCTTCATTTCAAGTGGAGACAACAGACACTTCAGAACACTGTGGTTGAAGAGAAGTACGTTATAATTACTACACATGCAGAGGTACAGTTCAGAAATAACCACTCCTCAAGTTTAACACAAACACACAAATGTCAAGAAACAATCATGAGATGATGCACTTAAAATAGTAATATCTGTTTACAAATTCAAGTTGCTGCTTGGTGAAAACTTGATTTCTGTAACATATCCCCAAGATACAATCTAATACTAAAACTTTTCCTGCGGTAGGTCTACTTTCCAATTACTAGAAGTAAGCATACAAGGTATATAATTAGTTACGACACTGGGACAGGCATACATGTTTCAACACAGACAGAACTCTGAACAAACTTTTTGGCAGTATATGACAGAAGACTAAATTGAAAGCTCAAAGGCAGGGTATACTGTATTATAGAAAAAAAAAAAAAACCCAACCAACCACCCTCTAACTTAAAGAGTTCTCACACTAAATGCTTTTTAAAGGTATGAGCATATTCAGCTGAAACACCCTTCATAAGCTGGAGAAAAAAAAAAAAATATTGCCCTGCAGCACCACAATGGGCTATATTACAAATTAAGAAAAAGAAACTCAATCCTTTGAATGGTTTCTTTTCTTTAGTGAAAGGGTGTAATTCTTCCCTAAAGACTACATTATGACAAAACATTTATACAAATCAAAGAAGATTTCTTTAATGACTCTGGGCATGGGATCTTAAATCTGGGATGAAACACCAAATTCTATCAATTCTAAAATAAATTAGGCAAGGATTATACAAGTAGTACTTATCTTGGCATTAGAAAAAAAAAAGAACATTAGTGTCAAAGACATACCATCAACATACCTTCAACCAATAGTCCCTGGAAGGGCCTCTAGGACTAAACTCAGAATAAGTGAACTCTGAGCACTGTTCAATCAGGTATCCAGTTTCTAAACGTTTTCATTTAAGTAACCAACAAGACACCAAATGAGATATAATGGGAATGTCCATAAGGATTAACCTTATGGATGTCTTGTTTCATTCTATAGGAAAAATTAGACTCCAACTAGTTTAAATAAGCTTTCTCAGATGTTTGAAAGTGTGTCCCTTGCTCTGCCATCTTCCCTACAAAGAAATACTTTTAATGTAATTTTTTCAACAGGAAGTCCCATGATCATAGTTTTCTGTAACAGGAATCACTGAATCTGTCTCTGTAAATGGAATTCTGAGTACACAAATTTGTAGGGTAGCTATCCTGGAAAGTACACCTTAAGTTAAAATCATCACAATTAACAGGCTTTTTCAGGCTGAAACTAATGAAGCTAATATT
>JAVJGJ010000061.1:32885862-32907160 GCA_035590215.1 Microhierax caerulescens
AAAATAAAAAAAAAAAAAAAAAAAAAAAAAAAAGGCATTGCAATTCATGAGAGCAGCTAGGGAAGCAACTGAGAAGTACGGGTCTGAGGAGCTGCCAGCCAGCACCTCAAATGACTGATCTAAGAGAGTCCCTCAGTTTCCCTTGTATATTAGTGCTGCCAGCTCAGCTTTCACAGTCATTTTTAAGGCAATAATTGTCCTAGCAAATCAGCAATATAATTTAACTACTACTCTCTAAACTAGCTTCATGGTTATCCATTTTCTAAAGTCACCGAATTTTATTATTTACCCACAACACAATTATACCAAAACATACATATATTTAAGAAAAAGAAACACCTCTATAGAAATGTTGATAGTGCTTTGAAATTCTGTGTCACAGCCAGGGGCTCTGTTAGACGTTGCTAGAGGTCTCCCCGCTTGAATATTCCCCTGTTGCGCTGGGCAGAACAAACTTCACGTATCTGCCCTTCTCCCAGCCCCTCCTGATTCGCAGAAGTCTTTGCTGGATGCAGGGCAAACTGAAGATGACTTTTGCTAGGATCACAGTACATGGGACGAGCAGCGTGAGGGTGTAGGTCGGCGGCAGGTAGAATTTGTACTGGTTCTCATCAAAGGCCCTCGACCATCCGTATGTGAGTGTGTGCAGAGTGCTGATTACCAAGGCAATAAATCCAAGGGTGGACTACAAGGAAGAGAAACCCATGCCAGTTAGCAGAGGACCTTGTATTTGGCTATTTTTCTATTTTATTTTTACACTATTTTGTAAGTGAACATAGCACAGAGAAAGCAATGAGTACTCCTGCATTTCTTAGCCAGAATAAAACGTGACTGGAAACCTTTCCTGGGTAACGTGCCAGGCTGCATTTTTCTTTTTCTAATCGGAGGTTAAGTGTGATATTAGAATCTCAGCAGGAGTTTCCCGGAAGATGCTGCCAACTCGGCTGAGAGGTGGGTTCCTGCCTCCGTGTGAAGCAGCAGCCCCCAGCCCCTGCCGAGCATGTCACCATCGCCATGGGCAGCTCGCAAATGCTCCTCCCCAGCTGCAGCTGCCAGCTCCCCTGGCTGGTGAGAGGCTGCTGGCCGACCGGGTGATGAAGCATCAGCATCATGGCTCTGGACCAGCAATTGGCACCATCAGAAGTCGGTGAAGCTGTAGGAAAGCCACCTTCGGGTGCTGTCATCTACAGGAAAATGAGATTGCAGAGACAGAAGTGCTCTGTTCTGAGGTGAGGAACAGCCCTGAAGGGTTTCCTTCTCTGTCCTAGAGGTCTGTGTCGGTTCATGAGCCAGACCATCAGGCTATGTGATGGACCAAGTCCTTGAAATGGGGAGTCAAGAGCTCTTTAGTCACTCAGGGAGGCAGCAAGAACCTACCTCCTGTTCTGCAGACAAAGAACTTCCCCATTTTCAGCTGAGATCATGGCTCCCAAGCACCCACAGAGACAACATTTTGCCTGAATATTTCCAGCTCCCTCTGAGGGTCACCCACAAAAGGGGTTTTAAACTGTGGTCCCCTCACTGGTATTTTCCTGCCAGCATCAGAGGTGGTGGCTCCCGAGCTTGCCAGCTCCTCTGCAGGAACTGGGTGCTCAATCCCAGAGGCATCTTGAGAACAAGCCTTTGCTCTGTGTTTTCAAAGAAAAGCACAGGTGTAGAATATTGCTCTGCTGCCCTACTCTGAATGCCTGGTCTAAGTCTGCAATAACAACGAAATTTCAAGATGCATAGATAGGGAAAATTTTGCTGCTGATATCCCTAATGTAGGGAAGGAAGTCTTTGCATGTCAAAATATCTGGCTTGGTGCAGCTAGTCAGATCTGGATCAGCAAGAAACACAGTCTTCCTCAAGGTATGTTTAAGAAGAGGACACAGCAGAGAAATAAGGGATCAGGGCAAGACAGAAGGAATGACTCACCATTTTCTTCTGAAAAAATAATCTCAGCTGAAGAACAATTCAAAGCATCCCTTCCTATTTTTGATTGCTGGGAAACTAAAAACCCAGACAACTTTTAAAAATGTACCACGTTGTTACCAACAAACTAGACTGAGACTCCTCTGACCTTCAGAGCTAATTATTTAGGCAGCTGAGGACTGGGCAGGGGAGGGCGGGAGAGCTCTAAAACGCACTACCATGTCTAGGTACTTCACAGCACCTATCCGGCAGTCACCTGGGTGTCCCTGAGTCCTGCCAAGATTTCGCCCTGTACGAGGGGAACTCTGCTGTGTTACAGCTGAGTATTACTCGAGGCTGTACCAGGAGTCAGGAGCAGAGCTGTGAGCTGAACCTCCGTCCTGTGTGCATCCCCACATCCAGCCTTTCTTCCAGGGACAGCTGTCCTTACCAGAAGCCACATCTAATTCCTAAACCAAAGTGGTAACAAGCAACAAACCCAAACGAGGTGAAGATCGGTTTCACTTGGAAAATTAAGGAGGAGTTCGCTGCAATATGCCGTGATCACAGCTGAACATAACAGCAGGACCCGACCTATAGCTTATCTATCTTTTACCAATTCTGAGCTTCTCATCAACAGGCAAAGAAAATCATTGGGTGGCAAAAGGTTGGAAGTACCACACTGAGAGTCATCTGGCAGAGCAGAGATGTAAAGCAGGGTAGGGGGAAAGGGGACAGAGTGAAGTCTGAGGGCAGCAAACGCTGCCTGCCCTGAGCAGAGGGTGCTTTCAGAGCCAGCCTGAGCAGGGCTGTGTGCGTGGCAGACGTGTCAGAGCTGGAGATAATTAGTTTGTTCCTCTACAGTTTCTCTTTCAGCTGCTGCTGGTACTGGGGGAAAAATTAGTAGGACAAAAGGTGACAAACCCTCACAGGCGCTCAGTGACCCACCTTTGCGTGCGGATGGCGGGACACATGGAACAAAAAAGCTAATTGGCAAAACCCACGTGGATAAGCTGCCAGAGGCTGGAAACAGCGCTGGCAGCTCCTCAGACAGCAGCAAAGGTCTGATCTGCTTCTAACACAAATGAGGGGCTGTCTGGTGAGAGCTGGGGGTGCCCGGCGTGGGCCCCAGTGCTGCTGCTGGCTGAAGGACCTGTGGTCAGCAGCGCCCCGTGGCTGCTCCCCCCAGGCAAGCTGTCAGCTGGGTTCAGGTTGGTCTGTAAGGGCACAAACCCCAGAAGTTTTCCTGACGTCAGCTTGGTTCAGTATCTACAGCTCAGTATCTGCTCAGCACAGCACAACGCAGAGCCTGCTGAGCACCCCGTGGTGGCTGGTTTGCCAGCGTGCTTAGCCCTGCTACCACTTTTGAAGCTCTCTTCTTGTTTACCCTCTCAATGCAGTTTCTGGCTAGGAAACTTTTTGGGGTTTTTGTTTTAAACAGGGGCAAAGGTTTCCTTTGCACTGTCACAGCACGAGGAATGTGAGGCCACCACCCACATAAGGTGTTAAAGCCCTCTGAAAGTGGCTGTGTGAAAACGGTATCTTCCTAACACAGGCTCTGCACATATTTTCTGTTCTGTAATAACTCATATCTCCCCCCATGTCCTTGGTGTCCGCGAGGCTCCCTGTGATCCATCACCAAAGGTGATTCACTTGCGTGTGGCGCATTTGGAAATCTCTGGGCAGCATCCAAAGCAAACAGCCCCTTCCTGACCCAGATATGTTTCTAACTTCTGCTGCTGTTAGTCCCGTGAAGTCATTAGCTCCATGGAAGTGGCTCTGGCTCACACTTCATCGACAGAAAGGTTAGAAAAGGTCTGATGACAGATTCTCTGTATCTTGTGATACATGAGCTAAGAAGGAAACCAGGTCAATTCAACCAAAAAATTCTAGGAAGACTTCTCAGGATGGGAAAGTAAAGGCAATCACACATGTTTTTACTTCTCAGCCAATTAGAGTTGATTTGTAAATCACTGGGGAATATTAAAAATGTCTCTTATAAGTTGAATTACATACAAATCATTCCACTTATCCATTGTCTACATCCTATACATTTTCTGTTAATCAAAACTGGATATGTAAGGGGAACTGTGTATCCAATTTAACTATATTTAATTGAAATTTGTATATGTGCAGGAACTACTATAAAAATTAACTGGTTTTTTTTCTCAAACCTGAAACAGGATTTTTGGCCTGTCAGGCAACAGATGGATATTTTAAGAGCGTGGCAGTATCCTGTGACACTAATACAGGTGCACACATTGTTGCTGGAAAACGTCAGACTTGAGAAGCTCTGGTTAAGGCGGGGAATGAAGTGGCTCCTGAATTTGTAACAAACCCTAGCCTTCTCCCAGATGGAGCTTTTGGTACAGCATCTCTCAAACACATCAGCCAGTTCTAGTGAGATGGCAACAAATTGCTGCATTTTCTGGAGGACACCTGGCCGGGGTGGCTGCGCTTCGCCTTCCCCCTCTTTCACTGTTCCCAGGCATGGGAAGCCATGATGCCTCTGATGCGCTGTAAAAGGGTCAAGTGCTAGACATCCCAAATATTTGAGAAAGCAGCCTCATGCTTCACCCCTTGTATTTACATTGTGCAGCGGTGCATTAATTCAGGGAGGATCACACCACGCTATGTGAATGCTAACCTCTGGAGCCCGCTAGCCGTAGCTTTATCTGCTCTTAATTTCCTCAAGAAAGGCATCACCAACTTATTGGAGAGTAAATAATTTAAGAGTCCTCATTAAAAAAACCTCACACAATCAGAAGCTAACATGCTAGGAGATCCGTAACCTGCTTTTTTTGCATTCTGTGTCTGCAGCAGGGCACAATACCAGCCGTGCCTCTCCTGCACGTGACCGGCTGGGAGCTCCTGTTGCACCGTCATGCTTTATCCTACATGGACAAAAATAGGTGTGAATATCTTTCCATGAACTAAGCCATGAACCGTTCCCGTGTGGGGCAGCCAAGAGCTATTTTGGAGCTGACCAATATGTATTTGTCTGGTCCCAGGCTGACATCCCCTTGGAAAGACATGGGAACGGATCCCAAAGGGCAGATGCAACAGTCACGTTACATGCACTGGGAGGAGTCAGCAGCGCTACGGGGTGTTTCAAAGCCTCCTTCCAAGCTGCAAGGAGCTTCATTCATTTCATACTTCCCTTCTTTTGGGATTCCTGTATGAGACGCCTAAGTCAGGATCGATTTATCCAACAGCCCAGCAGCTACAGCACCCCCCCCAGGAGATGGTGGCAAGAATGAATATGCTCCCATTGTCCAGTCTGAAAGGAAGGTTTAAAGCCAAGTCTCCCTTCTCCCCGAGGGATGATCTCTAGGGGTCAAGTTCTCCTGGTGAGGGTATTCTACTCAGTGTAAATACTTACACACTAGCCCACAGCAAGAGAGCAGAAAACACAAAACCTGACTTGCTCGTTCGGTGATCAAGGCATTTGTGGGAGAAGCAGGGGAGCAGGCTCTAATGAATATTGAATGATTTACATGCTGCTGAAGAGTTTCAGCAGGAGCGGCTGGATGACAAGACATTCACCTCTGCATCCCCAAACCCTGCCCTCCCTTTCTGAAGGGTCAGGTGTGCACCCATGTGATGCACAAGGGAGGCTTTGCAGGGGAGATGCAGGGGGATGGGGTCTCACAGGGGCTCACACATGTTGGGGTGCCACAGGGGTCACTGCAGCGGGACTTGAAGACAGCAGCAGTGAGGTAGGGGACACAAGTAACAAGGGTTTTGTAGGGCTGTGGGATATGACAGTGACATGGTGAGTGGAACTTGGCCTCAAAATCTGCTCTAACATGCAGGGAATACTTGAAGTCCATTCCCTGCTTTCCCTGTTACTTAGCCCTAAGCCTGGCTCCAAGTGCATCCCTGAGAACGCTGCAGCCCCCGAATTTGGGGTGTGTGAATGTCCCACACGGTGGACTCGGGTCACTAAGAGAATTTGGCCCTGGTGAGCGTGGACATTGCTGCAAGTGGGAAGAAGGCTCCTAAACTGCTGAATGACTTTGGAGAAAGAAAAATTACGTTCCTAATTCACTTTTTAGAATCAGACATGGACTTAGCATTGGAAGCATACCCAGTTCTCTGTGCTTCTTGGGCTCTGGTGTTTTATAGACCAGTCTAAGCCTTTTTGAACCTGCCTATTGAATATCTGGGTGCATGCCAGCTCTGCCAAGCCTGACCTGCAGGTCCTCCCAGGTGCTTTCTTTTTCAGAAGCTCACCCTCCCTGAAATGCAAGGGCAGAGGCATGTCCTGCAGCCAGCCGTCTCCATGGCAGGTTACCTGCCTGCCCTCCCTGGCCCCATGCAAACTCCCCACAGCAGCTCCGACAGGTCGTGTGTGACGGGCACGCAACCAGCTCCAAGGGAGGTCTTGCCCACGAAAGTGAACAACCCTGCCCTGTCAAAATGCCCCCCAGGCTTTCTGCCTTTCTACCTTGTGTGACCTCGGGAGGTTTTTAGCTGTGAACGGCAGTGCAGCTCCCGGGCACCAAGCGAGAGGGACTCTGCATGGGGGTGTCACACAGGCAAAGCCCAGGCTGATTTTTTCTCAGGATCTCTAACTAATGCAGGGTGAGAAAGAACTTCAGGCAAGACATTAAAGACTCCCTCCTGCAAAGCCTGCCCGTGACAGGTTGCATTTTCCCTTCCCCCCCGAGAGCAGCGGGCCCCCAGCACACAGCACAGCCTGCTGCCCCACTGTCACTGCTTGGGGTCACCTCCCGGCCGGGGGCCGTGGCTCCAGGCTGCACAAGGAGCTGTGGAGTGGCAGGGTTTGCCCTGACACCAGTGCACAGCTTGCAGTCATTGTGTCGCAGCTGGGCTGTACTGGGATGGCAGGTCAACCCCTGCCCTCCGTGGCCTGTGAAAGGGCCTGAGTGCAAAAACGCTCTCTGGCATCGGCAAACGTCAACTTTACCTGAACGAAACTGAATTCCCTCCAGTTGAGAGAGTTTGCGATGGATGGAAGTGAAGTGATGGCAAGTAACGACAGCAAGCCCAGGGCAATTATTCCAACAGAGATATAAATCTCCATCCTCCAGACTTCCTCCTCTACCCAGACATTCATCTTCTTCTCCACAGCCTGGCATGACAACGAAGGTTTGTTACAACAGAGCGCTAGGTATAGGGGAACGGAATTTTATCTGTATTTGTTTGGGTTTTGGAAGCAGGGTTCCTGGGAGGACTCTGGGTCCTGTTCACACCTCCAGCACTATTTGCCTATTTGAGAGGTGTGGAAATCTTCTTTTATCCCACTGCCATTTGACCAAAGCTAGACCTCATGTGAAGCCTGTTGGGAAGAGCTGCTGAACACTCTCAGCTCCCACAGCCTGTAACCACAGCAGCAAGCCCCAAAGTCACATTTGGAAAGATAATTAGAATGAGAAGTCAGTTTAAAGCCATGAAAACAAATACAGATGCTTGAATATGCAGTAGTCTCCTAATAACCTTTGTTTTAAGTGCATTTAGGGGGAAATTGTTCATGCTAATGGAAGGGAAGATGGGTTTCATCCTGCATGGCAAAGAGGAACATTTAGAACTGTCCTCTCTAGCCCATTAAATGGGTTTAATTTACTAAACAAAGATGTTGCTAGAAAACAGGAGGTAGAGGGGAAATGAACACAGGATGCCTGCCATGGCAATTGAGAAGGACCTGCTCAAGGCTGGAGCTGAGAGGCTGGGGATGTTGTCTGATGGATGCTTTGAACAGGCACTGCTGCCAAAACCAGCCATCCTGCTCCCCTCTGCCCCCACGGCCCCTTCCCTCCTCTGTTGGGACAAGCATTTGGAAACACTCGGGCAAATACCCCAGCACAGAAAGCAGACGGGTTGCGGGGCAATTCCTTGATCGAGTTCTCCGCACAACTGCACGAAGCGTGTGCCATCCCAGGAGGGAGCAGGGGGGAGCAGCGAGAAGCCAGGAGACAGGAGAAGGGCAGGATCACATTTCCCCAGTTACAGAGCTGGCTAACTGCCTGAAGGTAGCAATCTCACACTGGGTAAACATTGCTGAGAGTCTCAGTAGGGCAATAAAAGTCCTTTTGCATCTCCTTGTTCTCTTAGACTATGACCAGTTCTTCACCATCATTTTGTTAAACTCCTGGAGGCACACTGCGAGGAGCACGCACCTCCTACAAAACAAACCTGCCGGGTTACGGCTTGGTCACTGCAGCAGGCACCCTACTGTGAACATCGTGTGAGCAAACAAGGACCTCCCAAAATCTAGGGAGAAAGGTGGAGGAGCACTCTGGATTTCTCCTCTCCTGGCGTTCTTCCTGCCTCTGCCCTAGTCTCAGGTACACCAGGTGCTGGGCAAAGTTGGCTCCAAAGGCTTGTCTGCGCTTCTGGGGAGCAATGGCACGGGGAAGTTCGATCCTAGCCCTGGCTGTGAACGCATGGGCAACCTCCTGCCAAGATGGCTGCTCCTCATGCGGATGGGTGCATGCCCGGCATGCGGGGTGCGGCTGCACCGCGGAGGAAGGGCACACACAGATAACAGCTTATTCCCGCTGCCTGTCCCACACGTGCTTTGGAAAGTGAATGCAAAAGCCAAGACATTAAGCCCACTACCCGACACCTGGATGTGCGTAGACTATCGCTGCAGGTGCTGACCTGAAGAGCGACCACGTTACCTGCTTGACGGCTGTCTCGATTAGTTGGTAGCGGTGGGAGCGGCGCATGGGCAGGCAGAAGCTGTACACGGCATGCAAAGCTGCACAGAAGAAGCTGAGGAGCCCGATCTGCTTTCGGTGCTGGAGCCACTGGTCGAGCCAGTCTGGGAAGCGCCTGTATTTGGTGCCATAGTAGAGCTGGGAGCAGGCTGCCAGCACCCCGGGCAGGTAGACAAGAGAGAGCATGACGTAGGCCACGCAAGGCAGCGTTGTGTTGACCACCTCAATGGGGATCTTGTACAACTTGTTCTTCTGTTCCCTGATGTAAGGGTGGATGACCTGCCGGATCAGGTTGTAAGTGAAGAAGCAAAGAAAGAGCCCCAGTGCCAAAAAGATGGGGATTTTCCAGGCTGGCAAGAGGCGCAGGGGAATGTTCTCAATCTCACAGGCTGACGACATGCAGCCCATGTCCACAGGGGTGAATCCCATGACTTGAGCAATTTCTGCTACAGTGCGCTTGGCTTCTTGGTTATTTGAGCAAATCAGAACCTGCAACGAACAGAGAGATACACACAGGGCAAAGAGAGATCAGGCTGCTGGGAACGACTGTGTCGGGAGGAATGCAGTGCTAAAGGGAGCCTACGTTACTCCAGTGAGCATCATGCTTCTGGCAGGCTTTCTGACAGGGATTTACCATGGCTGCCGAAGACGTCTCTCCTGGACAGGTTTCCTTTCATGTGTGCACCGCCAGTTTGTTTTACTGGCTGTGTTTAGACAAACAGGCTATAATTAAATAATACTTCTCACTTAGGGAGAGGCTCCAAAGGCTACACAAAGCGTCAAGTAAGTGAGGGCGCTTCATTTCGGAGCAGAGAAACGCAGAAGCTATGGGGCGGTCTCTGGATGCCACGGCCAGCCCTCGGACCCCAGCTCCTGGAGCCTAAGGCCATTTGCTGGTGCTGCCAGACCTCAGCTGCTGGAACAGTTGGGATTTGGCCCTTGTCAGAGGAGAACAATACCTGCTTGTTTCCATCCCTGGCACCCGACTGCAGCGTCCACGCAGAAACCACGTTAAACCCCTTGACCACGGTGCAGGCTGGGAACAGGGAAGCCAAGTACTCGGCATTGGATTCTTTGTGATGGTTGATCTCGGTGTTGTTACTAACGTCCACCAGGATCTTGCCCACCAGCACATCAGCCAGGTCACAGAGGGTGGAGTAATGTTCCCTGAAAACTGCCACAAAAATGACGTCCGTCTTCTTCACCGCCTCAGCCTGGAAGGTGACTTCTGCCGCGGAAGGGAAGAGGCTGGCTTTTCGCTTCGGGTTGCGGCTGCCAACCACCACCTTGAACCCGGAGCACACCAGGCGGATGGCCAACGACCGCGCAAAGTCCCCGCTCCCCAGCACCCCGATGGTGCGGCCGGCCGCCGGCATGCTGCTGGGGTCACCCTCCATGCTCCGATGGCCCAGGAGGGGTTTGGCCATGTCTCCTCTGGACATCCTGGTAAGAAAAACAAGGGGAAACGTAAGTCCATTGTGAAGTTCTCACAGAGACCCAGAGCACATCCACAGTCATGGGGAAGAACGCCACTCAGGCCATTTGAACAGAAGTGCCAGTGGGTTTGGTCCCAGCAGCCCAGGACCCATCTGCCAAACCCACCTGCAGGTGTGCAGTAACGTACAAGCACCAGCGGAGGGAGACAAACCACCAGGCTGGGCTGGACGGCCAAGGGGTTTAGGAAGGTTTCCAGGGTTTGTGTGATCCAACACCTTCTGGATATGCTCATCCATCCTTTGCTGTCCTTCACGCTGGCATCTCACACTGCAAGGTCAGGGCAATGCTAACAGCAACGAGGAACAGCAGCTCTCAGAGCCTCATGGAGCTACCAGACATCTTCTGAAAAGCCCAGGGCCAGGGGTCCATGGGAATCCCTGAGCCTATGTTTGGAAAAGCTGGTGGCGGGGTACGCTTCTGATTTGCAGGAGCAGAATCAAGGCAGGGAGTTTAAGTTGAAATGAAAGTGTCCTAAAAGTGGTAAACGCAGAGAGTTGCGGCCTTTGCCTGTTCCAATATTTGGGTCTGGCAAACACTGTTTGCTCCAGCTCTTCAATGAGTAATGAGAACTTACTCGTGACATTTAAAAAAATATATTAAAACATGATGGGATTTGCTCATGAAAGATCTTGATGAGCTTTACAAACGCTAATGAATTTTGCCCTGTAACGCTCTGCTCTCCATAACAGATTAGATACTGAGGCCACAGAGAGGTTTTGAGCAGATCAGTAAATTCACAGGCAGCACGCCAGCTGGCCCTGGAAGTCAGAAGAAACTCAGGCAGGGAACTGCCCTGCTGTGCCACCAACGTAAGAAATGGCAAATTTGCTCTTAAGGAATGGCAGATTCCTTAAAGGCAGGTTTATCAAGGGCTCGGGAGGTGGCTGAGGGAACTTACACTCCAGGACACCTGGCTTTTGTACTGGCATCATTAACAAACTCATGATACACTGGGAACCGAGACAACTTGGTTTTGGCAGAGTACAGTCCTGCTTATAGCTAGTCAAGTTCTTTCGAAGTGAAGGTGACCACTCTGCCGGGGTGACCTGGTCCCTGGTACAGGCTGTTTTTCATGCACTTTTAGAAACACCCTTCACCCAAGGCTTTTCTGGGATTGGCGCAATAGTGGTGCAAAGGGGAAGGGCACTTCTGCATGAACAGTTACCAATGGGAAACAAAGGGTTAGAAGAAATAAATAATTTTCATAATGGGAATAGGTTATCAAGGGATTTCCCTGAGGATCTCTGTTGTTCAACAGGCTTGTAAGTGATCTGGGAAGGGGAGCGAACATTAAGAAGATTGAGCTTGTGCATGATGATCATTTAGGACACTCACTCTTTATTGTGAAGAATCTGCAGAAGAATCTCCTCACTCAAAGTGCCCGAGCACCAAAATTCACTACTGACACGTGGCAAGAGCTGCCTGTGGGCACACCCCCCCCTAATTATACCTACACGTTCATGAGCTGTAAATTTGTTAACACCACTCAAAAAAACGATCTGAGGGTCACATTGCCCTGAAAATAGCAGCTCGGTGCTCCCTGGCCGACATACCTCAAACAGAACCTGAGTCACTGCCGGAGAAGATCTCTTACACAGCAACCATGATCTCTCAGTCCTGCTCCTCATGGAAAGCTAACAAGGCACCTTCAGCAGAGGGACCCTGAAACTATAATTCACTGTCCTGGATAAAAAATAAATAATCACAGCTTCAGTGACAATATTGTTTCTACGGCAGAGGTCTGTCTGCTCTCCTTGCCTCTCACCAAGCATCCCCCTGTCCCAGAGACCAAAGGGGTGTGTTCACAGAAGCAGGGCTCTCGGCAGAAAACAAGTGCCAAAGACAAGCATGCCAGGTGCTCCCCGTTAATAACACCTTTCCCCTGCTCCCCACATATCACACAGACTTTCTTTCACGTTCTGGGTGAGTAAGAGAGTCCTGTTAAACTCAGAATGACTCATATATCACTCTGAAGTTTTCTGCTTCTGTTCCAGCCCTGCAGAAGGGTTTGGGTGCCACAAGACTGATGTGGTGATGCTGGCTGTGTCAGCTGGGTTAACCCAGCACCCTGCCTTGGGTATATTCCAAGCGTATCACTATCACTAGGATGTTTCATCTAGGAATTAGTGGGAAAGGCATACAAAACAACAGAGAAAACACTACTATACCACTGTACAAATCCATAAATTGAACAGCACACTACAGTTGTGCTCATTCCATGGGAAAAACAGGAATAAACCTAGAAAGGGACAGAAAGAGTGAGAGAGATGACAAAGGCTGTCAGCTTGGAAAAGAAACACTTGAGTGAGGAGGCAGAAAGGAACACCTGGGATTTCTCGAGGCGAAGAGCAACTTCACAAGTAGAGCTCAGGTCAGAGCTGGGGAATGCTGGAGAGCCACATGGGAACACCAGTCCTCTCTGCCCACAGCCAGCTGTGCTGCGAAACCCCTACTGTGCAGTAAAGCAGCTCTATCTGAAAAGATGTTGGGGGTTTTGCCTGGCCCCTTTCAATCAGACACTTTTTGAAAAGCTCACTGCTTTACTTTTTAGAAACCTTCTTGCTCCACCTAAATTTATTCGTGGCTGGAAGTATTTGTTCTAGGGCCAACGCTGTGGTTCAGCCAAACGAGATTTTTTTTTCCTACAGCCCCCCCTCTTCCACCACCTGTATGCACAAAATGTTATCCCGAGAGACACATGTTTCCAGCTCTCAGCCAAGAGGAGAGAAATCAACATTCAGGGTGACAAAGCAGTTGTTACCTGCAGACTCATTTTGTAATCAATCTAAAGTGCCTCTAAAGCTCTCTCCACGCTCCCACCAGGATGTGAATTTTGCTGCAAGCACACTTTCTCCGTCCTGTGACTGCCACTGAACATGTGGAGAGATGCTGGCAATGTTTGGAGATAAACAGTTTTGCTGTCCCCAGTTATTTTGAATAAAAAGGACAACAGAATTAAATGGCCTTTGAAGTCAGCAGTGTAGTTAAAAGTAAGAAGCCTCAAAATCTTTTCTGTGGATTTTGGTGTGATTCTTTCAGTTGTGCTCTGACTGTCAGAGCTTTGGAGCAGGACCCATCCCTGCTGCACAGCCCTTGGGTGTGATGGTAGCTTGGTCCCTGCTGCTGGCTGCTCTTTGGAAGGAGGAGGAGATCCCTTTTTCATGTAAGTGCATTTCACTGACACAAATGCTATGGTCTCTGCCTAACAGATGCCTGGAAATGGAGCTTCTGATTAGGCAACAGCTTTTTTCACTTCTGTATCTTTGCGGAGCACACAGACCCCCTGGTCTCCTGCCACCACCCCTGGCTTACCATGTCCGTGCTGCTTTTTCTGTACCTATGGACAACGTGATACCTGCTTAAAACTCTGCCTCCCAAAGCTAATTCTTCACGGCAAGACCAACCCATCCAAAGTCAGCACAAAGCACTGCGGCCAGGATGCTGCGGAGTCACCCAGAGGCAGAGGAGGCCAGGAGTGACTACCAGGAGTTCAGACACATCTTTAGCATGTTGGAGCCTCAGATAAACCTCGTTTATTGATCCTCCCTATCAAGGAAACTGCACCCCTGCTGAGTTACAGCACATGCAATTCAAGGAGGTCCGTTTCTTAGCAAAGAAGCTACAAGATGACTTAAAGCACAGCCCAGTGGAAGTAAACTAGCTTCAATCCTAACCGGGAAGCAGTTCCCCAATTAAAACATCTAATACAATTTAAGGCTGCCCTTCAGCTAGACTATTAATAACACCCTTATATCACAGTGTGGGGGTGCGATGTCCAGCTCTGACATACTTGTTCCTGTGTGCAGTTCACTGACTGCATTGCAATTACTGTTATTATTTACAGGACAATAGCAGTGACTGGCAACAAGCAAGACGGGGAGCTCCCCTCTGCCAGACACCCTACCAAAACTGTCCAGAAGGCCACTCCTGCCCCAAAGAACGGGATTAGACACACAAAAGCTGGGTGAAACGAAGCAGTCAAATCTCTCTTGCCCAGGCAGAGGGAGGGAGGGGCTCTCACAGAAGAAAAACACGGATAATTTGAGGTATTTTGCACCTGAGGCTTGGCAGAGGCAGTTAGCTTAGGCTCACTGCCAGGCAAACAAGGTTTTTCTGCCTCTTTGCCTGCATTGGGCGGCCCCGCTCAGGTTGTGCAGCAGGACAGCCGTTCTGGATGGAGCCAGGCTGCAGGAGCCCACTCAGGTGTCCCCAGGCTCACAGCAGAACTGATCTGCCAAGCTGGTCACCCCCCACCGCTAACGGAGAGCTGGCTCCGGCGTTATCCACTTTCAACAGCCACGGGGGACCGAGATACTAACAATTACGGGACTCCAGCAAGTTTGCCTGGGAAGACCCAGATATCTTTGGCCATGTCTTTAACAACAAGACCATCTTTTCGGGCCCCTTTCAATTCCTCCGGTACAGAAGGATAGCCTAGCTGGTTCCTGTGGCTCACAGCATGGAGGTGTTTGAGTTGCAAACCCTGAAGAAGAATGGACCTGTGGTGACAAGGCATGAGCTTCACTTCAGTTTTGACCAAAAAAAAAAAAAAAAATAAAAATCAAGACCCATTTCAATGCCTTCAGATTTATCAGATAAAATACAACTTAACTCTAATAAAAAAAGTAGTACCTTAAACATATCACCAAGTCAAACTGTGCCAAAGAACACAGCAGAAATCTCATAATGAGCTCCAAGTAACATCTGTGAGCTTAGCCTTGTGTACAGGGCCTGAGCCAGCAGTACCTGGGCTGAAAAAAAACCCTTTTATGTCTTTGCCCCAGGTCGGGTTTTGCTTGGACTAACCACAAATGACCCTTGAGCAGCTGTGGATTCAACCCGATGCAGGTCATCACAGGCATCTCTGCTTCAGCTTCTGTTTGGGGTTATCCGAGATGAAAGCTTGCTATTCTTATCTACATCCCCTAATGAGCACATGGGTTGAAAGACCAGCAAGCCACATGAGGAATCAAATGATGTAGCAGAGCCCTTGGTCAAGCCATCGCAGAGGAATGTCATGCTCTCTGCATCAGCACAGTCCCTTTGGGTCCTGCCAGCCGCAGCTGGCACCCAGCCCCACTGAACACAGGCCCACAGACACCATGCCAAGAGGGACAGGGGTGATCTCTGCCCCCAGGGGACTTTCAGTCTGCATGGAGGGACCTTTGAACCATGAAGCCTAAGCCCTACAGCTTCTGTTTGCAGAGCATCTCCTGCTGCATTAACCCTCGAGAAGCCCCAGCTGGAGAGGAGCATTCAGTGCCTGAAGTCTCCATTCAGGTCTTGCTGTGAGCAGAAACACTTTTTTTTGGTTACAGCTGTTTTGTTTCCAGGGAAAAGAAAACATTTAAGTCTCCCACACCCGGAGTGTTCCTCCAAGAAGCACAGCAGGTACCGTGTACCTGTTGGGACTGGAACAGATTTAAGAACGAAAAGGGCTTATCCAAAGCTGCTTTAACCCCAGCACCAGTGCATGTTTCAGGAGACCTTTCAATCCTGCCCAGGCTGACTGGAAATTACCCCTCTGCTCTGCGAGCAAGGGAATGAGGGGGGGAGGGGGGGGGAACAAGGCTTGCTGCCCCTTTCCCTCTTTCTCCTTCTAAAGCAGAGTTAACTCCCCAACTGCACAAACCAGGAACTGGTAAAGGGAATAAATCACCCTCCAGCCTCACTTCAGCCAGAAAAGTCAAGTCACAAACCTACCTGGGACACCAGCCAGGCCATGAGAACGAGGAAATGCTGGGAGCTGGGCTCCCCCTGTGCAGTCCTGCAGCCCCTGTGCCCACAGGGCAGAGTGGCTGGTGGGAAACTGGAGGGCTGTGCACCCCAAACCACTGCCACCGGGCTGGGGAGGTGGGACAGGGACCTGCCCTGGGGGAGATGGTCCTGCACTGAGCAGGCATTGCTGGGTGCTGGCCCCTACAACATGGTGAGGGCAGACCTGCCATTAGACCTGAGGGGTTGCTGGGACCCCAGACCTGCTGCAGGACCCATGGGTTTGCTGCACATCTCCCTACCAAAGCTCTCCACCCTAATGCACTCTGCACTCACAGGTCTTTATCCCTCCCCCTGCCCCAGGGCAGGTGTTTATCTGATTATCTCATTTATCAGGTGTTTATCTGTTAAAACCACTTTCCTGCAGAGCCCAGCTTTCTCCTCTCTGTATCTCTTGATCCAATTAACCTCGTCGCTTCCTCTCTTACCCCCAAAGGACAGAGCAAATGATCTGTCCCCTCCTTTGCAGACACATTCTGTATTTGGAAAACGGGTTTCATGTCTCCCTTCAGCTTTTCCTGCATGAGTGAAACCCAACTCTTTCCTCAGAGCTGTTACCTGCTGTGTGTCCTACAACTCAGCCTCCTCTTCCTTCCTCTCCTTTTTCTTGGAGGATGCCTAGAACTGCATTTTCTAACCCAGCCCCTAAAAGGCTCCAGCTGGAGCAGAGATGCCACTTCCCCAATGTGCCACTACTCTTTCTTCATCCCAGCAGGCTGTTTGCTTTTGCACAACTGTGTGACACTGTTGACTCACAGGCTGCAGTGCCTACCTCCCTGTCCTTTGGCTCCTCGTGGCTGCTGCCTGGCTGGTCACTCCCCTGGTGTCCATGCAGTCAGTCGGTCCTACCACACAGGACATAACACGTGCCCTGTTTATTTAGACCAGCTCTCCAGTTTGTCACAACCTTTAATTCTTAGTCTCTTCTCTAAAATGTTTCCAGTTCCTCCCAGCTCAGCATCACCTAAAAATTCAGTACGTGCCTCCCTGCTGCATCACCCACTAATGAAAACACAGGCTGACAGGCAGGGGCCCTCCCCACTCTGTGCACCCTCTGCTTTAAACATTGATAAATACAGAGGATGTTGGTTCTGGAAGCCAGCGGTGAAGCCAAAGGCATGTCCCTGACCACGAGATGTTCTTCGCCATGACCAAAATTCACAAACATCTTTCAAAACAAGGGAAAGTGGAGGAGAAAGGGCTACCAGAGTTTCCCACAGCGACAAAACCACAGTCTCTTTTTCCCACACAAGCTCAGACATTTTGGCTACAGTTTTTCTATAGAAACACATCAGCCTATGGCCACTTTGCAAGAAGAATCTCCCTTCTCAAGGTTAAACAGGCGACATTAATGCTCAGCAGAAAAATCACCCGCCTCTGACAGAGAACTGGGAACCAAACTTTTGGCCTGTTCTTTTCATCAAAACAACGTGCTTTTAAGCACAGCTATCAACAGGCTCCGCAACAGAGAACCCCAAACTCTCCCAAATTTGTCTCTGAAGGTGAGGTTCCCTGTGCAGTACCACTTCTCTGCAGCACAGTCCCTACCTGGTGAGCTTCCTCAGCTCTTTTGCCGAAAGATCTTGCTGCCTGTGCCCACTGTGTTGATAGAGTAATGAGAAGCCTGAGAAGGACCTGCCCTGTAATAAAACTTCGTAAAATGGGAATCTGAAAGCCCGGGAAGACTGGAGGTTTCATTGTAAGACCACAGAGAGCACAGACCTGAAGCAAGAGGGAGTTTTGCTAAAGCAGTGCTGATGCTGACATAGCACACAGGATTTTATCTGGCTGATGTGACTCTGAATAAGAAGTTTATTTTCCCTGCTTATAATCTCACAGTTCTTAAGCAACACAAAGGGGTGGTTTACAACAATTTCAGGTGCCACACTTCAGCCTTACCTGGCTTCTCTTGCTTTCTTTTGGGTCTTAATCTGCTTACTGCACTTACCAAGTTCACGACTCTCTCACACTGACCCACCCATTTCTGAGCCTTCCCTCCCCAAAGTGCAGGGAAAACAGGGAAGCAGCCAAAAGCCGCTCAGGTAGATCTAATAACGTCCTGCAGCCAGATCCGATGGGAGAAAGATGCTCCTGCCTGAAACAAGCTGGGGAAAATCTCTTTCCCTATTCTCTGGGCAGCGTATGCTGTTCTGCTGGGAGCTTGAGGGCTTCAGAGATGATGAGACCTGACTTCAGCAGTCACTGCAGGGAGCTGGCAGGCACCGGCTGTTTAAAACCTCTTTATTTCTTTCCAGGAAAGACACAGAGGCGCTGTGTGTCGCATGAAAATATTTGGTTTGGCTATTCCCACGCTGCAGTGCCTGTTAGAAGGGTCTCCAAGATCAGCACTCCCTTGCCTTTCTCATTTTGCCTTTCCTGATGACTCAGAAGATATGCAGGACCACAGAGGAGAGAAGATGGCCTGGCAGGCAGTGTGGAGTGCAGGGAAGACACAACCTATGGCATGGGGTCAGCCTGGCTCCTGCTGATCTCTTGCTTTCCAGCCTCGGAGCGGAGGCATGGCACAGCACGCAGAGGTAGCTCTGAGCCCACCCTGAAGCAGCAGTGGTGAGAATGGCACACGCTGCCCAGGAAAGGCAACAAAACCCAAGTAGGGCCACGTTCTGCCCCTTCTGCCTTTCCCACAAGCTTCTGGGAAGCTCCTGGGAGAGATGGAGGAGAGTGACTGGCTGACCAGGTGGTCCTGTTTGGGGATCCAGATGGGTGGAAGTCAGCTCACTTCCCACTCCTGCTGTCTGGCTGTGTCTGGCAGAAACGTGCCTTTGGTCCAGCATCCAAGTGAGCAGAGCCAGCTCACTTCACCTCGTCCCCTGCACATGCAGGTCAGCCCAGGGAGATGAACACACCCGGCCCCTTCTGCTGAGGGACACCAAGCTGCTAACATCTTGCTCTGTGTGCTATTCTGGCTATCTATTTTATACTTCTCTCTATTCTTCACTGATGAGACCAACAGGAAGGGAGGAAGAGCAGGGAGTGTTACTGAGCTGGCAGGAGCTGGGAGGAACATGGACACTGAACAACACATGGACATGGCATGTGATGGGCAGGAGAGGTGCCTGGGAAGGAGAGTATCTCAGTATAAAGCAGCAGTAGGAGCTTCCAACTCAGGGGTACCTTCTCCAGGATGAGGGAAGGCTGGTGCATGCGTGTGCACATGCGGGTGTGCACAACACGCCTTCCCAAGGTCACCAGCAACTTAGCGAGACCCACTGTACTGGACGAGTACAAACACCACGTATTTCACCACCACTCAGGGGAGCCATCCTGTGCCAGGCTACACTGGCTGCTGCAGAGGGAACTGATGCTGTCTGTCTGGTCAGTTCTGTCCTCTGGGATCCCTCTTTGATGGTCTGCGATGAGTTTTTTAAAGCCAGCTCTGCTGGGGCACTGCCTCCCGCACCCACATTTAGCAAGGACGCCCTTGTGGTGACAAGTTAATTTATTCTAAGTCCCTGAGGTGATGCATGTTGGTATCTCTTAGTGCTTGTACATGATCAGTAGTTGATATCAGCATGCTTTAGTGGTAGACATGTTATCTACAGACACTGATTCTTAAAGCCTACGGTCCATGAGGAGCTCTTAGGACATTTTTTTCCACAGACTACAGTGGTGTATTCATACAGGCTTAAGGGAAATTCACGTGTTACCACAACCAGAGACACTCACTGAAAATCTGAGAACCTGGAAAAATGATGGAATTTCTGCCTCAGTCCCTTAAACCCTGGGCAAAATTTTCAAAATGTTCAAGTGATTTAGCCCCCAAAGTATCTAAAAGCTTTTGGAAATGCAATGTAAGCCCCCATGTCACCAACGTGCTTTCAAAATGTTTTATCCTTTCAGTTAAGCTACATTTCACCTAAACTTTGATAAAGATGGGAAGCTGCTTAATCTGCTGTAGGGCTGCAGGGAAAACTACCCTATGAAGAAGCAGTACATTGAAATTTGAAAATAATTAGAATTTTCCTCCATAATGGGGTTGCCAAAAAGCCCCAGTGATGGTAAACTTAACAAATTGGTGAGTTTTAATCCCTGGTACGTGGCATCTCTTACCGCAGCTGCCAGGGCCTTTCCCACCTCCCAGGAGAGCTGGCATGGCTGGCCTAGTTCTTCCACCAGCGGGAAAAATGTGTTTCCCCTGAATCTAAACCTGCTTCTATTTATGGGTGTGATCTCAGGTCACAGTCAAAGCACAGTTCCTAACAATAAGAAGCAAACTGAAAACTACAATAAAAAGCAAAGCAAACAAACAACAAAAAAAAATTATGCTTTCACAAAGCCTGTTTTCCTGGGGTTTGGTGGGGTTTTTTTTAAACAAAGACTTGTTGAGTCATCAACATATTCTTCTTCACAAACACAGAGGAAATCAAATATGCGCAGTGACTACAGGATCTTGTATTACTGTACATTTGTTTCATAGCAAATGTGATTTTAGAAGAGGAAAAAACTTAAGCTTGATGTAGGATTTAAATCTTGTTAGTCCTCCATCTCCTCAGCCCACAGGAGTATTGATGCTGTAGGCAACAGCCTTCCTCTGCTGCTGTCTCAAATTTGGTTTCTTGCCACAGGAGGCAATTCTGTGCGTTAGTTTCATTTAGGCTGCACCGAGGGAACAGACCTGGGGTCCACAGCCCCCGTCCATCCCCACTCAGCTCAGCGAGGTGTAGGCACCAACGCTCCCCCAAGCTCCCCGGTGCTCAGCACGGGGGACATCGTGGCCCCGGGCAAGCGTTAGCCCTTGGCCAGGGTGACAGGGCAGGGCCAGGCCCACCCCAGCCCTCACCACCTGCGGGGCGGCCCTACTACGGTCACCCCTCCAACTCCCTCACGGCTTTGGTCCTTCGTTACTCCCACACGGATAAACGCTGGACCCGCCGCCCAGCGCCCGCAGCCCGGGTCCCGTCCGCAGCCCCTGCGCGGTGCGGGCACCACCCGTGCCTGGGGGCGGCCCTGCCGAGACCCCCCCGGCTGCATCCCGGTGCCGACTGCTGTGAGAAGCCACTCGTCCCCTCGAAGCATTTGGAGAGTTGGGGACAAAAGTGAAACCTAAGGGCGAGCAGGCTGCCCTCCGGGGGACCCAGCTGACCCGGGCACCCACCCGCTGCGCCGGGATCGTGCCCGGTGCCCGGGACCGCCCCGGACCCGCCCGCACCCGCCCGGCGGCCCCGGGCGAGCGCTGCCCCAGGACACCCCTCACGGCAGCCCCGCCAGGGACCAGCATCCGTCCCACCGGCCGCCGGGTTGGGACACGCCGGGGCCTCGGAAATGTCTGCCCGGGACCCGGCCCCCGCCCCACGCTCGCACCGAGGCGCCCGCGGCCGAGGCCGCCCCGGACCCCGCTGCTGCCCATGCTGCTGCTGACCCCGCTGCGGCTGCTGACCCCGCTGCTGCCGATGCCACCGATGCCACCACTGACCCCGCTGCTGCCG
>JAVJGJ010000061.1:32907462-32929952 GCA_035590215.1 Microhierax caerulescens
TGTCAGGCCGCGGGCCCCGCCCTCCTGCCCATGTGCCCGCCGGCGGCCGCGGGCACCGCTCGGCTCGGCACGGCGCGGCGCGGCTCACCGCATGGCCCAGCACGGCGGGGCGCTGCATGGCACAGCGTGGCTTGGCATAGCCCGGCACGGCTCGGCACGGCACGGCCCAGCACAGCCAGGCTCACCGCATGGCGCAGCACGGCGGGGCGCCGCATGGCAGGCGCAGCGTGGCTTGGCATAGCCCGGCACGGCTCGGCACGGCTCAGCACGACTCTGCCCAGCCAGGCTGACCGTACGACGGCCCAGCACCGCCCGGCCCAGGGGCGCCGTGGCGGAGCGGTGACCCCCGCAGCCCCGGCCCCACCGCCCCCCACTGCGCCCGCCCGGTTTAAACGCACACGGGGAGCGGGAGGGCATCGCTGCCGGGGCTGCGGGGGACGCGGCACCCATTCCAGGCAGGAGCCGCGGGCGGGCTGAATTCCCTCTTTGTAAGTGCGTTGCGGAGCCAGCCAGCGTGCCGTGTTCATGGGAGGGCGCGGCTTGGTGCACCTCGCTCGCCGCTATCAGGGGCCGCGCACTTGCTGGTAAAAGCCGTGCCACGGGCGTGGAGCAGATAATGGCTGTCACCCCTGCCGGGGGACAGAGTTGTCCCGCGGCAGCCACCCCTAACGTAGCCGCACGGCCCAGCTCCGATAGACCAGCGGTCGCATGAGTTCAGGCTGTGCGGAGCTGGCACCAAAAGTAGGGTCTTCAGGCGAACACGCAGGGTGAAACCCACAGGGATTTAAAAAAAAAATATAAAAAAAAAATTAAAAAAATCCCCCTGGAGCTTTGGTTCACCCACCCAGCAGAAGAGAGGAGCACGGAGGGGAGGGACCTGAAGGGATTGTGCCATCCGTCCCCCAGCCACACCTGGTTTTGAAGCTGGCATGGAGGGTGTGCAGCCCCTCTGAACCCAGCCCTGCGTGCTCCGCTGCCCTGGCAGTTAGGAGAGTTTTCCTAATCTGATTTTGGCAGGCTGCCATCCCCTCTGTACCCACCTTGCACATGGGATGAGTGTTCCAGGGATGAAACAAGCCCCACTTCGCTCCCCTCTCCGGGGCAGGCCGTGATGCTAACCACCTCAGCCCCTTCTCTCTGCTGTCCCCCACCGATGTCCCCCCTCTCCTGCCTCTGTGCTGCCTGCAAACGGGGCCAGCTGCCAGCCGGGGCTGTCCTGGCTCAGGGGGGTACCCACCGCCTCACACATCCGCTCTCACATCCATGGGGTGAGAGATACAGCAATCAGCTGACATGGGGAGGCTGCAGTGAAGATGTGGGACTGCTGGGGAAAGCCTGCGTTGGTGACTTCTGGTATCTAGACCTTGGATAAGAGAAAGCCTCGGAGGTGAGGGGTGTACAGGCTGCAAACTTTGAGATGCTGTGAGTTCCCTGACTACTAGGGCATACTGTAGAGGTGAGAAAACCTATTAGCATGGTTAGGAGGAAGAGGATGGTTGGGATATCTGTACTTCATCATGCCCCTATTAAGTCCACCTGTGACTGAATGCAGCTGAGACCCATATTACTCCTTACCCCTTTCTTCCCTGTTGAGGCCCCTGCCTCCTCATGTGTATCTTTCTGATACTAATTTATATGCCACGATCAGCCCTTTGTGGAGACCGAAGTAGGGAATCATTGAACTCCCCTGCGCTTTCTGTGTCTTGCTTACCTGCACTTTCACATTATGTAAAGACAAATTTTGCCTTGTAATTTTTTTATAGAACCTTTAGTCAGTGCCTTGTTTGCCTTGGTCATTGCAATTCATTTTACATGATTCTTCTTTTATCTTTCAGGTCTCTGTGAAGCCACAGTTGCACTGTGTGGGTCTCCCTTGCATGGGGCAAGACTGCTGTTAGGGGTTTATGATCACTTCCTTGGGTAACGGCCAGCCCATTGGGGTTCCTTTATCCCGAAGCACTGAAGTCTACTTTGGTTTTAAGATTTCTCTTTCTTTTTGTGCAGTAGCAAACTTTGGTTTTTTTTTTTTCTCCACCATTTTCATCAAAATATCCTCCACTTTTCCTCTTCTCCGTCGCAAAGAGGAGCCTCAAAATGCACACCTGTTTCATACCTGTCTCCCTGTTCTCAAACCTGTGGCCGGCCCTCTCCAGGCCACCTGTCTGCTGGATGGTTTGAGTCCCAGTCATGTTGGTAGGTAGCTCAAGCCTCCCCAGTTCCTGGTCCTTGGCTGGCTTTATTGATTTCTCAAGAAATGTCCTTGGGAACTGTTTTTCTGATGAGCTGACCTGATGTGGGCTTGCAAGGTGGCTTCATTTCTCTTCTACACAGAGACACCCAATGTATCAGGCTCGTGCTGCACTTGGCCAGTGTTTCTGTGTGTTTATCTGTTTTTTTCCCCTTTCTCCTTGCTGGTCCTGAGCGAGGGTTTTCCCTGCGTCAGCTGGACCCTTCTCCCAGCAGTTGTCTTTCCTGGCCCATCACTGGTGGTTGGTGCTGTGGCTCTCTGGCAGTGCCATCTGTGTCCCTGTGCCCAGCCAGCCGTGCCCTCGCCATCCCCTCTGCCACGGTGCCACCTGTGCCCCCTCCTCCCTGTCCTTGCCCCCTGTGGGGCCAGGCAGTTGCTTTGGATCTGCTCAGAGCTGGGGCTGGCAGGCTCCACCGGTGCCCATGTGCTGGCACAGCGTGGCACGGGCGAGCAGATGAACCTCAGCAGCTCCTGGCTGCCAGACCAGGGAGCCGTTGGGAGCCCCCAGCTCCCACACTGTGTCTCAGGGCTCTTGCTGGGATGCTTAAGCCATCTGAGATAGCTGTGTGGAGGGGTACACTGGGCCAGCTTGCCCCCTTCCCCACACCTAATCAATAAGGTGAGTGGCCTTCCCCTGTCCCAGGGCATGCACAGGTTTCACTGTACCCAGACACCAAGGTGGTGGTCCCCAAGCCCCGCTGTGCCCCTTCGCCCTTGCCAGCTCCTGTGGGTGCCTCATGGAGGTATAAGTGCCAGCCCAAGGGCTGGTGTGCACCCGAGGCCACGGGGGATGCAGCAGCACTGGGCAGCAGTGGCTGCACCTGTGACAAATATGGTGACAAATGCAAAGCTGGGTGACACTGTCTCACCTGGCCACCTGCAATGTCACAGCAAGGGAATGGCTTTGCTTTCCCCTGGAACCCAGGGGTAGTAAGTGGCAAACTTACCGTTTGCAAACCGAAACTGGCTGGTGGGGCAGTTGGTAAACGTGGCTCCTCCTCTGGCCTTTCCAGAGCTGTGTTTTGGGCTAGAAGCTGCTTTCTTGGGGCCCAGTGATGCCGTCCGGGTTGGGAAATTGGGTTATAAGCCCAACAGGAGCGTCACGCAGGTTCACCGGCACGCAGCACCGGGCTGGCACATGGGTCGGTGGTGCTGAAACTGCTGAGCCCAGAAGGGAGCCGAGAGGCTGGAAAGGTGCATATACAAAGTGGAATTGATTATGTATGGTTAATTATTGCCAGCAAGCAGAGGCCAGAAATGAATTTGGCATGGTTGTGAAACAGAGGGCACGGGCAGGGGCTATGAGCTGGGGGCTGCACAAATTGGTGCGGGGGGGAGCTGCAATTGCTGTGTGAAGCCTGAGTTGGGCAAACAGCATCTTTGTTGGGTGAAGAAGTAGTAGCTTGTGTTGTCCCTCGACTCTGCTGGCGTTATCTGGAAATACTGGGGGTGATGCACTGGGGACAGATCTGGCTGTATCCTCACAGAGCTGCAAGGGGGAAGCAGGCAGAGGCGAGCGGCTTGCGGGTAGCTTGCAGGCAGGACAAAGTGCTGCCATGTCCCTCCCAGAGCATCCCAGGTGGGGAGGGTGGGCTTTGTGTCCTCTGCCCACCCCACGGCTGTGTAGGGGTGATGGTGGCTGTACGGTGCTAGAAGTTGACAGGGGCCTGCACCCATGCTGATCGCCTGCTCCCCGCCGTCAGCTGCACGTCTTCTGCTGCTGACCCAGAAATGCCAGTGGAATGCTTGGATTTTGGACCAGACTATAGAGGTGAGATGTGGCTGAGTGTGGCTGGCTGCATGGCCGTGCAGGACATTTCCAGCTTGAGCATCCTCCTGAGCACCCTGGCAGCACTGGCCACGGTGCCAGGGTGCTCAGGAGGATGCTTGGGTCTGGAAGTGTCCATACAGGGCTTACGCATGCCTCGGGGTACCCCAGATTCAGCTTCTGGCCAGGCCTCATACCCCCCGGGGGTCTGACAGCATCCCCTGGGGAAGTTGGTGGGAAAGCACAGTTAACACGGCGCTATCAGAAAACGGCTTCCTGCTGCTAATCAGCTGCTGGCAGGTTGTCGCTTTCGCAGCTGCCTGGCTTTTCGCAGAAAAATGTCATTTATCAGCCCTTCCCGGAGGAGACCTGGTAGAGATGCTCGGCTCTGGCGCTGCCGGGGCTCGGCGCCGCCTGTCGCGCAGGCGCCATCTAGGAGGAAAAGGAGAAAAAGACCGAAAGCGACAGCGGGTGGACGTTGAAACGCAATTTCTTTCCGGGGGAAGGGTTTAATCCAGCACAAAGCTGCTCTGGGGCAGGGCTCTAGTGCTGAGCCCGTGCTTTGCGAACCCGCAGCAGAATTTGCACTGCGTGGGAAAGGACGAGGCATGGAGATGCCTCGAGCTGGAGCACGGCTTAGTCCGGGATGGGTCCTGATTGATTGGATCTAAAAATAGACTTGGACATAAAGGATCATTTCCAGGCAGCTTCCTGATAACATTGTCAGGGCTGGATTTGATTAATTAGCTCTGTGTGTTAGTTGCAGTATACTGGCTTGGGCGGCTACCTTCAGCTCTGGTGGGTGGCAGATGCTCCTGTGCCCAGCATCGAGGTCATCCCATCAACTGGAGGCTTTACTTACAGCCAAAAACCTCTCTCTGCCATCCGTGCATGTGCATTTTCACATCATGAAGGCATCTGCTTTGGTCACATCACATGATTTTAGCGCAAATCCTATCCTGCTCTCGTCATCTTCTAACATACGTGTGGATTTTCAGTGTGATTTCCCAGCCCTAGGGGTTTGCCAGAGAAAACTTCCCCAAATCATCCCCTCCCAGGCCAAAATAAATAAAAGGGACGTATAACATTACTTTGCTTTAAACAAACAAACAAAAAATCATGATTTTATACCAATCCTATGATTTTTACACAGCTTGACTCACCCTTCCCAGTGTGGGGAGGTGATAATGCTGGGTGTCTGTTATCTGCCGTACATGAATTCCCGCTGGCAGGCGGTCTGTCCTCTGCCGAGGATACACAGATGCACATCCCCATGCAGCGGGTCCCTGCGATACATGTGTGACATGGTGAGTCCTGCTCGGGCATGTCTCCTTCTGGCCTTTCCCCTTTATTTTCACCAAATGTCAAGAACCAGAGGCCAGGGATGCTGCAGGGCGAGGGGCATCACCCACATCCTGGGGTCTGGTGGTTTCACCCTACCAGGGACTGCATAAGCGTTATTGCACTTTGCCCAGAGCAGAACCTTAATTCATCTCCACTTTCACAGATAAAAGCCTGAATTAATTAAAAAAGAGAATAGAAAACACTTTGATTTCCAGAACACCAGAAACTCCTAATTATCACAGCTCCCACAAGTGCTGCTATAATTAAGGGGCTACTGCTTTTTCTACTGCAGACCCAGTGTTTGCAGGGATTTCCAAATGGCACCTAAATTTTTTGCTTTTGGTGAAGTACAGCTACTCAGGGCATGGATTCTGGCTCCAGGTGCATCCCTGTAAATCAGCCACACCACCACTGAAACAGCATCTAATTCCCCCATGGATTTCTTATTAGAAATCCAGTGTCCCTAATGGCACTGTGCTGCAGACAACGTCTGCTCTCCAATTATACAAAATAATAAAACTGGGGGCCTTTATTCTTTGCCTTCTGGTCTTTCCATCTTTGAAATACACTTGGGGGCTGCTTCCAGCCTTTTATCATAACCAGAGAGACTAAGCATTTATTAGTATTTAAAAAAGACGGTGGAAACTGAATTTCTCACTTGATCACTGGTCCTCTGGTTCCTGTAACCCTTCCAGAAGCGCTGAAAGCACTGTGATGACACTGATGGTGAAATAGCTACACTTTGCTACAGCGTAAAAGCAGCAAAACACCTCTAATGCAATAACCAAGCAAATCCTGCAGGAGCATCTCCCCTGCAAATGCTGGGTTTGGTGGCTGCTGGGCAGGGCAGGGGGCTCCCAGTTGCCTTTGACACTCTTGTGTCAGAGAAGTGGCCAGATAAAGATATGGCTGACAATATACATCACCTTTGTATATGTTGAGGTTTATCCTTTGGCTGCTGCAGCTTTCCTGCCTTTATGTCTTCCCTAAGTGTTCTCTGAAGTCTGCCCGCTGCCAACAGCTTTCTCAGTGGGCATGGGTGGCAGCTTCACCACCTGCAAGGTGGTTCTTCTGCTCCCAGCTTCACAACTGTGGACAAAACTGTCCCCTGAATTATTCTTCCCGCTGACAGGTGCTTTCCCTCTCTGTTGAATGGCCCCGGTTTTCTCCAGGTTCCCCCATCCTGACCAGGTGTAGGGTCTGGCTGCAGAGACCTGCGTGGGAATTCAGAGCTAGTGCCTGGAGGGATGAGTTTGGACCTGACATGGGGCAGTGCGCTGCGCTCATGTGTCTGGAGTGCTGGGTGTTCCGGGGAAGGCTCTCTGAAAGGGTTTCTTAAGAAAAAAACTTCTTATGTATAGCTTGGAGCTACCCTGCGGCTCCATTGCAGGCATTGCAGTGCACTGAATGTTGGAGTCGGACTTGGTCTGAACCCCCTCAGGTACTTGTAACCTGTGTTTAACACCATGCCTTTCATGAAGCTCTTCCTTTTATCCCTCTAGAAAGGCTAAAGAAATAAAGGCTGTGTTTTGAAGGGGCACTTCAAAAAGCAGAGGGACGCTCCTTTTCCTCCCGCCCCGTGCTGGCTGACGCGGGTGCCAAGCCAGCCCCAGCCTTCCCAGCCCACGGCTCTGGGCTTCCTCCCTGCCCACGAGGAGCACGAACACCCCAACATCATGCAGAGGCAGTCGGCTGGTGGAAAACATATTCCCCACCCCAGCACACCCTTTTAGTAGCTGTCGCTTGTGTATGGGCAATGCAGATGTGCTTCAGGATCAGACCAAGCCACGGCTCTGTTCTTACCCGCTTGTCTCTGCTGGAAGATGGTTTTGTTAAGCAAAGCATCACTGGCTTGCAAAAAAAAAAAGTGAAGGATATAGATACAAAATTTGTCTGTATCAGGTATGCAGAGAAGCATAGGAAGTTAAGATCACAGACAATTGAATTTAATTGAAAAATAAGCTTAAATAAACTAAGACTTGAATATGAAGAACTAATTTGAATTAAAAAAACCATGCTGCTTACCTGAAGAAAGAAGCTAAAGGATGGAAATGTTTTTATTTTGCATCTGGGTTCCAGCTCTGTTTATATCAGGAAGGCTTTAAAAAACGACACACACACACCCAACACCCAACACCCCACCCCCCCCAAAGTGGCTTTATGCTTGAAACTATAATTTTTTTTGGAGACAGTCACAGTGCACAGGGAAACGGAGCTCTCACCTGATCTCGTGGGCTTAGCAGAGATTTGCACTATGTATGGTATAATGAGAGAGCTGGATTCAAGGCTTACAGCTTCCCAGCATCACCTCGGGTTTGGTAGCGAGGTCTGCAGCTCCTCCCTTGCAGGGAGGGGAGCAAAACCCAAAGTGTGGGGTCAGTGACAAGCAGGCCCTCGCCTTGGGAATGACGGTGGGTGGGAATGTTTCCAGGACTGTAAAATCCCCGTGCAAATGGCTCTGAGCAGAAGCCACGGGGGCAGGCAGCACTGGTGGCTCACCCACAGTGGTTGTGACCAGGCTCTGTTCCTGCATCAGCTTTTGAAAGCAAAATGGGTAAGAAAATAATTTTAGGGAAAATGGTTAGTCTGTATTCACAGCACAAACAGGAAAATTATATGTAGACAAGCAGCGCAAATGGGAAAAGTAAGAGCTTAATCTAAAATATTTTTTACAGTTAGAGGCATCTGTCTTCCAAGGGAGCTCTCCCGAAGGTGATGCAATAGTTTAGTGCGTGCCCCCCACCAGCTTTCCTCATTTTGACTTGGCTGCTGCACCCTCGGCTACGGCATATCCAGCCACTGGCATCCTCCTCCTCACCGAACAGTCCCACCGGCCTTGGTGTCGTGGTCACGGCCATGTCCCCCGCTTCCCACAGGCAGGCAGGATCCAGCCTCAGAGGGACAGGCCTGGCCAGGGACCCCACGCCATGCCACCGGCTGGCTATGGCACTGGGAGCAGCCAAGCACTGGGCGCTGTGGCCGAGGCAGCAAAGGTCACTTCCAAGTCACCCCCCGGCACCCCTGGCCAGGGAGGGAGTCGGTGGGTGTGCAAGCTGGCTCGGCTGGGCACAGAGCTCGGCTGTGCCCTGTGGCCCACGAGCCAAGGGGGCTCTCAGGACCCCTGTGCTGGGGATGGTGATGGGGAGGAGGGGGGCCCCAGGAGGGTGGCAGCTTCGTTGACCCTTTTCCAGATGGTAATTTCGACATTTTGTTGTCACTTGAAAATTTTGTAACAGGAATAAATGCAGCGGCGGTGCTCATTTGTACTGACTCTCACTGCCAGACTGGGGGCTGACCTAAACGTGCTTTTAATGCATATTTAATGTATACACCAGTAGCTTGTCACTGTCTTTTAACTGCTGCCCACCTGCACTTCGCACATGCAAGAGCCGACCACAGCGCATCTGTTGCCTGCCCCTACTCAGCCACCCCTGCCATGTGCTTTGTCTCCAGCCTCCCTTGGTCTCCTCTGGTCCCTGCCCAACTGGCATTTGCTCCATCCCTCTCCCATCCCAAGAAAACTCGGACAGGGATGTATTTCCACCAGCACTCCATGCGAGAGCATGAGCATGGTGATGCACCTCCTGCCTGGCAGCGCATCCCAGAGCGGGGCGATAACCTGCCCCACACCCCAGAGATTATCATCCGCCCCAGCATTGTGTGAGGATCTTATTTCTGAGCAAAATCCAGCTGTGATTTCATTAAAGAGGCTCTTGCTTCTTGTACACAATATTTAATTTAACATGAGTGTGTGTGTTGAGTTCAGGGTGTTGATTAACCATGACTCTGAGATAGAGGGAAATTACTAATATGGGAAAGTGCAGTCAGTATTTCATGGCAAGGAGTAATTGAGCTAACAGTTGACATATGGAGTTCTGTGGGCAAACTAATTAAATTTTACATCTTCCCAAGCATTTGTGAGTTTTATAAGCATTTGATTTATATATTAATTAAACCTCAGAGTGAAATAAAGAGGACATAACTATTTATACTGCAAATGTGTCCATCAAGAGGAAGGACTTTAATGTATTTTCAAGCAGATACCAAAGTAGCTCTGCAAGTCCCCAGCTCAGCTCAGGAGTGGCAGAGCAGGCTGGGACCATGTCCCAGCCCATGAGGGTGGTCCTGCACTGGCACAGGCTGCTGAGCACTCAGCTCTCACCACGTTGCTGGACATTCCTTTGTCCCCTGTGGTACCTATTCCTCCTCTTCTCCATCAGGAACAAGCTCTGCACTGCCCAGCTGGCTGGTATCTCCCTGGTGGGCTGCAGAGCCCCAGTTTCCCACTGATCTGGGTGCTTTACAAGTAGCTAGTGAGAAAGCTAATATGTGATTTAAATATTTATCCGACCCATTAGCAAGGCACTAGAGGTGGTTACAGCGTGTCCTGGGATGACCTTGCTGAGGATTTCTGGAGTTATTTGCATGGTTTCACATCTAAAGGGAACTTGCATAGTGTGTGTTTCCCACTGGACAGGAGGATGGGCAGAGCATTTAGGGTGGCCAGCATTGTTTTCAGCCTGGTTGATTCTCTGGTGGAAAGGGGTTCCTGAAGTTAGGGGATCAGTCCTGCTCCTCGGGGTTTGCACCCAGGATCTCGGGCTAGAAGCCATTTCTGCACCTGGGAGAAGATGCTATTTGGGTCCAGCGACAGTGAGATATGCCCAGCTGCCCAGCCCTGGCCCTGATTTTTCCTTTAGGCTGTTGGTGCACTCCCCACCATTAAAGCATCTCCCTAGAGCTCGGCACATAACTCACAGTCTGCTTGGGTGAGCCTGGAGGCTGCTGCTGGGCTGATGCTGGGGCAGCCGTGGGAGGTGCGGGGCTGGCTGGGGATTTCTGGCTGTGCTGGGGTGAGTTGTGAGCCTTTTCGGAGCAGGAACGCTGAGTTTTGTTCCAGGACTGAGTGCTCGGGCTGCTCCTGCCCGGGGCAGCCTGGCTTACTGCTCCAGCAAGCGTCCCTGCTGCTCTCCAAGGCTGTGACAGCCAAGTCACCAAACTGCCCCTTACTGCCCTGTGCTGTTTATTCCCAGGGGTTATGATGCCTGTGAACCCCTCTGATTCCAAAATAAATTAAAAAAGAGAGAAATGTTTGTACTCTGCTCTGCAGCAATGCCTCCCAGCAGCACAGGCGATGGGGCCGTGCCATAGCACTCACATCTGTTTCTGTATCCTGGCTCTGGCATCCTGATGATGCTAAAAAATGAATCTACCCTTTACATTCCTTATTACTGATGGGTTATTTTTGCCTCTTTTGAATGAAGAAAAAGAAGCTGTTTATGTCAACAGTGACACAGGATTCAGAAGACATTAGATTTTGGTAAGAAAGTGGAATTACAGCTAAAACATGAGTATTAAAAGTCGCTTAAATTTCAAAACCTATTCATAACAGGTACACAGCTGATACTGAAATCTATCAACACTATGAAATAGATGGTAGCTATATTTTAAGAGTCATTCTGTGTGCCACCTCGCCATCCCACCTACCCTCCAGGGACTCCATCAGTCTTGTGGTGGCCAATGATTCCTGTTCATGGTGTCAGTGATTAATATCTTGACCTACTGGAGAGGAAGGATTACAAAAGCTTAGTGTTTGTGTGCACTGTAAGTTAGAGGTTGTGGGGGCAGGAGCTACCAGGATCAGGCTGGAATTAAAAGGGGAGGGAAAAGAGGTGCCGGTGCTCAGCATCAACTGCTTTTTAAGATTCAGTGCTTTGCAGAGCATCCTTCCCAGAACCATGGGGGAAGTGAGATGGATATGGCACATATGCTCCATGTCATACGGCACAGGGGGAATCGTGGTGCCTCCTGCAATATTGCGTGTTGAACTTGTCCCTCAGCTCATCGTATACACAAGCGATCTCTCAAATCCTGCAAAAATGCAGTCCACTGCCAAGTATTCCTCCTGGGCTCTGCCCTGGCTCTGGAGAAGGATTCAGCATGTGAGAAGCAAACACCTACTGAAGCCCATACCCATCCACCTGGATGTGACTGAAAGGTATTCATCGTGCAGGGACAACCTTATGGGACATCAGAGTTACCTGGGAGCTGGCTGTCTGGGCTCTGAAACTCAGCTTTTGCTGCACGTACATCCTTGTGTGTGGAGGAGACCAGGGGCTAATCTACCACCAGTGATTAAGCATCCATAATTAAATGGTTGACAGCATCTGTAGCAGGACTCAGGTTATTGACAAGCCCTGGTAAACCTTGGGACAAGGACGCTCTCAGTAATGATAACGTCACCCGTGGTCAGACAGACAAGCATCACTTTACCACATGGGATCTGAAGAACATTCAGCAACAAACACACCAACACCTTTTCCCTCCAGTTCAGCCTGACTGTTCATACACCTGGGAACAGCTCACATCTCTCTCCACGGCATTACGTTTCATTGGCATTTTCATTATGATGTTGGAGTACAGTGTGCCATCAATTTGTGCATTCCTTGTCTACAAATCAATGTAGCTAATACAACGTGCGGCATCTTGTGTTCGGTGGGCTCTTGCTGTTTTGCTAGCAGTGCCAATACGTTAAACTTAGGAATGTAACCAGCACAATGAATTTTAATTTCATACAATAACGGGACCTGCAGATCTCTCTGTGTGGTATTAAAACAGAGTGTTGGAATAGGGTGCTTTGGAAACAGCCGTGCACTGTGTGATGGAGAGGCAGAGCTGGCAGATCACCTTGAAGTAGATCTAATTTGATGCTGCTGGAGTATCAGAATGGTTCTGTAGTCGATGGGGGCTTTTGCATAATGTCACAGGTGGAATCACTAACGAATCTGAGGGACTACATAGATGAAGCAATGTAAAATCCAAGTAGCCTCTGTCCTCTGCTGCCAGATTTTGAATGGGCATATGCAAGGCTGCTCTTGGATGTCCTCTGTAAGTGCTGTTTGTCCTGCTAGAGCAGGTACCCAGGCTGATGCTGCCGCCAGTCCCAGGACCGGGGTTCTGCAGGAGGCGGGGATGCCTGTCCTGGGACAGCTCCGCTCCTCAGCATCCCCAGCAACTAGAGGCATCGCTTGCCTTTCCCTGCATAGTCCCTCTGCCCCTAGCTGGTTTCAGGGAACTGGGGACTGGGAGAGATCTGTTGCTCCAAAATAACATATAAATAGGAAGTGAATAGCCAAAGCTTCCTACAGAATCATTTTGCCCACAGTAGCAGAAAATGTAAGGGACAAAAGACTCATGTGATGAAGCCAGTGATCAGCTCCAGGTAGCGCAGCCATGGCCTTGGGCAACCTTCTGGTTTCTGTTTCCTCTCCAGTTTTTGCAAACTGGCCTGTCATACTTCACTTACTGAGAAGACCCATGTGCAATTTTAAAGATGCCGTTAGCTGCCCCCTATTTCTCCTCCATCCTAATCGGAATCTGTCATTGCACTCCACCAATGTGCCTTTCTGCCTGGATCGTATATGAGCTCCAGATTGCTATTGATAGGCTGGATAGCCACAACAATCTTTAGGAAATTTGTGATCTGGTCCTGGCATATTTGACAGATAACACTCGAAATACAAATGTCAAAACGCATTTAGTTTTTTTCCTTTTTCTAACTTACCCTGAAGAAAATGCAAACACTTTTTGACAGAATCAGTTCAGGAGCCTCCTCTAAGCCAGGCCCTGAGTGTTAGGAGAATCTGCCTCTTAAAGCCATATAGATCCATCGCTGCTGTATAAAAAAATACTCTTTACCCTGAGGCAGAATTACTTAAGAAAATCCTGACATGATTAGACACCACTGTCTTCTGAGAAAAAAGTAAGTATACTATTAAAGGGTAACGGAGATGCTGCTTAAACTGGCAATATTTAAATTACTTGATATTGCAGTTCTGAAATGTCGTTTTGGCATGAAAGCACAAGGAAAGACTGGAATATTTTCTGGATACTGCTGTGAAGCTATGTTCTAGCCTGAATACATTCTACCAGGGATGCTTGCAGGCGCTGCAGCTGCCCTTGGTCTGCTGACATGGGGTCTGTTTAGGCTCTGGGTTGGTAACATCCATAAACACAGGCTTGAACAATTGATAACAATTAATATATAAACTGATAACAATTTATGCACATGCTTTAGCAGGCCAGAAGTCCTTTTGCCTTAAATCAGTATAATGTTGTCAATTAAATAATTATCTCACTTGTAGTGCCTACGAGTCTGGCCCCACCATTCTGTTTGATGAAGCACAAATTAAAAACAAAGCTAGGGTCTGCCCCCGGAAGTGCATAGGGTGAGTGTGAACGGAATGGGTTATACACACTGGTCTGCACTGGTCAGCAATAAGTAATATGAATATTTAATATTATTAAGTCAATAGATTTAAGCACAGCCTTAAAGCCGGAGCCCCATCAGGGCCTTAATTAAGAGTGTTACTGAACTGTAGAGCCTGCCAGCACTGGTAAGTGAGAATTTTATCTGTAAATATCACCAGGTTCAAGCATAAATTAGAATATTTTTGAAGTCAATATAGTGCATTAAATAATACTCCATGCATGTATATAATTATACATCAATCATGTAGAACCCTTCAGACTTCAACCTTTAACCACGCCGGGCAGAAAGGCTAAGCCTGTAGCACCTGGATAACCACAGCCCTTGCTGGCTTGTGTAGGTTTTGGGGAGCAGTGTGAGTATTTTGCATTGGATCAGATCTCAGATCCAACCAGCTTTGGTAGCTCCTGGGAATACATGTGATTAGCCAGCCCAGCCACAATATGTCACCAGCACTCCACACAAGCAGCTCCGCCACTGCCAGGGAATGGGAGCTCTGTGCCAGCAACCGGGGAAGGCATCACATCCCTTGGCCAGGAGAGGGGAAAAGAGGATCGAAGGACAGGGAAGAGACTTGACAGGAAGATGATAAGGGAGGAAACAGAGATTCCTGGAAAAATGATCCCAGAGCCGGTGAGGTTAGCGGCACGTCAGGTGGGAGCTGCCCTGCTTGCTCATGCTGCTGCATGGGTGTAAGGAGGGGAGCCATCCTGCCCTCGGGGAGCCCTGGCACCCCAGAACTGGGCTTGGCAGGCTGCAACTTAAAAGCACTCATTTCTTCATCTTTGCTTTCCGTTTTGAAGGATTGTTTCTCCCCCTGGCTGTATTAAGCCTCACCTGCTGAGAACCAAAAGCACTCGGTACACCGATGGATTCCCCTCCCCGGTGCTGGCTCAGGCAGTGGGGGTGGCAGGGCCGAGGGCATGTGCCACCCGCATGGCAGAGCAGGTGCTGCGCCTGAGAACAGGCTGAGCCTCTGTGGGTCGCTTCATCCGAGCTCTAGGTGTTCCCAATGTCTATGGGAACCACGCGCTCAGGTGGGTGGATGTGGATTTAGCTGACCGCTCTCCCACGACTGCAGGGAGAGCGGTTGAAAGCCGTGCTCAGCACCAAGCAGTGGGAACTACCAACAGAAATGCTTCGTGAGGAGTAAGATGCATGGAAATAATGGAGCCTTGGCAGCTACACGCAAATGTAAAGAAAACACATCCCAATGTGATGAGCAGGGAGCCCTGATAGAGCGTGACCTTTGTTGACGGCTAGTAATTGTTCCTGGCAGAGTTTGCTCGGTGGGCAGCTCATTAACCCTTGCCATCCGGGATCCCCATGGCTGAGCATCATGAGCACGGAGTGGCTGAAGCAGCCCTTACAGCTCTCGGCTGCCCACGCCGGGTCTCAGCACTGATGGGGATCAGGGGATTCACTCCGGGTCCTGATGGGTTGGGGAGGGAAGGGATGTGCGCAGCCCTTTCCAGCCCTGTAGTGCAGCTCCCTCCTTCCCTCGGTGACCCTGGCAGAATCACTGTGTTGTGTCACTGCTTGGCCAGGCAGCAGGGGAGTTGGTCAGTCCTTCTGCAGAGGTCAGGAGCTTTGGGGAGCCCAGCTCTGTGCGTTTGCAGGACCGCGTTGTACATGCTGGTGCCAGAGCAAGCATGGCTGGGGTGATTACCAGGCATCATGTGGGATTTAAGCAAGCACAAGGTACTGAGGAAGAGAAAAGCGGGTGCATCTCTTCACGGATTTGCTGTCTTGGTGCTGTTGGGTTAGAGTTAGAGATCTTTTAATTCCCAGTTTATAGGATAATATAGAGTTCACCTATAGATGTGCATTAGTGTGTTCAAAATATGCCATTCTGTGCCTTTATATGGGGGGAAAAGCTGAGGGCAGGTGGGAGGAAACAATTTCTGGCAGACACTTAAAAGCTTGTTAGCTTGCCCGGCACTATACGGGTTTGGGGATGCCGAGGAAGCTGAGTGTGATTTGGTGAGAGGTATGATGTCAAAGTGCTGCGCTCAGCGCGTCTGATGCCAGGGGGGGTCTCAGTGGGCAGTGAGGACCCTGGCAGCCCACCCTGGAGAGGTGTAATCCCCCTGGACAAACCCCAAGGGGCCCAGCAGCGAAGCTCTGCGTGGGTTGGGGGTCTCTCTAGCTGGAGGCGAAGGCTTGGCCAGCCAGATTTATCATGGCACGTAGCCTAAGATGTGTAAAGAGATGTTCTGGCTCTAGTTTTGTAAAAATCTCTCTCTAATATGAGCTACTAAATAAAATTATTTACTGAATAACAAAGTGGCAGACAGAAGAAATAAAAACATAGGGGCTATTCATGCTGTCTGATTTCAGGCACTTGATTTAAAGGCTTGGTTTCTGGGTCTCTCTATAGGTGATGGAGAGGGATTTTCCCCCAGAGGACGGCAGTGATATGGGTGCCTCAAATTATTCTCCTTCTCCTTCTGACTCTGCAGAGACACAGGTTACATGTGATCCCGGGAAGAAGGAAAATCGCTTTCCTGGTGTCCAGGTGGATGCCCTGGTTTTGCAGTTTCTGAACTATTTTTAGCTATGTGCACTCATCCTGATACCCAGCCCTCCAGGCTGCCTGTGCTGTGCTGGGCTTGGTTCGTGCTGGCATGCTGGGGTGTCTGACCGGCTCGGGGGGCTCCACACTGCCAGCGTAAGGACATCGGCCCAGGAACAAAGCCGGCTTCTGGTTCATGCTGCCAGGAAGGTAAAATCAGAGCCTTATGCAATGGTGTGTGCAGCACACCTGGCTCAATTAGCTCGGAAAAGGATTACTGGTGCGACACTGGGATGCAGCTGTGACAAGTTCAGCCTCTGATGGCCGCTGCATAAGGTAGCGCTGATGCCAGTATGCAAAGCATCCCGAATTGTCAATGAATTAATAAAACCAGGAGGAGGAACTCTAAATGGATGATTAAAACATTTAAGTCAGTATTGATTTAAGGCCAACACCTCTTATGGGAAGCGGGGAGCCGGAGAGGAGGATCTGGGGCCAGGGTCCCTGCAGGAGCCTTGCCGCGGGCGCTGGGCTGTGGGGTGGGAATGGCTGTGGTGTGGGAGGCGCAACTCCCTGGGGAGCTTTACAAGGAGACCCCGAAGGATATTGCTGTGCTAAAGCAAAGCGGGAGCTGGATCGCACAGATGAAAAACAGGGAACGACAAATTTGAAGCGTTTTGTTTCTCTTTTCATATCTGTGTCGAGGACGGATTGTGCAGCTGGGCTGCCACCGCAGAGCTGTCGCTCACAGGGAGCCTCGTGCGGCTCTGCGTACGGGCTGAGTGACGTGCAACCAGCGCCGCTGCCAGCCTTCGGACACGTCATGGTCTCCTGAGCAGTGATACAAGGGGTTTGCTTTCTTAAAACAACATTCCAGTCCAGGAGAAGTTCTCCGGTGCCAGCTCGACAGCAGGATTTTGTCTTTCTGCAGCACCTGGCAGCCACTGCTGGTGAACTGTGCTCCTGTGCCTGGCTGCCTCCCGGCTGGGGCAGCCTTTTGTGTGCCCTGTGCCCCTCAGGCACCTCGCAGACAACCACTGTGCCAGGAGGCCAAAATACTGGGGGGGGGGGGCACAAACCCCCTTTCCTTTCCTCCTGTCAGCTGAGTCCCAGCTCTGCCTGCTGTGTCTGCCCGGCAGTGGGGCTGAGCGTGGGCTTATGAAACTGAAGTGGCCAGTGAAGTGTCTTGCCACTGCAGCAGCATTTATTTAGATTTAAAAAATAAATTATTTTATTTCAAGATCTTATTTTTTTTATCGTTGCAAGAGAGTGGCTGTCTAAATGATCAGGTACTTAAACCTTCAGATCTTCATTTTAAATTACTGCCTTGGAAATAAATACTCTCAAATTTTGGGAGTCTTCTAATTTTTTCCCATTTCTCCATCATTAGTTAGGGTGATTGATTAAAGCTGTTTCTCACTTTAATGTTGAGAGGCCTAAACCAAGATTTGTCAAGCACATACATCACCCTGCCTGGAGAACTGTAACTGGAATTGGATCTTTGTTAGCCCTGAGAACAAAGGCAATTTTACCCGTCGTACCTTCGCCACCCCAAACCCACAAGCAATACACGTGGGAGAACGCAACGCTGAGATTCTGCCCCTTTGTGTTGCAGTGCCCACAATCACGCAGCCCCAGCGCGATCCCAAGGCAGCCCGCTAGCCGGGATGCTCCCGAAGAGGGAACTGAGTAAATCCAGCAGCAGCAAGGCATGAAGCAGAGCCTGGAGGTTGGAAGGAGCCGAAGGCACGGGTTACACCTCTCCATGAGCTGCTGTTGGCAGCGCGGCGATGTCCTGCCCTTTGTTATTCTTCTGACTGTGCTGAGGTGCTCCTCGTTTGTGCCCTCCGGTGAGATAACAGCTGCTGGCAAGCCCTGCTGCCACGCTTAGGTCTTGTGTTGAGGCTTTTTCCCCTCCAGTTCTTTGGGAAACTCCACACTGAGCCAGGAGAGGGATTTGGCTTGTTATTTCTGGGAGACGGCTTCAGCAGCACTGACACCAGGAGTGCTGGCAGGTGGAGGGGACACGTGCCTTGCTGTGGAGGCTGAGGTGGGCTCGGGAATTCATGCCTGGGTGAATAAGACAATATGAATACACAATATATATAGCTCCACACGATATATATGAATAAACAATAGGAATATGAGGAGAGGTCGGGGTGTCAGGTCCTGGTGCTGTAGAGCCTTTATCCAAAGTGCCACCTGCCTGTGCCCTCACACGAGTCACTGAGCGATGGGATTTGGTGTTCACAGGGTCACAGCCCCTGCCTGAACTGGGGCAGGGCACCTGCCTCAGCTTTATGTGTCCTGTAACACACTGCCTAGGTCTAAACCTGTGTATAATGAATAACAAGGATGGTACTGAAGCCAGGCATGAGGCCCCTATGGACCCACCGGGCTGTTGGCAAACGAGCAAGACATCAAATGAACCTGGGAGCAGAGCAGCCGGGACAAGATGGAGCTGACATGAGGATCTGATCCCACATCCTTTAAATAGCTGAACTTCATTTTTACACCGTGTAGGACACAACCCTTCTGACAGGTCAACGAGAAAAGCCCACTATATCCTTTCAGCACCTTTGTTCTACATATTTTGCTGTTAACGAGGATGGGAATTGCGGTGGGATTTTGTGGCAGCTCTGCGGGGCTCAGCGATGGGGCTTCTGCAGCAGCAAGCCCCCTCACGAGGCTGCACCACCGTGTCAGCTGCAATGCACAAGCAATTAAAACTGCTCAGTAACACAGATGGATGGCTTATTACATTTTCCACCCTCTTCTTTTCCATTTTTATAACTGTTAAGCAGACAAACGCAGCTTTTGCAGAAGTCCTGGCTAGGAGTTTGTAAAATCCGTTCTGCCCACCCATCTGTCTAAATGTGTTTGTAGTCAATTGCTGGTGGTGTTGGCAAACTCAGAGGATGGGAATCCTCCAGGCATCTCCCCTAAACAACACTTTCAAAGACACATCTATATACGAGCCACATCAGATACTATTGAGAGAGCATGCGTAAGTTCCTGGTTAAAAGAATCACATTTACTAATATTTTCTATTTATTCTGGGTCGATGTGTGATACAGAAGAGGCAGAGATGACCGTGTTGCACAGTGATATAACAGCAAAGGGAAAACAGATGAGTTTAGAGGGACAGGAGATGGGAGATGCTGAAACAGTTTTGTAGCAAAAAGTAGGATTTGCAGGGCGTCATTAAAAGTGAAAAGTATAACTGAAATAATAGAAGCAGAACAAACCTGAAGATCGTTTTTTTGTGGCAAAACATTACCTGCAGCTAACATTGATTTGATTTGAAAGGGAGTTTCAGTGGAGTGAGGAATAAACGAAATATAAACACTGTTTTCAGATTTCTGTGTGATGCAGGATGATGTAGAAATTAGCCCTTATCCTGTTGTAAGTAATACAGACTGTGATGTCTAGTTAAGATTTCTATATGTTTTTCATGATAAGATTATGGTTTTCATTTGATTATAACTATCAAACTTTAGCTCTTTGCATGGAAGTTTTTCAGCTTGTGGCTGGTACATATACATGGTCATATTATATTTGCTTGTATGTAGCAATGCAGGTTTTCAGCTAACTGAATGCAGTTATTCTTGGGAATAAATTTAGAGAAAAGCAGGTGATTTATCTATATTACAGAAATTGCTGTGGATGTTTTGCCTGGAAGAAATTTCATGCTTTGGAGTGGGAGCTCCAAGTCTGACAGCAGAGATGCTCTCCAGGCTGTATTACCCCTATTTAAAACCTCAGACTGAGTGAAGTGTTAAGCCTGAGAAGTCTCAGCTCATGTGTGCATAGAAGAGAGACAGGGGGACCAGCAGCTCACTTTCCAAGGGATTCTGCCAGCACACAGCACAGCCCCTGTGCACTGTGCACCCTGCTCCAGAGGGTGCTGGGAGAGCCCTTTGCTGCCCAGGCTGTTCCCTGCCCTGCCCTTCCCACTGGGATGCTGGGCACAGCCTAGGGACTGTCCCTCGGTACCCTCCGTGCCCCTGTGGTGGATGCAGGAGGGATGGACCATGCTGGGATGTTGCCATAGAGAGGTGTGTGGCATGGAGGAATCAAAGTGTTAAATGAGAGCTGGGGTTAGGTTTGGTGTAGGGGACAGAGCTCTGTGGATTTGGACACAGTGGGGAGAGGTGGAGCTTGAAGAGCTGGGATGGGAATGGGGGTATGAGATGGAGGTAGAGCAGAGGGTGGAGAAAGGAGGACAGGAGTGAGACACAGCTCAGGTAGGGAAAACGGCACCAGGTGTGAGGCAATAACAAAGAAAGAAGTGGTGCTGGTGGGGTTGGAGGAGGCGGTCCAAATGCCTGGTAGAGAATGCTCCTCCTAAGCCTGGAGCTGACCCTAATTTGCCATGGCTGCAGAGAGCAGGGAAACCCACTGAGAAAGCCTGGGTCCATGCCTCCCTCTGGGGGCTGGTGCTCCGGTGGGATGCGCCGCCTTCTGCTCGCCATCACCCCGAGTGCCAAAATCTGGGCTCTGCAGCCCAAATTCCCCCTCCTGCTGGCTGCCCTGCCTTGGACTTTCCCCTGCCCCATGGAGCGAGGACAGGTCCTCATCAGGGAGCTTTAAAAATCCTTTGCTTTTACAGATCAGAGGAAAACACACATTGTTCCACTTCAGACTCATTTTCAGGGAGAAGGTCTCCAAAGGCCAGGCCAGGGGCTCTCTGCCCAATGCCATCAGATTTCTCCTGTATTCACGTGACACACTGGGCTTCAGGGTGGCTGGATTGCAAGTTTCTTTTACAAGATGCCAGCCTCCATCAGTGCCGTTTCACCTGGTTTTGGGATGCGGGCTGGGATGCTGGAGGTCCTGGGGAGCCAGCCACGTTCCCCTCTGTCAGCTGAAGCAGACGAGTGGGGTGATGGTGTCAGCATCAGCCAGCACAAGATCTGCTGGAGCTCATTTATTGTAACCTCCAGTTAATAACCCCAGGTGACCTCAGGGATATTTTAAGGTTGCATTCATTAGCGGCTGTAGGAAATTAAGATGCTTCAGTGATACAGCCGTGGAAAAGTACAGGATGGAATTTGTGCAGGATTTAGATGCACCAAGTAAGATGTGTTGACTGATGAAGAACCGAAGCCTGTTTTCCAATGGATTTGTGTGGACTTTTCCACTTCATCCATCACCTCCCTCTGTACTACAAATGCCACCCTGTGTGTGACACTCCTGGTGACTGGCTGAAAGTGTCCTCCCTGGCTGGCCAGTCCTGCCAGAGATGGTGTGATCCTTGGTGACACGCTGTCTCCTTTTACCAGAGCACCGAATTATGCCTCTCTGATTTTCATGACACTTGTAGCAACATAATTTTTTAAAGGACATTGTCACAATTTGGTTGAAACTGTGGGTATGGGGTAGACATGATGGAGAGACAGCTTGGTTAACCAAAGTACCATCTTTTCTTTAGTAACCTGGCTAAAGATCATTCTCACCACCAAGGAATAAGCACCACCTTGTCCTGGAGGCCCCAGGGAAACCCTGTTGTCCTCAGGGCATCCTACATTTTACTGCTTGCACGCAGGCAAGATGGAAATTTAAAGTATATTTAACATAGCATATACAATAAGGGTAAGCAACATGCAAGCAAATTGTTTTAACGTTCTTGGCTACTTACAGTTTTTTCTTCACATTTGCTGCCCATTATAGCATCCTTTTGGGGCCAACTGATACCAGAGTGCTGGTACCCATTCAACAGAGCCATGGAATCACTTTAGATTGGGCCCATTGACTTCAAATAATTTTACTCTTGAGGTAAACAAGAGCAGAATACAGCTATGAAAGTCTATAAATATCAAAAGCTAGGTTCTGACTAAATCTATAGCATTTTTTCTGACATTGACCTTGCATAAATTAAGACATTTCCATAAATAAAGAGAAAACTTAATAACCCTCAGAAAGGTTAGACTGTTTCCACTGGATTTTATGTCTGTTGCATAAATCCTCCAAAGCAATTCCATACTTTGTGTGGAGATAATTTTTTTACAGTATAAATTCCATTAACACTCTCATGCCATATGTGCCATATATTAAAGTGAGCAGCCTCCTGCACTCCATGTAAATCACTGGCCTACGTGCCTGCTTCCTGATTCCATCGGCATGGATCCACTGGAGCTGCACGGCCCTGGGAGGTCCTGCCTGGAGCCTCGGGGCTGTGTTCAGCTGCAGAACCAGCCTGCCTGGGCTTCATCCCTGGCTGTAGTGTGGTCCTTTCATGAGAAAAGATTATACCCTTGCTGTAATCCCATGGCAAAGATGCTGGGCTCCTTGTAATGGCTCCTCTCCTCTCCTTCCCTTCCCTTCCCTTCCCTTCCCTTCCCGT
>JAVJGJ010000061.1:32943702-33002107 GCA_035590215.1 Microhierax caerulescens
GGTACGGCGGGGGGGCTGCTGATGGAGGGGCTCGGGGGGCTGATGTGCCCCGCGGCTGTGTTGGCAGGTGCGGGCCAGTGCCATCGCCCAAGACGCGGACCAGAACTACGACTACGCCAGCAACAGCGTGGTGCTGCATCTGGACTCCGGCGACGAGGTGTACGTCAAGCTGGACGGCGGCAAGGCGCACGGCGGCAACAACAACAAGTACAGCACTTTCTCTGGCTTTCTTTTATACCCCGATTAACACAGCGAGCGACATGACACGACTGGCCCTGCCACGGATGCGCGTGGGGTGGTCGACGTTTCTGTAGCCCATCGTGCCGCTGTTCCTGCTGGTGTCCGCTTGTCTCCGCAGGTCACTTTAGCTTCATTACCAGTTTGCTTCTTTTTTTTTTTTTTTCTTTTTTACCCCTGGGGAAACGAAATAGACGTGAAACTAAGCGATCCCCTTCCTTACTCTGCCCCGTTTCCTCTGAGCACCCCTCTCCCTTGTCAGCCCCGGTGTTGTGTGTGCCACACGAGGAGCTCGGCAGCTTGCAACTCTCGAGCGGTTCCCGGGGGGTGTAACTACAGTTGGGACTGTGCCGCGCACAGAGTTTGAACCCATCACATTTTTTCAGCAATTAATATTAATTATGATGATGAATTCCCAGGTCGACTGTTCACGAAGCGGGACTGGACCATAACTGGTTTTTCCTCTGCTGCTTTGTTTGTATGGGGTCAAGTGTAAACTTTTATTTTCTGTGCAATGCAATGCTCGTGTGAATGATGGTTGTCATTAATGTCCAACTTGTTCCTGTCTGCAAAAGAATTCAGTCATTGACCACAATCGCCAAAATACCACATTAAATTATGTTTTTAGACAACGCCTTCTTGCTTTCTGTCTCTTCCAGTGCTGCAAAGGAGTGCTGTGGTGATGCCACGGGAAGGTGGGAGGTGAAGGAGGGGGTCACTTCAGTCCCTTAGGTTTGCAGCAAAATGTGAAGTTCGGATGGAGTACGGTGCCTAGGTCTTGGTTGTTGTTCAAGGGGGCTGGGAAGAATCAGGGAGAGGAAAAAAAGTTTCACATTTACGCAGTTTTGCAAAAAGAAGGCACACGGTCATCAAGAGGTGGAAGTGGTGGTGTGGAGCAGATATAAGTGTAACCAGGTTTAGTGGGTCAGAGCCTGATCCAGAGGTTAGTAAAGTATGAGGGAAAGTGGTTCAGTCAGCGAGTGGGTAGGGGAAGCCGTGTGTCTGTAACACGCCTGACGAATGTTGGGCAGCGGGGGAGAGAGTGTGTCTAAACCCCCGCACTCGCAGTGTGTGTAGGGGTTGGAAAGCGCACCTGACCGTAGGGGGGTCTGCACAGTCCCTGAGACGGGCTGGGAGAGAAAGCTCACTGGAGACCAGCGGATTCAGACCATTTGAAAAGGTTTTCTCCTGCTGGTCCTCGGTAAACCCTGACCACTCCGGGTCCTTTGAAGAGCGCACGGGTGTGTAACTAGTGCGTGTGGTCCTGACCCGTTGGTGGAGGGGTGCGTTTTTCATCATCATGCCAGCAGGTAACCTCCTCCGTTTGGGTAAACTGGGGTTGCTCTGCTGAAGCTAAAAGAGTGAAGCTGATGTACAAAAGCGCTTACTTTTTTTTTGCTGTCTTGTAATTTCATTTTTCCCTCCTGAAGGTCTTCCCTACCTGTCAGCTTGCTGCCCTTTGCAGCATTAGTGCAGCTGCACAGGTAAGAGAGGCAGGAGCCGGACTCCAGCGGCTCTGCCACGGCTGGAGCCTTGCCCCTGCCCTGACATTGCAGGAGGAGAGGGAACTGCAGCTGGGATGGACTTGTCCCAGCCCCACTTTGGGGCAGCCCAGCGATGACTGAGTTCTTACAGTCTCTTCTGTCTCCTACCTAGTCCTCAGTGGGTATTGTCTTCTCGTTGGCTGGAAGAGGAGGGTCAGAGAGAGAGCACAATTCCTCCCTTCATCCCGTCCTCAAACATGCCCCAGCTGAGGGAGGCAGAGTTCATGACGAGGTACATGTGTTAGACACTTCTCAATCTCTAATGTCTTGTCGATTTGTACCATTTAGAATACGATTAAAACTGGTGTCTGAGACCCAAATGAAGTATAATTGCTATGGATCCTCAATTCCCCCCAGATCCGTAATCCTTTTTGACTATTCCTCCCCTCCCCTCTGACGAAATGGAGCTTAGACACAAAGCCCTCGGTTTAAATTTCAAAAAATTAAAATTGACATGCAGCAGCATTAGCAGGAGCCAGGAGGAATTCTAAGGAGGTGCCTGGGCTCTGCTTTATCCTTTGCATTAAGAAGCAATTTGTACTTCTAACAAAGACCCAACTGTTCCCCCTTGGCAAAAGGGCAATGAAGATGCCTTGCAAGGGAATTGCTGTTCACAATACTTAAACAAATTTGAATCTTAGATTTTTAAATCTGTATTCCCTGGTGGAGCTTGCTCCTTGCAATTCAAATGCAGGGCTGGCGGTGTGTGCCTGCCAAGGTGTCAGTAGCTAAGCGGATGATGGATTGATGAGGCAATGGGAAGACACAGGCTCACAGTGGCGGTTTGCCCCGACAGTGATCTATGTATCTGCACATTATCAATGTCATGAGGAGGCTTGAACCACCCTCGCTAGATGTCTCATTTTCCACTTATCTCTTATGTACTAATTATCAGGCTGGATTATTCCCCAGGATAGAAAAAAAAAAAAAAATTGCCACTCCACTGACAGTTTACACAATCGATAAAATGAACGTCTCCCTCGGCTGCTTGCAGGCTTTTTTGTTTCCTCTCCTCATCGAAGGGTCCTCTGAGATTGCCTCTGTGGGGGGTTGATGGCTCTCACCCAGCATCTGCGGCAGTTGTGCTTGGACAGGCTCCTCCATCCCAGTCATCTTGGTAGTAGCTCGGTGTGTGGGTTGGGCTTTTTTTTTTCTGAAGTAACACAAGGAAAAGCAATTGGGAGATGAAAAACTTCAGTGCTTGGCAGTGCAGCTGTCCAGAAAAACAGAGGCAGCGTTGCGGATGGGGATGGCAGTCCCTGTACTGCAGGTGGCTCTGGGTGACAGCAAGCAGCCCGTGGTGGGCTTGTAACCCTTTGGGCTTTGACCGAGTCCTCCTCCCCTTAGATCTGGTCTCTGGGTTCTGTATGTTCCATGGCACAAGGAGAAGGGGCTGTGATACCCTGGTCCCCTGGTTTGGATCAGAGGAGGAGAATCGATTTATGCTCAGAGGCTGGCTTCAGCTTTCCCTGGGACCGGCTTTCCCAAATGATACTGGCATCGCAGACAACCATTAGCCAGCATCTGCTCTGGAGGTCTGACCCCTCAGAGGTGTTATTTTACTTGATGAGTAGAACAAATGCTTTTAAAAATTGTCTGGTGATGGGATGTGCTTCAGATAGGGAAGCCTTCCTGAAAGGAGTGGAAGGTTGGCATTCTAGACAAAGGATACTTCTGTTTCGTGCCCAGCTGCATACTCAAGTTAAAATAATAAAAATGTTAAGATAAAAAAAATAGACAGGCATTTGTTCTCTCAAAGCAACTTAGATACGGCAGCAACAAATCCCTGATCTTTGCGCTATGTGAATCCTTGACCTTGTACCGTGCCTAGGCAGCGCTGGCTATGGAAGAGTTCCCTGGACAAAAGGGGAGCAGGGAGACATCCAAGCACTCAAAACGCCATGGAAACGGGGATGCTGCTGAGAGCCCCGAGAGGGGTGCCAGCCACCCCTCGTCTGCAGCTGTTCCTGGAGGAAGGCGTTTGGGTTCCTCTGCTCTCCCGCAGGCCAGCAGGCTTGGCGCTGGGCACTTGCTTCCTTCTGATCTGACCTTCATTGGCTTGGGGAGCTCCTGGCAAGTCCCTGGGAGGTGAGTGAGGAAATCCTGCTTTGGCTTGAGTGAAGCATGTTAGCTGCTGGGGCCAAGGTTCTAGAAGAGTTCTCCAAGGAACCCATGCTGCCAGAGCAGCTGGGTGTCTGGTGTCCCGTGCAAAGTCCAGTCCCTCTGTATTTTCCAGGCTCTGGGTCTCCAGGTTTCCTCCTTGATGCTCATCCCCTTGTGGAGTAGGGCCTGGGCTGATGGGCCACACTGGCCCGGAGCGGGGCAGGGCAGCCACACGTCTGGGCTCTCCTCCTGCCCTTCTGCTGGTGGAAAAGCAAAGCGCTGCTGTTTGTGCCTCGTGGGTTTACGCACATACATTGAACCATGCTTTGGTCTTGGGCTTACCGCTTTTGAAATGCACTCTGGGCATTTTTCTCGGTGGTTTAATGCCTGCTTTTCTCCTTGCTTGGCTCCTTCAGTGGCTGACAGTGCCTGGATGGGTTTAATCTGTCAACTCACAGAGTAGGGAGGGTGGGTTTGGGCAATGATCCTGTGATCTTTTTCTGTTTACGCCACAGACTAATTATATTAAAGGGGTCTGTGGCAGACAGAGGCAAAATGGCACATAAATCTATTTTAAATCTAAAATGTTTGTGTTAAATACCTTTGTTTTGTAACATGCCATTTTTGTCTTTATTGTGGCTGGGAAAAATTCCTGCTAAGATCCTGTGTCTTAGTATTGTCTCTGGGATAAAAGAGCCTGTCAGAATAAAATAAAGACTAACTGAATCTTCACTGACTTTGAGATTGCAAGGAGTTTGGTCCTTTTTACTCTGAATGTCTACATCGTGCAGAGATTTGGAAGATTAATTACAGGCGAAGGAGGTAAACTGTTACCATGTGGACACCCTGGCACTTAGGGGTGAGAGCCCGCTCTCAGCTGGTTTCACATCTAATGGCAGAAAGAGGTTCATCTGGATAATAAGCCATGGCTAACATGCAAATGGGGGCTTGTTTCTCTCACCTGAGCCCGTGCCAGTTCAGGAGGTAATCTCCTGATCACATAGTGGGTGCCACAGCAGAAGTGGGGGAGATGCTTCATTATTTCTTGAGCCCGCTTGCCCTCAAGTGAGCTTCATTTGTGAAGACTGCAGGGGGGCTTAAAGCAGGGGGCTGAGGTCCTTCTGATTCCTCTTGGTTTAGGAACACTTTGCCACTGGCCTTAATGATGAATTATGAAGAGGCCAGTAGACAGCAATGCCAGTTCCCTGGGCCAGCCTGGAGGACAGAGGCATTACCTCCTGGGTAGGCAAGAAGCTCAGGCTGTGGTGTGATTTGGTGCCCCAGGCTTGAACATACGCCAAAATTCCCCTTCTTTCCCCCTGTGTTTCAGGCTGAAGCTCTGAGAGCCGGTGGTTTCAGGTCTCAGCCTGAAAGATGCTGAGCCACCGCTGTGTCCTGGCCCCCACCGCAAAGTGCTCTGCAGGATCTCACTCTCAGGGGTTTGCAGAGCTTTATTCTGAAGGACCTGCGAGTTAGGGCGCTGTTCCCTTGTAGAGGGAACCATAAATGCCCATCTTCTTTGGGTTCTTCCAATTACAAAATAGTCTGAATAAACCATTAAGCTGTGTGGCACAGCTCTATATTCTAATATATGTGAGTAGATTTTCTTCACAGGGGGCTGATGGCATATCCCTCTCTCTGTTGCATTTGCTGCTGTTGTGTTTTTTTGGCATGAGCTAGGGTAGAGACAGAAAAGGCCTGTTTGATCCCTGTGATCTGCTGCCCTATTAATGCAGGATTATTTCCTCCAGTGTGTTGTGAGCACGGTAACATGGGGAGCATGGCTTGCCTGCAGCCCTTGGCTGCGCTCCTCCCAGTGAGGGGACATTCACATGATCCTGGCTCTTCTTTTTGCTTGCAGCTGCCAGATCATGTCTACAAAAACAAGCAAAAAAAAAATATCCAACCCCAGTCTTGAATGCAGCTGAAATGTTTTCTTGGTGCCATTTCTCTTTGTCAACAATTTGCTTATTGCTTAAGTGTTGCGATGTGATCCCCATCCTAAAGAGGAGAGATCTGCTGCTGAGAATGGGGGGGGAAACATGCCCAGGAGAATAATTTGTTTGAGGATGTGAGCGCTGGCTTTATGAACAATGATTCTTTGTCCAATCTTAGTTTTAAGATGCAATTTCGATGGTATGATAATGCAGAAAATGTTTTAACTCCTTGGGGAGGAAGGTGCTTTTCAGGTAGTGTCTTGCTCTTCCCTCGTTATTATAATGCTGTTCCTGAAACTTTACGTCAGCTGTGCTGTGCTGCAGCATGAGAATGCATGAGGTGATGGAGATCAGATCCAGGTGGGTTTCTCTTTTTTTTGTTTTGGTATACAGTTGAATTCTTGACATTTGCTTCTCCTTCTCCTGGCACCTCATTTTTCATGGAACTGTCCTTCCCGGGAGCTGGGAGCCCAAGGGCCAAAGTCTGCTTCCAGATATACTGATCTAATTCTTCTCAAACTTCGTTGTTCTCAGCACCTGTGGAGTCAGAATCAATCCTTAAGTACATTACATGTAGCTACCCTTGGATTGCCAGTGTGGCAACTGGTTATGTGGTGTTTGGGGATGTATTACAATGAATCTCAGTCTTTGTACCCTAGAGGTGGAGATGGTCCAGGTCCATTTTGTGTCCTGCCCGGTAAGTGTCACTGTGTGAACACCTTTCAGGGAAAGCACTATCGGTATCTGCAGGGAGGGTAGAGTCGCTGCTTTTGCTGGCATCTAGCAATCTGCTTAGGAAAGAGAAGTGTCAAATAGGCTTGAAGCTCAACTCCTCCAAGCCCCTGCTAAGTGCCTCGCTGCAGCTGAGAGCTGGAATCGTAAACTTCAGCATCGCCTCTCAAAGGCAAAGCATCCTCGAGGAGTAACACTGCTGCTATTTATCAATTTGGGTGAGAATGAAGCTTGAATGTTATTAGAGCTGAAACACTAATTAAGCCAATAAATTCCTTTGTCTTTTTGGGTGTGTTTGCAATTAATATGCAAAATCCCATTGATTCCAGCAGCTCCATAATTCACGATGCATACTGTTATTACATATTGACAGCGTACACTGTGAAGTCTCCAAAAGACACTGCTGTGCATAGTAAGAATACTGCTGTGATCCCAGTTAAACCGTTACAGGCTGGGTGAGTCACGGTGCTGCATCAGGTTCTGCCAGAGCCGTGGCTGGCAGTGGGGGGTAGGACAACCACACAGAAATGGATCTCTGTTGAGCGTACGCTGTATCTCAATGGCTATTGCACTTTATATTCCTTTCAGAATCACGGTGGAAAAGAGAAAAGGTGTTCTAGCTGATCCTAAAAAAAAGGCTCAAACTGATGCGCAGAGAAACTGGAAAGGAAATATGTATTTGGATCAAAGCAAGGCAGTTCTAGAAAACAGTCTTAGCTTTAGTTTACTTCTGATGGGGTGATCTAAATAATCTTTCCTCAAACAAAGTTGGTTCAAAGCTGTGAGAAGGGAGATGGGACAGGAAGGCTGCTCAGAGACGTAATGTTTTCGCTCTTCCAGGGGAGCATTGTTTTGCCAACATAAGACAGGATGAGAGTCCATGACCACCGAACCCTGCTGTGACTCTCTGCCTAAAATTGCTTTTTGCAGCATCAAAATAAGTTCTGCTCAAGTATTTTCATCAGCTTTCCTTAGGGCAGCAAAATCAGGGGCGGCATTGTAAGAAATAAGTAGCTTTCGGTCTCAAAATAATCAAGAAGACCATCTACATGAGATTTTGTCTCCTGGTTTTCCTTACATTTGGACTCATTAGCTTCCCCAGGTCTGTAACAGCTCTGCTGTCTAGGTGGAAGGGCTCAAGGAAAGGCATTTTGGCTAGCGGACTGAATGTTCCGTGTGGGGTTGGTCTGATCCTCATCAAAGCTGGTGGGCAGGTGCCCAGTGGTTTTAGTGGGGCAGGATCAAGGTTAGGGTTAACCTGTGGTTGCAGTTCTGTGGTTGTGGTCTTAGTGTTCTCAGTTCCGTTACTGTTCTCAGTTCTCATGGAGTTACTCGAGTTGGTCCTGGCATAATCAATAAGCCTCTGCGCTGATATGTGCAGTCTTTGAAGCCTGTGGAGCAGGGCATGGGATGGAGGTGCTTCCACTTCAGAACAGCACAAATCAAACACAGAGCTGTTGAATTAATTTGTGGTTGCTGTTTTCTGAGAACTGCAATTCAGATTTCCACTTCTGTTTCCCACTACCGTCCTTCCAAAGGAAAAAAAAACACCAAACAACCAAACCAGGGAGGTAAAACCGACGCAACTGCAGACTAGTGTGACCCCGATTTACACAGAGGCTGTACGATAGTTTTAGAGAACGGGATTTGAGCAATAGACAAGATTTCAGGCACAAGATACATGACTTCAGGCACAACAGCAAAGCAGAATTCTTGATATTTTGTCCAAGCTAATTTTCTTTTGAGTTAGTGCACTAACTACCTACCAATAACTAACCACAAGCTGTCCTTTTTCTTTTCTATTAGTGGACTAATAGTACCGCCAAATTTCATCTTCCTATTTGGGTCTTAAATGGGAAGCAGTTTGTTTCATGGAAACAAGATGCCTGGACAATGAATTTATGCCAGCTTGTAGCCACTGGAAACCTTTGTATTCCAGCAGACTTTAAACTGAAAAATGGAGCTTGCTTCTCTTACTAGATTTCTCAAACTACCTTCCCCCAGCAATAGGAAATCAAACTACTCAGGTAGGCAGGGATTCATCACAATATCTAAATTCTGAGGTATCTGGAAGTGTTTATCACTTGATTTGCTCCTGGAAATCTCCAAGTGAAATATGAGAGCCTGGATTTGCGTAAGGAGGGCAAACGAGGTGAATGTAACAGTCCCCTCTGGCCTGAAAAATCCATGAACCGTGCTGTCAAATGGAAGAATGGACAATGGCAGAGCTGAGTTTTGAAAATATTTGTTTTAGCTGTCACAGGCTGGTGGTAGGAAGAAGTGGAGTGGGAGGAATGAGGCTTGAGGTCCACAGAGGGTTTTGGGGTAAGACTGAGCAATCATCCCTACCTGCAAACCGAGGTCAGTCACTGCCCTCACACAGTTTAAACTCTCCATATCTACAAGACATCAATACCAGGCTGCCAGGGGCCTGGTGACTTCCCATGTGTTTCCCCATGGGCTTCTCCACTGGTGACAATTCCCTGGGCAGGCATCAGAGTCAGCATCAGGTAGAACAGAGAAAACTGCAGACTTAACGGATGCGAAGCTGTCTTCTCCCTTCTCTTTTCTATTGCTGATAAATAAGAAATTCATCTGCAACTGTGGCAAATTACATTCAAACCAGCTGTGGCAATAACACAAATGTTGGTCATATGACTTAGATGAATCTCCTGTACAGTGATTTCAAAGCCCCTTGGATCATGTACTGTGAAACCAGCTACGATGATGCATTGCCAGGGGAGTCAGTGTTATGTGGGACGGTGCCAGTGTGTCCTGCGCTCTGCTCTGTTCATTCAGTGCCATCGTTAGTGCTGGGACTTATTAAGTAGAAGACCTGTCTGTTAAATTTGTAGGTGACATGGGGGCAGAGAAGAGGATTACATTCAAAATTACCTTGACAAAACAGAGAAAAGGGATGTAAAAAAACCAGGAGAGAATTCAAGAGGTGCGAGTTACCTGGAGGCAGTCCACGGCATGGACACGTGTCAAAAAGCCAGATGAGCAGAGGGGATGGTTGGGAGCAGTAGCCAGGGAGCTGCTTCTCAGAGAGGATATGGAGGACCAGTGACAAACATGAGGTGACTGTGTATGCTGTGGAAAAGGCCGGTGTACCTACTGAGATGTGCACATACTGAGGTGTGCAAGCTGGTGCAGCTCCTCCAAAGGATGTGAAGCAATCCTGTCCTCCTGACCTCTGGGAAGATCTCACCTGGAGCAGTCTCTACTCATGGGCACCATGTAACAAGAGAGTTGAGAGATGGTTGGGGATGGTCCAGGAGACAGCTGTGTTTCTAGTCTGGCAACCTGGAAAATGCAGCCCGAGAGGAAAGAGGGATGGATTGGGCTGCTCAGCCTGAAGAGGGGGTGTAGGGGGCATGAGAAGATGGCCCATAAGGGCAAGAGAGGAAGGGAAATGCTCATTTTGGATAGGAAAGAGTGAGGGCCTTGAGATGCAGTAGCAAGGTCAAACAGAAAGAGAAGCTTTTGGATGGTGAGGCATGGGAGCAGGTTGCCTGGGAAGGCTGTGGGTCTCCAGCTCAGAAGGACTCCAAGAACGCATTAGACATCCATCAGATTTGGCTGTAGCGTAGCTGTGCTGGGATGGGGAGCCAAGCCAGATGACTCCTCAAGATCATATGCTCTATTGATTTTCCGTCAGCCTCTCTTTCTCCATGTATCTGCAGAGATATCTGCCTTCCACCTGCCCACCTGTGATACAGCCCCCTAAAAGCGAAGTTGTGTGTGTTGCTGTGCCCCAGGTGATGCTCTCTCTGCACACCGGGGTGACTGCAACCCCATTAAGGTCCATTTCAGAAAGGTTAGATTTTCCTGTTGGGGTCTTCCCAGCCTGCCACCCACCCAGGCAGGAGTCCTTTGCTGTCAATGTGTGGGGGCTGGGGCTGGCTTTGAGGGTCGCCCCCCAGGAGAGGGGCATGCAACAGCTGGGAACAGCTGCAGTACCAGGCTGGGCTGCCCGCACGGGCACTGCTGTCGCCGCGGCTGGGCAGGGGGTGGAGGGCAGGGAGCGTCCCCACTGGTGCTCTGCTCTGCTTGGCTGCCTGCCTCGGTGTCACGGCAGGGAAACCAGGTGGCAAGTAGCTGTCCTTATAGGCAGGGAGGGGTGAGGAGGAGGTGGAGGTGCACAGGGTGATGGGCCGTGGGCAGGGCGGTGCTGGTGGCAGGGCTCTTGCAGGGAGTGACTCCCTGGGGCTAAGCCCTGCATCACCCCTGTTGTCATAGCTCCAGATTGCCGCAGCTTGGGCTGCCCAGGGTCCCCCGAGTCCTGCTGAGGGACCACCGTGTGAGCGCGTTACCACTGCACTGGATGCTTTTTTGGCACTATCTCTACACATCTGTCTGAGCACATTGCTTTTGCATCTACAGTAAGATGGAAACCTGGACCTGCTGTTCAGATTTCCAAAGGCATCTAGCACTCAGATTCCTTTGAAGTTCATGGATATGAGAAACTTCTATACCTCTGAGCTCCAGGAGCAAGCCCTGTGTGTACGTGCCTGGCACAGCAGAGCACAGCACCGTGGGGCTGACCCCAAGGAGGCCTGAACACTCACTGCTTTCACCATAGTGCTCCAGCCAAAGTGAGGATGCCTCAGAACCTTTTACTGTATTTTTTATTTGTATAATCTGCAGGTTATGTGAAGAACAACCAACAAAACCCCAAGCCTTTTCCCCATGTAATTCACCGTTCGTGGCTGTGTGTGAGTGATGCAGAAGTTCATCTCAAAGCTCTGTCTCCCTGGATCCCTGTGACTTAATTTCCCTGGTCCTGTAGCCCCTTTGCCCAGCACCTCTGGTCTAGGAGGGGCTTTCTGTGGTCTCTTCAAGTCCTAGTGCTCTTCCAGGTGCGCCAGTTCTACACACAGAAAACACAGTGTTCATTGAAAGAAAAGCTTTGGAACACAGAAAAAGTGGGGAGAACATGGCATAATTTTGGAACCTTGCTTGTGATTTTTTTTTTTGTTTGTTTTCCCTCTTATCAGCTGAGATCACAAAAGGGAAAAATGATAATTTTCTTCAAAAATAATAAAAAAATCCCTCCGTAAAAATGTTCATGCTTTTCAAGTCTCAGCTTGAGTTTGCATTTGCTTCATTCACAACAGTCTGACTATCCTTGTTTCCATCCTGGGCCAAGTTTCTATATTTAAGCCTCCGCAGGACACAGTTTACAGTGGTGGTGCTGACTCACGCTTCATTAGGAGTCACAAACAGTGACTCCTGCGATGCATCAGCCACCACCGGGACCCGCGCTCCTTGCAGCCGAACCGGGCAGAGCCCAGTGCCTGGCGGGGCTGAGCCCGCCGGAGGAGGATGTAGTGCCATCAAGCCACCGCTGGCTTGACATTCGGCTGAGTCGGTGTCACCAGCTTTGCACGATGGGGTGGCAGTGGGATGTGTGACAGTGACTGAAATGAGATCATTGGGAAGTGAAATCAGATTCAATTGCATTAGAAATTCATGTCAGATAAAGCTGGCAGAGGTACTGCAGAACTAGCAGACCATTACTGGGCTCACTATACAGCTGGTTAATATATTTATTACATATCTCTCCCAGATTGACTCTGTGCTTAAATAAATAATAAAAAAAAAAAGTAAGGTTTTTTCCCTCTTCTTGGTTCCTCATCTGGTGGTTTTGTAATATTTGGCTTTTCCTGGTCTTTGATTGGATTTGTGAACTTATTAGTTGTGTCAGTAAAGTGATAAGCAGAAGGATGGAGTTAGGCTGGGCACAGGGAAATGGTTTATCAGATTTCCCTGCTTCTGCGTGCCTCAGGTGTGGTGGCACTTGTGGTGACCAACAGCAGGCTGCACTGACCTGCTGGCAGCCAGTCCATATGTCCCAATAACGCTGATTAAAATTTGGCATTAGCTGAGGAGCTTGGGTAATACCTCAAGGCTGATTGACTTGCAATATGCCAGCAGAGTACAGGTGTCCGGGCAGCCTCCAGCAGCGCCTGCCTTTTCTGCCGGCCGGAGGGTGCATCCTTCCCCTGCAAGCCTCTCGCTGGGGTGTTGTCTCCTGCTCCTGCCTGGCAGGGACCGCATTTATTTCCGTGCATGCATTGCTTTAGAGCTGTTCATAACTCATGGAGCTATTTGGGCTTTCCACCCCTATAATGGAAATACAACATGATCCACGTGTGTCTCCAGGGAGAAAAGTCACCCTTTCCTTTGCTAGGTCACTCATCTCACCTCCTCCACCACATACCGCCTTTGCCTTCTGTGCTCTGGTGTCCATGACAATGTGGCTGAAGGGGGGGTGCCCATCTCACTGCCATCACCCTGACCACAACGTTTCTGCTGCGTCCCTCTGCTCCTTGGTGTCTGTCTCCACCCCGTGCTGTTTGCCCTCTGCTCACACCAGGCGGGGGTGATTTTGTGTTTGCTGCCTGCGTGGCACGTGGGGGAACCACGGTCCAGGGTTAACATACAGAAACTGTAGAAGTTATGGAGCTGGGCAGGGCTGCACTGCTAGCGTGCCTTGGGCAGCAGGGTTTGGGTCTCTGACTCTCACAACAGAGTGAGTTATACCCCTGGGAGGCCTGGGGAGCAAGCGTGCCTTTGGGATACCTTCCCAAACCTGCTCCCAGCTTACTGGGACCTGGCTCAGACTTTCTGATCAGGAGGTGGTGACTCTGTATTGCTTCCTCCATGAGCACCTGTTCCCCAAGCCACATGTGGTGGTGGTGCACACACCACCTTCCTGCAGTGATGACTTCCTCAGGTTTAACATCTGTTGCGCATGGCAAATCCTCTTTCTCTCCATTCGTTAGCTGCTCCCCTCCTTCGGTACGGTGGGACATTGCCGCCTGTCTCCAGGCTTTCCCAGATTTCTTCTGCTCTCCCTCTTCAACTCCTGTGAAGGTCTGTAAGCACGGACCCAGAGAGCAACACAAGTCACTTTGCTCTGTGTTCAGGGATCCCTCTGCTGCACCCCATGCTTTGGTGCAAGCAGCCAAGCCCTGACTTTACAAATACTACTGTGCCCATAAAAAGAGCGTGTCTGGAACAGAGAAGCATCTTCAGTTCCAAATAACCACACTGCAAATTAGCATTTTTTGGGCCAGTCTCAGCCATCTGGGAGCAGCCGAGAGGGTGTGATCTCCATGGGGCGGTTTGGTTTTAGTCTGTGCAGGCAGTGGGAGTCCCCATAGCCAGAGGGTGAGGAGGTGAGGCTGTGCTTCGAACAGAGCAGGTGAAACACTGGCAGAATTCCCACCTACTTCAAAAGGGGTCTGTATGGTCTGTTGATTAAAATGATTTTAATTCAGAGCAACATTAGCCTGTTCCTCATTGCATGGAGCAAAGAGGGAGAGAAAAGACAAGGATTTAACACTGTTCTTTTGGCCTTCTGATTCTCAAATTTTGGTGCAGGGTGGAGAAACATCTGCTAACAGCAATCCTCAGCATAAAGCTTTTTTAAATATACCCGATAGGCTTCTGGCCAACTAAAGTAAGCCAGAAAAAAAACCCACCCCTGTATTCAGTGCTTATACTTCATGGTGGGTATCTCTAAGGCGTAATTTCATCCTTGATCTCACCCCCAAATTAGAGGGATAACAGAACCAGTGCAGTCTGGAGAGATTAGAGCAGTGGGCTCTGTGACCTGCAGAACATTGGAGCCTAAAGCAAATACTGCTCCATGTATAAGAAGTCCTGAGGAGCATGGATGGGGATGGGGAAGAAGGGTGCACCAAGCATTACCTGCTAATGCAGACACCTGCCAGGCTTGCTCGTGTAGTGGTCTGTGCACACACCGACTGGGCTTGGATTATTTTACCCCCAGCTGCTGTTCCAGAGGAAATCTGTACGCTGCCTTGCAGAGGGATGATGTATGGTCAGCGTGAGAGCAAAGAGTGTTATATTATCTTCTACTTCTTGTACCACCTACACCTGAATGTTAATTTTTGCTGTCTCTTCAAGGGAGGCTGCTAAATGCAAATTACCTCACCACCACCAGAGAAGCTGGTAAGGTGATGCTAAAAAATATACAGAATAAATGATGCTAAGCAATGCATTTTGCTAGAGAGAGCAGGGGGAGGTGGAGGGCACTGTAAATATCCTTTATGTACATCCCTATACAATCCCAGTGGTGTAGAGCAGGAGAGGGCACAGAGCCTTGGGGTTTGCCCAGGCACTTGTATAAAATAAGCTGCAGCAACAGCGGCAGTGTGTGCTAGAGCTAAGCCATAATTAAACACCTCCAGGTAGTTTAACTGAGACGTGCACATTTAGAAGATAGTTTTTAGTGGTTCATGTCATCATCTGACTAGCAGAGAAAACAAACAGATGTGGCATGTGGCACATACTAAAAAAAGATATGGAAGGAGAGGAAATAGCTTCACAAATTAGTCCTTGGTTCTGCTCTGGTGGGGAGAGGAGAGGGACCGCCAGTATCTCCAGTGCCCAGCAAAGCCTTGGCAGGGCTGGCCGGGTGCCGCTGTGTTTATTCATGGTTTAACACTGAATTCCTGTCGAATGCTTCCACATCCCAGCACCTTTGTTTGCATGATGACTGTGGAGGGTGCATTGGCTGTGAGTCCAGATGTCCATTGTGTTTGCGCAAGGATGTCAGCATGTTTCAAGCTGATTCTTTGCACTCTCCTTCCCTGTCCTGGTGGGTATAACTCACCCCTTGCTCTCCCTCCATCAAGGCATGGTGACAGAGGGCAGCTGGGGCTGTGGTCCTGAGTGCCTTCAGTCACCAGCCACGTCTGTCCCCTGATCAGGGTTGGCACTTGGCAAAGAGCAGCCAGACAAAGCCTGAAACATGAAGCTGCTGTTACTGATGTTACTGCCTGATGGAGGTCAGGGCATGGCCCTGTGATTGTAAGCTATCTGGGATGGTCTAGGAAGCAGCTGTCACTTCAGCTGGGAGGTCTCCCCTCATGGCCAGAGTTACTGAATTGAGAAGGCAAATGTTTTAGCCTGAACCTCCAGGAAGGTGGCTTCCTCAGGGCCTGAGCCACTGAAGCCCATTGGAGCCAGACTTTGAATTTTTATAGCAACGACAGGGTTTGCCCATAGTTACCACCATCAGGTGTGAAGAGGAAACTTCCAACTGAAGGGGCATCTGCCCATGCGCCCAGCCTGGCAAGCTGTTAAATTGCTCCAGTTCAATCATGGGGAACTCCCTGAGCTTTTCCAAGGAGGGTATCTGATGGGAATTTGTGCAAGGCTTTGGAATTCAATCTCGAGCCAAAACCAAGGAGAATAAAGTTCAGCTCCAGCACCGTAAGCTCCTGGGGAGACTCAAAGCAGCTACATTATGGGAGTGCTGGCAGCCTGCTCCAAACATATGAAGCCTCTCCATCGATTCCAGCAAGGAAGAGGAGACCAGCCTTGTTGGTGACCATCCCCTGTGCATTACTGGGGTGCTGCATTAGTGCTGACCTGCTTGGACCTCGCTGAATCCAGCACTTTGTCACTATTTGGGACAATGGACTTTGACAGGATTATACCCATTATTTTAAATACTTGAAGGAATGAGCAATTCCTCCATAGGATGGAGCATTTCCCCCCATCCTATCTTCTGCAGAGCCCCTGTAGTAGAAACCCGCAAAACACAAGGCCAGGTGACATCCTTTGATGTTCCTATCTACTGCAAGGGCTCTGCAGGAGAAAGGATGGGGGAAAATGCAGAGTCTGGCAGTCAGCCGCTTGATGTGGCAGCAATACCCTTGGTGCTGGGGGAGCATCGTCCTTGCCCGCGGAGACAGGAGGGAAAAAAGCTGCTACTCCCAACGGCTGTGCTGGAGATGCCGGCAGTAGTTAGGACTGGCTTGATGGCTCCTGATGGTAGCAGGAGGAGAGCTTGGAGGCGATTTAACTGTGCCTTTGCCATCGCTGTGGTGGTTTCTGTGTGTTCCCAGTCATGCTGTGAATTTAGGGACACTGTGTTAGGATGCCAGGTGGGGCAGTGTGGTGAGTGGGAGCTCATTGTATCCTGTATCCACATAGCCCTGTGACTGCAGGGGATGTGCTCAGCCTCCCTGCCTCAGAGCTTTGCTTCAATATTTACATAAACATTGACACATGTTTAAAAAGCTTCAGCTGGAACAAGCAAGACCAAACACTGCTGTGGGAATGTCACCATGTCCTCCTTTAGAGATGGGGAGGGGGGCTGGCTGTTGGGCACAGAACTCTTTTGGGAGGACAGTGATTTGAAGCAGGGCTGAGTCTGTAGCAGTGGATGGACTTTTACACTGGACAAAGGTGGGAGACATAGAAGAGAAAGGGATGCTTGGATCTGTGGTACTAGACTGAAACATGAAGACAAGACCCCACTTGGCAGGTTTTGCTGGAGATGTCCCAAAGAAAGTAAAGACCAGTTTGGGATGGAAACCAAACTGGCTTCAGGTCTGCCAAAGGGCCTTTGGAGGTACAGCAGTGCACCCTGACCAGAAGCAGCCCTGTCCTGCCAAAGGGATTATCCAAGGGGACCCTCAGAGCCACCTGGCATTAACTCTTTAGGCAAACACTTTGTCCCAGCATAAAAGTTGCCCTGATTATCCTGCGCTGGGAAAGCTTGATTTTCCCAGGCATTACACAGACACCTAAGTAAAGGGTGGTGTCAGCTAAACACTTCTAACACCTATTATGGATATTTTAATGGTGCTGTGGACTTGTTTTCCAGTTTTCCCTGAAAAATAGTTTGGGGTGCATTTACACACATGTGTGTTGAACTTACTGTCTCCCCAGAGAGGGAAAGGGGCTAAAGCATCGCTCTGCTATTCATTTCCAAAGGCAGGATGTACAAACAATATCAATATTTATTAAGCAGCTTTGTTTATCCCAGGATTGTAACAAAGAAAGTGACTTAGATTGTGGTGTTTGTCCTCTTTGCAGTGTCCTATTCCTCATTTGTGATTGCGGGTCTTTCTTAATGCATATTTTATTTCCCTTTTCTGAAGACAACTGTAACTAGAATAGCTTAAAAATGGAAAGTGGCACTTAGCTGATGGCTGGCTCAGTGGTTATATCATTTCTGCTTTTAAGAGCCCCCCTCTGTGATAAAGACAGCAGCACTTACCACCCAGGCTTACAACAGCAGCTTTCTTGCCAGATTTTGCCCTTCCACCCTTCCTTCCTTCCCCTCAGCTGCTTTAAATAAACAGGGAAGTTTTAAGTTACAATGAGACCAGTACATTATACTAAATCTCCACCTATGAATGGCTTATTTTGTTCACTTCAGCTTAAATGTAATTCCGAGTGACATAGAGAAGAAGAAAAATATCCCCAAATCCCCAGACCCCACTTATAGCATCAGGAAAGAGCCCAGCCAGCAGTTTCTGCAGCAGCAGCCTTGCTGGAGGCTGTTTGCTGTGCCCCTCACTGACCGGCCCACAGAGGGTGCAGGGGGGGATTTCTAGGTATCTCCTGAACTACAGAGGTGAGAATTATTATTTTTTATTAAAGATGTGAAAAGTCAGTCCCATGCGCAGGGACTCTCTGCCGCTGCTTGTTGCATCCTTACGCTAGATGGAAACACACTGTAAGGCACAGCGCTGCCACCTCTGAAAGCGCAGGACTGTTACCAGCTGCTCCCTTTAAATTAATTTCCCCAAAGTCAGTCACAACACAAGCGGAGCGACAATCCTGGTGACACTTCCCGAACAATTAGCACTGGGAGCAAGTGGCACCGGAGGACTCACGCCATGTTCTGCACTGTGTGTCTCCAGTATAAATAGGCTGGCTGGAGGATCTTTAGCCCAAAATGAAGATGGGAGGATGATTTTATGTTAATTCAACATGTCAGCTTTTCTGCAAGCTGTGTTTGCAACCAGGGACCCCAGAGCTCTCTGCTTTGCCTCCATCAGGAGCGCTAAGCTGATTAAACTGAACATGGGGCAATGCGAGGGTGGTTCATAGCTGGCTGGTGGGCACGAAGGCTCTTGGTATGTGCGGTGTTGAGCAGGTAGCTCCCAGGTACTTCACAAACTCCTTGCTATGTCCTCTTGCATGAGAAGAGGCCATGCTCTGCACGGTGGAGCCACAGCCAGGACAAGGAACTGTCCTTTGGAAGCACGAGGGCAGCGACCTTCTGATGAGGTACCACAAGGGACCACAGAGATGTCCCATCAGGAAAGGTCCAGGAAGAACTACCATCTGTGGGGGTGTTGAAAGTGCTTGGTGACATCTTGACTCCAGCTGTGACTGCTGAAAAACCCAGCTCCTGCCTGTGGTTTGCCAGGCTTGATCCCCAGGTGCTTTGCAAACCGGGTTGGCAGCTGCAGCAACCTGCTGCTGCTCCAAGAGAAGCCGCTTCCACGAGAGGACACTTGGCCAGCACAGGTCCCATGCCTGCACCGCCTTCCCCAGGCAGAAGTCAGTGGAGGGGATGCAAAGCCCTTGGGATGGGCAATAGTACTGACAGTGCCAGGAGCTTGTTCTGCGTCCTTGGCAGAGGTATGGTCCTTGCTACATAAGGATTAGCACCCAGCCAAAATGACTGAGACTAGAAGTCCTTCAGAAAGTCCCTTAGTGGGTGGTTTTCTTCTCCTTCCCCTTCTGTGTTTGACCAGCTGTGAGCAAGTGGAAGGAGAGGTGAGAAAGCGAGTAAAACCACAGGGAACACCACCATGCCCAAGGCAATGCGCTTACCTGTACTTCAAAGGGGGCGTTGAAAAAAGTGTGTGACAAGTGGCATGGGCGGAGACCCACAGTGATTTGTGTTAATCACTAATTTAATTAAGCTAATGAGCAGCCCATTGGAGAGAAACAGGCTTAAGGACCCCCGAGCCTTCACCACATAGAAAGACCAGTTGTAGAGTTGAGCTCGTGAGCTCTGGTAGCACACAAAGCACTTGGGGAAAGTTCCCAAAGACCGATAATGACTAAAAGCAAATGCTGGTGGAAAGGCAGCCCTCACCTGCTTGCAAGGGCCCCGTGTTTTTTACTTGAATCATTCTGGTGGGGAAAACATGTATGAATGTGGAAATTGGCTGTGGTGTGCCGGAGCTCAACTCTTCCCATCAATGGGGGCTCCTGGCTTGTGCTCTTCAGGCGTCTGGTCCCTCCAGCTCATCTTTTCAACTTTAATGAGAGATGTGCATGTGCATGTGCTTCCCCTTCCCCCCCAATACGTTACATTTTCAGATCAATTTTAAAAGTAACCTCTTTAATATTGAATTATTCCTGATCTCTATTGTCACTTCTAGCTGATTAGTTTAAGGACTGTGCTTGGTTTGTTTAATAACCTCTTGACACTAAACAAACAATCTTGAAAAGGGAACAATTTGCAAAACAGAAGAAAAACAAATAACCTACAAGGGCACCCTCTTCAAAATAGAAAGACTGATTACATAAAAATGGCAAAATAATTCCAGACATTAAAAGAAAGTATATAGATACTGGCTTATCTATATTCAAGGAAGATTTAAAAACACTGCAAAGTTGAAGTTTTCATTAGCTATACAGATAAATCTCTCAATTAGAATTCCTGGAGCATATTAAATGGTATTTAGTTTCTAACTCAATGCATCATTTTCTGTTAAATAATTGATCGTGGTGCAGAGATTTTGTTTGTGTAGTTTAAGAAAGCGATTAGACCAAAGAACATTTGGTAGAAAAGTTGCATCAATAACTTCAGCACTGCTCCAGGATGCTGTGGAGATGCTCTCCTAGCAAGGCTGGCCACTGAGGTGCGCAGGCACTGGGGCTGAAGTGACCTGGGGCAATGAAAGCTGGACTGGACCACCAGGAGCTCCTCTTGAACACAGTGAGTGAGGCCTGATGCCTTCAGAGACCCAAGCTGGTCAGGAACAAGGTGCAGCTGGGAGGAGGGAGACCCCCTCGCCCCAAAATCACACTGATGAAGTGAACACAGCAGAGGGGAAAAGGCTGAAACTCCGGAGATGCTGAAGGAAGACCCAGTCCAGTAAGGAGCCCATCGGAGTCCTGGCAGAGGCCACATGGGATGGGCGTAGCCTGGAGGCGGACAAAACCACCGGGGATTTCATTGGGCTCTTGCACCCCTGCAGCCAGTGCCTGAGCCCCAGTGCTGTTATTTACCTACACGACATTAATTTGCCCTCTACCCGCCTGGTGCCTGCGGTAGGGGAATGCACTGACGTTACACCTCTCTGTTGCCACAGCACAAAAACCTCTTGTCTTCAGATGTGCGGACTTAAATAGGATTTTAAATGGTTATTTCAGCCTATCACTCAGCTGTGTTTGGACACAGGGAAGGCTTTAACCTTCCTGTACGGCTCTGCCGTGGCTGGAGCAGTGCGATTGCGGCCACGTGGGAAGCACTGGTAGAATTTCCACTCATCTGAGGTTTCTTTTATGCCTTTTAAGGGGACAGGTCTCTTTGGAAACTTCCTGCCTAGGTGAGCAAACCTTCTTCTGGGCTGCCCGAACACCACCCAGATCTTCAGGGCTTCATTCCATTTTATGAGGTATTTAGGCTGATTGAATGGCACAACACAAAGCCCATAATGTTTAACCACCAAGAATTTGGGTAGCACTTCTCTCCCCCCGCCCCAAGTTTTTAATTTTGATTTGCTTATATTCTTTAATGAGATGCAATTACAGTTTCAGTGTAATAGGTAGGAGGCTTTATATTTGTACTGCTTTGTAGTAAAGACATAATTACTGCATTTATGAATCAAATCCCTTTATGTATCATAAATACTTATTAAAACAGCCACTGGCAATTTTACCTCAACATGTTTCTTCATGAAGTAGGATTTATTGCCTATATAAAAATGCCAGTCTTTCCTGGATCTCCCTCCCCTACAATTGCTTGGCTTGCAGAATCCCTGTGGCTGGTTTGGAGTGGTTCAGAAGGTGAGACATTTTATAATGCACTTAAATAGCTGCGTGTCTGCATATACAGCTCATGTGCCCTGAAGACACCTTCATGATTATTGTTTGTGCTCCAGTGATACCTCTCGCCTGTCTTTTGCGCAGTACAGTATGAGCAGACAGTACTGGATGTCATCTTTGTCTCAGCCAAGTCTGGGGCTGACTTGTCCGTAGTCTCTGCTGTACCACTTGGGCCGTAGCAGAAGTGTTTGCCTGGTGTATGCCGTGCGCTGATCAGGGACAGGTGGATGGATGCTCTAGTAGGAAGGTCTCCACAAGTCTTAAAACTCTCCCGTTTTCTGCACGAAGGTGGGTTTCATACAACTGGAGAAAGTTTCCCTTCAAACAGAATTGTTTTTCAAAGGCGGGTGTTATTTCCCTGTCTCTTCCTCTTATCCTGAGCCTGGGTGAGTGCCCTTTCCATTTTTAGGGGGAGAACAAGGCTGGGGTGGAAGGTGGTACCCCACAGGGTAGAGATCTGGGAAAGATGCCAGGGGGAAGATTTGATCCATGGACCTTTGAAAAAGTAGGAAAGGCAGCTTTGCTTTCTGTAGACAAAGGATCAGAGTCCCAGGCAGTACCAAAAGATGGTTGGGAAGGCAAAATCCTGCAAGGAGGTGCCAGAAAGCACTAACCTGAGTTCTCTCTCCTTGGCTAAGCTAACAAACACCCCCAGCACAGGGGCAATAAATCTCCCTCATGGAAATGTACTCTTGAGAAAGCACTTTACAAGAAATCCTTGGTGAAACTAGAAAAGTTGGTTCTCAACAGATAAACAAATAAGGTCGATAGGGAATTCATTTACAGGTGGACAACAGCAAGCAAGGAGTTTAATAAAGACTTTTCTCAAATGTAGGTCATGGGACAGATATTTTTTTGATGGTGTTTCCTTAACGGCCCAAAAAGCCAGAACTGTATTTACTGCATCAGCCTCTGACACACATTCAGAAGATCTGGTCAGTGGAGAGCAGGATCACAGTGTTGGGTTTTGTGTTTTTTTTTTCCAAGACTAAACAGAAATGAAATGGAATGTTGTGAGAAGGGCGAAGTCCTGCACTGGGGCACTCAAGACAGTTCTGGGAGCTTGTGGTACCTACTGGGGGCTGGCAGCTAGTGAGGGCAACCACCACCTTTGCTCCAGGTATCAAACAGGCAACTGTAACCTTAGGAGGGGATGGACTTTCCCCAGATACAGGAAGGTGTGATATTATTACCAGCATATGAGGTCTGTACAAGCCCTTGCCTGGAATGCTGCAATATTTGGGTCACACATCCTTAAGAAAGATGAATTCATCCTGGTACGGCTACGGGGAAAGACTGATGGAAACAGAGCAGGGGGGAGAGCTTATCCTGCAGAGAGCAGGGACAGGAGTGCTGGTCTTTGAGTGCTTGCTCTGACAAAGCCATGGGGGTGGAGAAGGAACTGTTTGAGTTAGAGGGCAATGCTGGGTAAGAACAAAGATGGGGATATATATAGATATATATTTATATATAACTATAACCACGAAGAACGAGGAGGTCAAAATTTTCTACCTACCAGCAGAAGAGCTTCTGGGACGGTTCCTGAGAGGACATGAGGAGGGGCAAAAAGACCTCTGGGCTTATAACAGTTTGTGTAACTCAGACACTTGTAGTAGCAGGGGACAGTAATCCTGGGCGCCCCTTTCTGTCACCAAGCCACTCTTAATGAGCCCCTTCATGCTCAGTCCTTCACAAGACAACACACGCAATTTAGGAGCACAGTGAAGGACCCAATGTGCCTGCCCTAATTTATCTGATGGCTATTATTCCTTTTTCATCAATAAAGTGTAATGACACAATGAAGCGCTGTAGCTGGATCAGAGATTAGGAGAGTTTTCACCTTCCAATTAAAAAAAGCCAAACAAATGCCTCCTGGATTTTTTTTGCTGCAGTCCCAGGGGAAGGGGGAGGTAATCACCCCACGCAGGTAGGACAACCAGGGAGCTTCATCCAGCAACGCGAGGTGCTGTCTCCGGAGCTGATTGATCGGCCCAGGAAGCTTGTTTCACCTGATATCATCTATCTCCCAGACTAATCAGGTGTGATGAATAAAAGAGAAGAAAGGCAAGCATGTTAGTAAGAGCAGGCTGGTGGCTGATAAACAGATAATTACACAAAGCAAAGCTGTCATGACAATAAATGTGTTTTAGCTAGGAGTGACCTGATGGTGTGGGAGGCACGGAAGAGTTTACATCTTGCCCATTCTCCAGGGACGAGGGGGATGAAGGTGGATTAGCCGCACGGGAAACGGTGCTGGGATTTGTCCCAGGGGAGACGTGGAGGCTCTGGTGCTGCTGGTAGGTGGCCGTTTCGCAGGCGTTTGACCTGCGGTTTGGTTTCGCAGAGGTACGGTGGGTCCTGCCGGGCTCTGGAGCCGGCCCGGGGCAGCGGCGATGGGCAACGTGGGTGCTGCGGCCCCAGAGAGCCGCTGGGACTCCGCGCTCTTCCCCAGTTCCCTAGAAAACCTCGGGAGCCCCGGTGGGCGCCCCTTGGGGGCATCTCCTCCAGGCTGGAGCGGGGCCGGCGGAGGCCGGGGGGCGAGGGGCTGCCCCGCGCTGCCGCGTGGTGGTCCCCGGCGTGGAGCCCCGCCAGCCTCCCCGTGCGGCACCCTGGGCCAGCGAGGGGTCCCGGGGAGGTGGCGGTGCCGGGAGGCGCCGAGAGCTCCCCCAGCCCGCCGCTGCCCCGCTCTCTCCACAGGGTGGCAATGCCTGCCTTCCGCTGCCGCCGCCCGTCCCGCTCCCGCGCCCGGGGGGCCGGCACCTCCTCGGCACCGCGGGGGGCTGCTGCCCGGCGCTGCGGGGTGGCTCTCGGCAGCGTCCCCGGCCGTGCCGCCGCGTCTCGGTGCCCCCCCGGTGCTGCTCCTCTTGCCGGGAGGGCTCGGGGGGGGGCCCAGCCGGGATGTGCCTGGGATGAGGCGACACCTGGGCAGCCCCCCGCCATGCCCAGCACAGCTCGGTGGGCAGCAAGGTGCGGGAAGGGGTCGAACTGGGCCTGGTAAATACCTGTGGCTCTAATTTCAGGTCCTCTCCTGCCGAAGCTGCCAAGTGGCGCACAAGTGGTGGAACAGCAGACATTACACAGGCAAACGCTAAACCTGCGATGGAAAGGTGGGTGCCGAAGAGAGCTCAGGAAGAGAATTGAAATTAATTCCTCTGAAGCAGCTGAGACCCCTCGTTTATTACAACCCGCATATCTACACAGGTGAGAGAGGGTGTCGTGGCCAAGCACAAGCTCACGCCACTCCCCTGGCCGAGGGTTAAGCTGCAAGAGGGTCAGAGCCCCCCGGCTGAGCAGCGGCACCCTCCCCTGCTGAACCAGCTGGCACCCACGCGGGTGGGACCCCTGCAGTGCTCCTGTCTTCAGGATGAGTTCCCCACACTGGGGTGTCCCTTTTTACAACAGAATATTTGCAATATACCAAGCCAGATTGCAGAGGCAGGTGTTGCATTTGAAGGCGTGCAGGAGGCTAAGTTGTGTGTATAATCATTCTCAGGATTCAAGTCAAAATTTAACCCCGTCTCCATTTCTGCCACGACAGGAGAGCCCAGACACATGTCCTCTTAACGATGTCACGTGTCAGAATTTCTTAATGACGCTTTCCCCTCTGATTTCTGTTTAATTTGCCCTCTCTCCTTCTGAAGATTACTCCCTTTTTACATCCCTCCACATAAAGAGCATTTAGTTAGCGGGGAAGAAAAGATTGCCATTGAAGAACTAAGAAAAGCACTGGATTAATTCTCTGCCTGCAGCTAAACTGAAAGTTCATCTCCTAATAGGCCATTTCAAAGCAGTTAGATTTACTCTTTTAGACTAACCATACTGTCTGAACAATATTTTATGCCTGTGCTAAAATATAATAGGCTAGAGAGACAACTCAAATGTCAAGAGTAGATAGTGCTGTCAAAGTAATTTGTCTTGGGTAATAGATAGACTGACATGACTTTGAAATATTCTGAAAAAGAAATCATTCTACACTTGAATGGTTTGTTTCTTTCCCTTTAAAAAAAAAAAAAAAAACAACCAAAACCCAAGACTGTATTATTGAAATTGTGTCTATCAGAAAGTCTTTATTTTCTGTGAAAATAACGTTGGTATTGCCAGCGATGGGACTTGGCGGTGTTTGACAGGGGAATTAGGTGCCACCAGCATGGTGCTCTCAGAGCATCCTCGGACCACCCATCGTTACACCTCGGTGCTGCCAGTACCTGGGACAGTTTGGCAATGGATTAAAAAAGTTAAAGCCAGTGCGCTCTGGTAGCAGTAATGGTGCAACTGAATGCAGGAGAGATGCTTTTCAGCTGAGGTGTTTCAAAGTCCCTAAGGTATGTGACACCGGAAGTTATGCTTCTCCAACATTAACCATTTAGATCAGAAATTACCCTGGCAATTTATTGCCATTACTAAAAAAATGTAAGCACCCTTCTCAACACAATGTTTGTCACAAGTGTTCCCACAGCAGAAATGTTATTGTTACTGCTTATAGCTTTTTAAAGCTTTTATCAGCTTCTTCATAGACAGCAAATACATGTTTACTTAGGAGATGTGGACAGCCTGTTATCCAGTCTTGCCATCTGTCTAGATGTTCTGGAAGAAAGGCTGAACTTATTTTTTTGCTAGGGAAGTATATACAAAGACTTAGGAAAAAGTCAGAAAAGTCTTAAGAGAATTCTATGTCTTCTGTTAAAAAGATGACAAGAAAGTTTGTAGGGTCTTATTTTGCAGAATACAGAGTAGGTAAGATTTTTAGTGTTTACTTAGTCCCTTCACACCACTACACTGAGTAAAAGAACAGTTAAAGAAGGAGCCAAGACCGTTTATGTTCCCTTTAAAGCCTGTTTCCATTGCAGGTCTATCAGGCACTAGCTAGTGCAGCTGATAATCATTGCATTTGGCATCTTCCCCAGTGCTGTGCTGTGTTCTCCTGGGCTCACGCTGAGCCCTTTCAAGGCTGGGGGAGGTTCTGCTGGGGGGTGGGCAGTGTCCGGGTATCATCCATTTGTGGGGTTGGAGACTGGTCCTGCCCCAGGCTCAGAGGCTGGGACCCTCTCAGCCATGTCCTTGATGGGGAACATCTTGAAAGGCACAAAAAGGCCTATGAGTCAAAACAAAATAAGCAGAGGACACGTGTAAATACTTCCTTCAGCAGGAAAAGGACCATCTCATTTGGAAATGGGTCCATGCGAACTCGATGTTGAAATGCTATTATCAGAAAAATCCTTGTTGTTTCAATTCCGCCTGATGGCAGCGTGATGTTCGGATGGAGACCAGGTTCCCCAGGCGTAGGGGTGCTCTGCAGGGCTGAGCCACCATGCCTTGGTGCCTGCCCCTTGGCCAACTCTGCCAAACTATCCCATGCTACCAGCATATTTTACTTCCCATCCCCCATGCACAGGTATAAATGACTCCCCCAAAACATGGGGCTGTAGCAATAAATCGCCTCATTTGGAGGTTTCCCAGGAACTTTCTGTAGGATAACCAGTGTTTACATCCCTGTTTTATGGGTGGTTTCACTGAAGGGTTGAGGGACTTGCCCTGCTGGGGTTAGAGGCAGTGCTGGGAATAAGGTGTAGGTGTCAAGCTAGGGAGTCTCCTGCTTCAGTGACAGAACAGACACTTGTGGGTAAAATGTCCCTTTTCTATTGCTACTCCGCTGTCACTTGCAGCCATTTCTATTCAAGGCATGTTATTATCAAGTCTTGTGGGGAGACCCTTGAGATTTGGAGTTGATAACTAAAAGAAACTCCTTTATGTTCGTAATGATAAAACAAAGCATCAAGTCATTCGAGTTGATTTTACCCAAGACATTTCCTGAATTATTGCTCTCTTGCAGCTGTCATGAGCTTGAAGCTTTCAAAAGCCCATTTTGTCTCTGCTCGTGGCTCTTTCATTGTCAAAGGCTGGTGCTGTACCCCTGGGTTTGCTTCTGCAGCTCAAAGAGAAGCGAGCGACACAGCTCCTCAAAGTTAAACAAAAAATCCTCTCGGTTAATGAACTTGTCTAATTTTATGCAGAAAATGCTACTGTCTTTCCTTTTTAAAACTTACTCCAAATTCCAGGTTGATACGGATGGGGATAGTTTCAAAAGCACCTCACACTTGGATGCAAATCCCTTTGACTTTCAGCCAGACCTATATGGTCCTATATACTTTGGAGGGGAGGGGGGATTTTCAGTTGTTAAAGCCTTTTAGGCAGCATTACAAACCCACCTGGCTTCTCTTAAGTGCTGTGGCCAGCCAGCAAAAATCAATGCCTCTACTTAGCTGTGCAAATCCCATTTACTGTAATTACCTGTGTAAGATAATGATATGGCTGTACTTTAAGGATCTCCAGAGTTGCTTTATGATCTTTCTGCAATATTTTATGCATGGTGCTATATTCCTCCCCCCCCCCCATATGAGCAGCAAATGTGGAAAAAAACCTGAACCCACCAAACGACCCATTTACAAAAAGACAAATAATGTCCCTAAAATGATTAAATTCCTGTGCAGGTGAGTGGGTAGAAATGCTCTTGCCTACTCTGAAATCAAGTTGACCTAAATTATACAGTATAGATTATTGCATTTAGAATAATAATGGTGTGCTGGATATAGTGGAGTGATTTTAAACCAAGGACATACAGCCTTTGCTGAGATTCAGCCGAGCTTCTTAATCTGATTTATGATGCAAAATTTAGGTCAGGTGGATTGATTCCTAATAGAGATATAATGAATCAAAATTCCTAGAATGGCTTTATTTTGCGCAGAGGTGTCAACAAGCTGTACTTCTCTATTTGTGCACCTGGCGTATAATGATTCTCTTGCAAAAATAATAATCCATCAAGTCCTCCATTGAAGAATATCAATCAGTGCCAGGAACAAGACTATTTTAGCCAGGAGTTCTCAGTCATTTTGTTTTCCTCTTCATGAACACATAAGGCACTGTGATATTTAAATTGTGCTTTGACATGTAATCATTAAATGTTTGAAAATGTCTCATTCAGATTTTGTTGTCTCATCCATTTGCTTACACTGGCTTCTTGTTTTGCCATTGTTCCTGGGGTTTTTAGCATACGATACCCATATTGTTGCTTTTAATAGCTGGAAGCAAAATTATCTCAATTTCCTGACAACAAACTTGGGCTTAGTATTAGAAAGCTAAAATTAAAGCTGCTGAGATGTCTGTTCCTGCCTTAATGGACATGACACCAAAACCCCCCAGATCTTTCTCTTAACATACCTGTCTCTGACGTAACAAGTCAGCTTCAGGATGATCATCATAAAACCTGTGATACAGGCATGAACATAGATCTATGGGAGCTTCTTGCTCAGATTTCTCCCCTATGTGTTTTCCTGTGTTATACATTGTTTTTTTGCCAGGGTGAAAGCAAAGTTACGTGTTCAGACCACTGTGATTCCCAGCCTTCTGATGGCATCACCTGTTGGGCAGCTGGCTGGCTGTTATACGTGAGGAACTGGTACAAGGGTTTTGGCTGGAAATGCCACAAAATCCCTTGCACTCAACAGCAGTCCTGGGCAGGGCTGGGTATGATAGGGTATAATTAAGCTGTAGGAAGATGTGCAAGCCCAGCATAATTTGTTATGGCTGGTATTAATTGTTATAAACAATAACAGTGACTTCTTTCTTTTCTTGCTGAATCAACATGCAGAAGTCTTAAGACAAGAGCCTGGTGCTGCAAGGTGCTATGGAGATACCCATGGAGAAGCAATGCCTTCCCTAGGCAGCAGGGCGAAGTCACCACATTATTTTTTAATTTGGTCATTGAGTTATAAAAATCAATTTAAAATAGACCTAAGGTGGAGACCTCTATAAAGCATGTTGAACTAGTGTCTGGAAATGGCATTAATACTCACTGTGCTCCTGACAGTGTGCTGCTGTTTAAAAAAGCCACTAATGCTGTGGCAAAGGTTGTTCACTCTGCTCGTTTCAGCCAAAATTCAGCTCAGTAGTGTGATCGCTGATGTCCTGCTCCAGCCCTCGCTGGCTACTGCCACCAGCCTCTTCCCTGAAGCATCTTCTGGCATTGCACAGGCGGTTGGGGACTAAGTGAAGGCTGGAGGTGATCTTCGTATCTCTTTTCCCTGGAGGAGAAAATTGCTGTTTGCAGAACGATTAGAGACCCTGGGGTACAGGAGAGCCCTGTCCCCATTTCCCTGCACAGAAGCATCCACCAAGGTGCAGCTTTTCCCTCCATACCTATCTCCCATTTAAACAGGTTGAAAACAAAAGGGCTACCATACTAAGTGCTATTTGCCATGCTGCATACTGGAGCTTGTAAAACAGTTGTATCTTTACGGCTAGCTCCCACAGCACGCGCAACTCCAACTGCCCGACCTGGCGAACATGCTCAGAGCTATCCCCCTCCAGCACGTGGTGGGCTGAGGTGCTGCTTGCACCCAGCCTTCCTGCAGATCGTCAGGGCTTTTTTTTTTTTTTTTCTTTTCTCCTCTCTCTTGTAATTCTGGTGTGTAACTTAGAAAATTATACTTCGGCTTCTTCCTTGGTGTAAATTGATGCAGCTGCCTCCGAGTCAGTGGGGCTGTGCCAGATTGTACCAGCCGTGAGCCTGGCTGGGAGCCAGCACTTGGCACAAACTTGCTGAAAGCTGTGTACAAACAACGCTTGTCGCTGTGTATGTTATTGCCCTTTTGTTTAGGATATAAATATGTCCCGTACATGCTAGCAAGCCTCTCATTTGCTATTTCAATGGAGAATCCTGTAAAACAGCTGTCGTGCTGTCTCCTGTCAAATCAGTTACAGATGCATGTGTCCTTCCCCATAATAAGCAGGTATGAAATTGTATTTATGCAGTGCACCAGCCCTTGTCACCAGGAACGCAAATGAGGGAGGCTCAGAAAAAAAAAGTCACCCTGAAAACTGGTGCTCTGATGGAGCACCGTGAAAGTTACTTGGACCCCTGCAAAGAGACTTACAGGCAGAATGTTTCAGGGCATGAAGCAATGAACTAATGATGATGGGTGTCGAAAAGTGAGGTGAACTCCTAGCGTGCCTATAAGGTCGCCTTCCAACACTAGCTGCAGGTGGATGGTGGCAAAGCAGCCCTTGTTCCGGCTGGGGGGTGGGCGGGGGGGGGCTGGGAACACACCTTCCTGCATCCAGCAGGACCAGTGCACGCTTGGAGGGGTTGGCTTTGAGAATAAGTGTCCGTGAGAGAAGGTGTAGAGTGGGAGGAAAGGAGAAGAACAGCATTTCAGGAGTACTAGGCCTTTTCTGACTCTTGGACCCATTACATACCTTGCAATTGCCAAGGATGGCTGCTAATTTTGATGGGATTTTGTCACTGGGTGACTTTGGAGGAGAGCACGCCACCAGACCTCCTGCTCTGAGGGACCTCCAAGTACGTACCTGTCCAAGGGACCCGCAATGTCTTGTGAGCCTTGGTGGAAAACTCTGCCCTACCCTGTGGTCCCTGCAGGTCAGCATCAATTTGGGAAGACCTGAGCAAAAAACCTGGATTATGTGTGCCCAGCTTCTCCTTCACCTGAATTTGGTAAAAAACCCCAACATGACAGGTGCCAAAAGCCACTCAGGCACAGACTTGCTCTTACACTGAGCACTACCCAAGGGAGAGTCTCTCTTCAAGATAAGTGGGAAATTAAGCTTAATACTGTATCAAGGCTGGGCTCTTTTGCCTCTACACTCAACTCCTACCTTGTACACCGGTTGTTTTATGGCAACACCTCCTGTTTCTGACGCAGCGCTTCTTTCCTGGTGGCTGACATTGGTTCTTATGTGAATTAAGTGTCAGACTGTGAAAATCTCCCTTGCACCAATGGAGTTAATGAGGCAGATTTGCAGAGGTGAGGATCTGGCCCATAAATTTTATCCACATTTGCTTAAGCTGTGTCTCTGAGGTGGATAATCATGGAGCAGACAGCATCAAATAAATTGCCTATTAGTTATTAGTATCTTGTTTCATATAATAACAATCAAAATTGCTTACACCTGGCAGCAGCACGCAGAAATTTCGCAAGCTTAGGGGATCCGTCAGGGATAATTTTTGCAAAGACTCAGTAGTTCAACAACAAGTAGTTGTGGGGGTCACACTGACGGTGGGGTGAGGAGCCTCTCAAGACAAGGCTTGAACACTGATGCAGTTGTCCATACTGAGCTTGGAAAGAGCAATGTCTTACAGCTTGGAGACCCTCTGCAGCTGATGAATTGCCTGTCTCCTCTCCACTTCAGCAATGTGCTCTCAAACTCATAAAACTCTTATGAAATTCTGTTTGCACCTGAGCCAGTGATGTTGAAACCGTGCGGTGTCCTACCAGGTCCATCGGTGACGCAGCGGTTAGTGAAGTGCTCCTGGGCACGGCACACCACACGCAAGTCAGGTCTCTGAGACAGGATTTGAGACAGGCATGTTGAAAACAGAAGCACAGTGAGAAATCAGAGCAAGATGACCCATTCTGGAGATCATTTCTAAGATGTCTTACAGGAAAATGTAAGTTTAAGGAGGTTACATTCACATAATTGAAGACTGAAATGTTGCGAGGAAGGACAAGAGATGTCTTGTTCTGGACTCTAGTCAATGATGGGTTTAAGGAGATTATTACAACTCTTTGTTTATGTGTAGGATGGGTTAGATGTGAGGAACTGGAACAAAATCAGTAGGTATTGCAGTAGGTATTGATTTATTGGTGTTTATTGATTTATTGGGTGCTGGTTGATGAAAGGACCAGAGGCTCAGCAGTACAGGGAGGAGAAACCACTGCCTGTGGCTGCTTTCCTTAGAGAGAGCTGCTGCTGGTGGGCAGAGACGTGTCCCCTTCAGGCACTGCAGCTTGGGTGATGGGCTGCCTCTCCTCACCAGCTTCATGTTGGCCGACAGGCTCACAAGAGCCAAACCCTGCTGCTTGGGCACGCTGGTTTTTGCTGCCCACTTCAGACACACCTTTGGCAAAGGCACACAGCTGCTGGTAGTAATATCCTACTGCGCTGCAGCTAGCTATACCCTCTTAATTTTACTCCTATGAGATCACTTTACCAGCAGTTATTACAGCCAACCGAGGCATTTTGCCCATCAAACTCACTTCTGCTGGGCAGGCCAAACTTGATCTAATAGCTGTGGGTTGCAGCTGTTTGCATGATATATTCATTATGACACACACGCTAATCCATGCAACTCTCGGTGCAGGAGGTTGGGGAGAGCATTGTCAGGACGACACGGTTCTTGCTGAGGAAGGCTGCAGGCTCTGATATCCCCAAATTAGAACCAGGAAGTACACAGTGATACCTGCTGACATTTTGTACAACTTCAGGCAAAAATAGCTGTCCTGGTAGAGGGGGATGTAGGAGTCGGCAGGGACTTGCAGCTGGAGGGCAAAGACAGAAAAAATAAAATAAAAAGCCTTCAGACCAGGGAGCTGCCACCCTTCTCTTGGATGCTTTGTATACCGGTGGTGGAAGGAACAGGGTGTTTCTGTGTTCCTCCCCATCGTTGTGTGAGTGTGAGGACAGACGTCTGTTAGGGACAGCCAGTGAAGGACCATGGCTCCCGATGCCAGGAAGAACTCGTATTTTTGCGTCTTCTGCAAGGATGTGGCTGGGAGAAGGGCTGCCTGGCAGGTCCGTGCAGCACCCTCCCACCCCTTCTTGATCCTTCTGGGTCAGGGGATGGCTGCCTTCTGTGCCAGCTCGGTGTCCTGGCACCCACTCCTGAGCAGCGTGCCCCGCTGCTGGGGCACGGTGAGCAAGGCTGGAGCACTGGCCAGTATGCTGTTGGCAATATGGAAACAAATCAAATTAAACTGATTTAATTGCTGCTCCCAAGGTTTTCATTTTGCCTGGAGGTAGCTGTGGGTCTGAGGGCTTTGGAGGGGCAGCGGTTTGCTCTCACCTGGCTCCTGTCCAGGCTGATGTGTGGGGCTGGCAGCCTTTTTGCAAAGAGGGCAGTGGAGCAAAGCCCCTCAGCGTGGCGGTTACTGCAGCAGTCAGTTTTAAAATGATTCTCTGGGTATGTAAAATCCCAGGCGGTCATAGCACATCTCTGAGGGGAACAGATTGCCACGGCTGTGATGGTGTGCCTGAACTTACTGGACTAACTCTAAGCCCCAAGCTCAGTCTTTTTATGACTTTCCCTGAGGATCTTTCCTTTTCTCTAAAATATTGCAATGTGTGGGCTAAAGTCCAAGGAGGTCAGCTGAGCTCTTCTGAGGCTTGTCAAGGGCCAAGTGCCCAGCATCCCTACAAGGCCTGGCTCCTCTCCCGCCTGGGCTCTGCCAGCAGGGCAGATCCATCTGCTCCTCCCAGCTCTTTGCTGGGGAAGCACACTGCTCCCCACGGATCAGCGGCAAAGAGGTGGTGGCACACTGGACCATGAGCATCACCTCTGGACCAACCTTGCTGTCTTTCCATCCTTATGTGGGGGCTCCATGTGTCTTTGTCTTTGAGCTGTGACTCACAGACCAACGTCACTCTCTGGAACCACAGTCCCAGTTTGCTTTTTTGACATATCCTAGAAGATGTTTGGTCACTGTCAAAGGGCTTGCTTTTGCATCCAGTCTATGTGTATGTCCTACACGCTATTTCTTCACAGCAGCTCCAAGCCACCATGTATCTACTGCCCTCCAGATTTACATCTTTCCTCCAGCCTTCCCTGCGCCCACCTTTCCTCCTTACCTGACAAATGTAGCTTCATGGGCTTGTGGATAGCCATCCCAGAGGGAACTTCTCTTTGGGCAGTCAGTGGCCATCTCCCTGCACCTTCCTGCTCTTCAGCAGCTCCTTCTTCAGATAGGTGCCTTGAAAAATAATCACTTGTTGGTGCCCCAGGGCCCACGCAGTGGTGGGTGTTTAAGTCCTTGCTCTCACCCTTGGTCGACTGTAGCTGCCTCTGGTCTTAATGTGGGAATGTCTAATTGCTAAGGGTCTGGCATGGGAGGCTCCTCATTTTTGAGCAAAACCCAACGCATTGAACTACAACTTGGCTTACAATTGCAAAAGTATCCCTCCTCTGCCCTAAGAGCAAAGGGTTGGTCTGCATGTTTCCCAAGAGGTGGAAAGGGGGTAGAATAGTCCTTGTTCGCCATGGTGCAATTCGGCGTGCGTGCGTGCAGCAGTGAAGCTGTGGTGCAGCGCTGTGGCCCTCCTGACAGCTGCCAGCTTGGCTCCGAGGCTTGGGAGGCTCCACTGCGGCAGGTCCCTACCCGCAGCTCACCCCCCCGGCATGCACAGGGGGGGTGCAATCCATCACCGGCCAGGCTGAGGGAAGCAGAGAAATTCAGGGAAGGAATCAGAGGGCAAAACAGGGTCCAAAGGATGTTTTGGAAATCTGCAGGAGATCGAAGCTCATTTAAGATTATTTTCATTTTGTGCAGGAGAAGAACTGCTAGGACAGGATAATTAGCTAATTAGCTAAACATAATGTCTAAGTCTTTTTTTTTTTCATCTTTATGCCAACTTCATTTTTAAACTCCCTCCCCTCTAGCCAAAAAGCCAGCTGTTTCTCAAAATCATCTTGAGATTAATCTTGGTCCTCATTGTAATCAAGAACAAAAATCCCCTTCATTACACTGTGGCCTGGGTTTCTGCAAAGAGGATTTTGGTCAAAGTGTTTTCAAATTGCACATTTAAATAAACGTGAGTTTTTACTTAAAAAAGCAATTTAGGAAAAAAAATGATCCTATTTAAAATATTATTTCTGTAGATGTACTATTTACAAAATTCTTTGTGGAATGCTCATTCTTGATTTTAAAAAAAATCATTCTTGGTTTAAACAAGAAGTCTGGAGTGAAAATGGAATTATATTGCAAATGTTTTGTATAAAAATAAAGACTTGCCCTCACCAAACACTTCCAAACTTACACAAAGCAAACATGAATTTCAGCACAAAAATAGGTTTTCCCTCCTGTTTGTTTTGACTTTCCTTCTGGTTGATTTATTACCTTTGGCACCCCACAGCACTGTCTGAGCAGTCTTTCATTACTCTTCTCTTTCGGACATGATGAAACTTTCTGGCTCCTTGCTGTCCTCCCAGCAGTGATGAACGCAGAGCAGGCGCCCGGCTCTTCCCAGCCACTACCCTGCAGCTCTGCTGCCAGCCACCCACCTTCAGCGCTGCTCTTTGCTCCCGTCTGGCTTCTGCCAGCAATTTGGGTTGCACTGGTGCGTGCCCGGGAATATGGGAGATGTCTGAGGGGGGAGGAAATAATGAAGGGCAATTAATTAAATAAATTAACCAATTAAAAGCCAAACCCATGCCCCAAACCTTTCCTCTTGCTTACACGCTGATTTTTAAAAAAAACTTCAGGGGGCTTCTAGCTGCATTGCCCGCTGAAGCAGGGTTGATGCTAGGGTGCTGGGGCAGCCAGGAAGGCGGGCGGGCTGGGCGAGCCCAGCCTGCTTCTAATCGTGTCTGTATTTTGTACACACTCCAGCTTGTGTTTTCCACCTTCATGTCGCACCTCTTGCCAAGAAATCATGAACTCAGAGCAATGAGTCCAGGGGATTTACTAGTCCGCAGTGTTGTTTTGAAATGCCTAACCCTATGGTGGGTTTTTTTAGGCCAGCTCCATGACAATTGCTTTGTCCCAGCTTGCCAGTTTGGAGCTGCTGGAGCTGGCACCAAGGCGATGTGCTGTGAGAGCAGAGCTGTACCGATGCAGGCCAGGCTGTGCTTGCTGGCAAGGCAGGGAGCGAGTGAAGCCTTGGGGATGAGCACTGGATGGGGGATGGCATCATCTACTGCCAGTTATCACACCTGTGAGAACGTAGAAGTACATGCTCAGGCATATTTGTATATGCACACTCACGATATCTGGACTGGTTCTTCATGAGACCCACCGTAGATGCTCCAGCCTGGCAGTGGTACAGGTCATGAAATCTGTGGCCTTTCCCAGTCTTTTCATTGTGGCAGCCTAGTTTTGCCAGTGGCTTAGTACACTCAGTTCTCCTGTTAATGAGGCTGTAATTAGGCAGAGCTAGTTGAGAAATGTTTTTTTCCACTCCATCAAAGATACTGAGGTCTTGAACATTGCCTGATTTGGCAGTGGCATAAACAGGGAAGGTTACAAAATTGGCTTCGTTTGAATTTTGGGGTATGTGTGTGCGTGTGTGTGATTTTTTTGGTGAAAATCCCACCTCAGACACCACAAAATGCTCACTGCCATGTTGTCCATCTGCATATGCCGTGGGAGAGTGTGTGCAAAGCAGAGGCAGACACCAGGGCAGTGGCAGGAGGGAAGAAGCTGCAGCAAAACCTTCATTGTCGACTGAGCTGCCGTGGGGTGCTGTGACCTGGCAAAGAGAACGGCTAATCCAAAAAGCCTGGAAATGCGAGCTCAGCAGACCTCACAGGTTCAGAAATCACAGATTAAAAAAATCCCTCCCAAGAAGAAAATTCTCCGTGTATGTGGTTTCTGGAGGCAGGATGGTGTCTAACATGATTTTTGAATGCTTTGTTCTGGCAAACTAAGGTCTCATTTCTATCCATCAGCAGCTGTATGCAGCCAGCACTTGAATGTGTAAATTACAGGGTATAAATTAACTGAGTATTGTGAAGTTCAAAGGCACGTATTGGCTATTGCATCATCTAACACCAAGATCTTGCTAGCTTCCAAGTGATCCAGATAACTGAGTCCTTGCAAAGTCTGGGCTTTTGTAGCCCATGCGCTGGACACGGTGATCCAGCCAACACTTTTTCTTGTCCAGCCCAGTGCCACTGAAATTATGAGTGTGTGTGATTTTTGAAGAAATTAAAACACACGCACACAAAGCAAAAAATTTCTTGACTACAAGCTTGACTTCAACCTTGTACTAATTCCCATGAAGCCAACAGCATTACCCATCTATCAGGAGAGACAGAGAAGGGTCAGGGATGACCACTGGCATGCGAGATTTCCCATATGCCAACACCAAACAGACTGGGACTTTTCCTCTTGGAAAAGAACTGACTGTGAGGGGTATGAGCAAGAAGTTCTGATATTTTGAAGGTGATGGATGGAGCGACCAGAGGATTTCTCACCATGCTGCTGAACACAAGTACAAAGGTCACCAGTATTCACTGGTGAGCAGCAGGTTCAAAGGAAATACAAGAAAATGCTTCCTCACCTCACACCCAGTTATGCCGAGCCTCCACCTGCCTCCACAGCAACTTTTGCAAGTGGTCATCAGCCAAGTCCATTTTTTTGTTGTTTTCTGAGTGAGCTCCATCCATAAAAAGAGCTGCTCCATCTATAACAGAAGGAGTGTTGGGTCGACAAGAACACATCCCATAACAGATACTTTAAAATACTTTAAAATCCACCAAAAAGTTCATCTTCTTACTGTACTGCTGACTGATTTGTTAGCCTGGGAGGAAGCTGGGCAGCTCCAGCACACCAGAAAGCAGCAGCACCTGGTGCCTTTCACCACGTCACTTGCCAGTCTGGAGCAATCAGTCAACTGCTTAATAAGCAAAACACTTGAAACCTTTAGTGGTATTTTTCTTTGTTAATACGAAGGGGTGACACACATGTCTAAGCAGCACTGACTTGCATTGTGCTGCTTTATATGAATGCGCATAACCACCTGCGACCTGCCAGCCCCTCATTTGTCAATGGGGAGCAATCATTCAGCCACTTAACAATTGCCAGGAGAAATGCTCTGAAGCTTTCCAACCAGAAAGTAAAGCACAGCACTTTGGTGAGTGATTGCAATTCCCTGACAAAGAATCCTGGAGTCTCAAAAATAGCCCTGCATTTTTGTATATATCTGTAAACAGTTGACAGTTGATTTCTTACTTCCTTTTCTAAGCAGGCTGGGTAAATTCTCTAATTAATGGTCATTAGGGATTTTGAAGAGCAATGAGTCATTCATTAGCTCGGTGTCCAAACTAATGAGCAATAAATGCTTATGAAAGACATGATTTATTTAGTATTTAGAATCCATGTCATTATGTGATACCTGATGAAGATGCCAAGAAACAAAGCTGACCCATGCCTTGGAGCCTGCTCTCCAGGACCACACAGGTGCCAAGTTGCCAAGTTTGGGGAACTCCTGGGAAGTCAGCAGCCTTCCCATGACTAACAAAAGTTAGACAGCCGAGCCCAAGTTTTCTGCTGGTGTAAGGTGTTTTCCTAGAGCCTGGGTCCGGGGTGATGGTTTCTGACCATTTCAGATCACCTGTCTGTGGTCTTCAACACACATGTGGCACCACCATGGGCTGTACATCCTTGTCCGAAAGCCAGTTTGGGATTTTCCTTTAATACTGTCTAGACAAGCAGCCCAGCTGCTGCAGAGGAAGCTGTGCTGCTGCGCCCAAGACCTTTCAGGTTTGCCTGTCGTCTTTCAAGAAGGCTTTCCATCCACCCAGCCTTTCTTTTCAACGGTTGAGAGCTGGAGCTGTAATACTCCAGAACAAAGCTAATATGCCAGAATGTCAGAAGTATTTAAAAAACCCCACAAAGCCACAGAGTGTTAGTTACAGCTGGTCCTGAGAAAATTTTACTCTGCGTCCTGTTTAAGCATGTCAGGAGAGACAGCCTGGGCGGCTGCTTCCCATGCAATGGGGACAGGAGTCAGAATGCTAGTTGGTACTTAACACAGGTAAAACCGGGATTGCAGATGGCACTGCTCACCAGTCCAGGCTCATATAAACCTGCTGGTGCCCCGGGGAGGGCAGCTCTCACCCCAGCAGAGGAGGATTTGTGCTCAGGGAGGAGGATGTGTAATGGGTGCTTATTTTGGAGACGTTCCTGCACTACTCGGTGTGTGTCTGCTCTTAACTAGTGCAACCTCGTGGAGTCACTCTTTCATGGCTTGGGCTCTTCTGGTCCCATTAATCTCTTCCAGCCCTAACTCTCGGCCCCTTTTCTCCTCCCTGATTTTGCTGCTGTTTGTATTGGGCTATTGCAGGACAAAAGTGCCCCTGGGGGTAGCTAGCACCAGCTACGGCAGGCAGGTCCTGCAAGCCATGGCTTTCAGGGAGCCATGTGAGTGACTGGTGCCTTTTGAAAGACAAACAGCTCCTCCAGAAATGTTGTTTCCAGCTAAGCAGACAGCAGGTCCAGGTCCCTGCAGGGATGCCCACTGGTGGCTCTGCACACAGTGGACTGGGGCTTGGTCCTGAGCAAGACCAGCGCACCCTTTGCTCATTTTGGGAGCCCCATCAAACAGAGAGGACAGGCTTACAGGGCAGAGGTGGTCATTTGTGTTCTTTCTTTCTCCTTACAGGGCAGGCAGTCTTCACACAAACCTCTGATCCTGTCACCTGGAGGTCCATGGTACGTTATTCAATCCCTGATGCAAGTAGAAAGCAGGAAACACACCCAGTAGTATTTTCCAGGCACACAATCAGCACGTATTTTAATCATGGGTACTTCATGTGTGTTATTTCTGCTTTGGGCTAAGGCTGAGTTACTAAATGGTTTAGATAGAAAGAATTTCAAAAATTGGTATAAGCAGACATTTTGAGGACCAATTCAATTCAAGTCCTTTTCTTAAAAAGAAAAGATCATCAAACCCCCTGATGCCTGGTGGGGTAAGAGTCTGTACATCTGCCCTGTGACACTCCCACTGCTATCCTTCAAAGTTCTGAAAATCTGGCATTTAATTAAGATGTTTTTAAAAGATAGATGTCACTGAAATGTGCTGAAGGAGACAATTAAAAAACCTGAAAATTAATTAAAAATAAAAGGATCTCTTCAGATGCGTGATTTTTGGCACGGGAGTCCTCCGGGCCACAACTAATTACTACGGAGACCAGAGGCAAGACCAAGGTGAGTTCATTTTGCTCCTAAACGAGCTCCACCGCATCCCCGCCAGGAGCGGGGAGACCACTGGCACGTGGTGCACATCGCCGACGCTGCCCGGGGTTGGGGAAGGAAGATAAGAAGGCACGTTGCCTCAGCTTTGCAGCACTTGCACACCTGTAAGAGGCTCGGAGCTGTCACCAGTAGAGAGCTGGCATCCAAGTCACCTTCACGAGGCCACCTGCAGCCACCCAGCAGGGTCTGGGGCCAGCAGGGAGACGTGGCTGCCCACCTTGCCTTGCTTCAGTTGGGCACAGCAAGCACTGGTGGCTTCTCCAAACCTCAGGGTCTGGAGGGGGATCCTTGAAGGGCCCAAAGGCTCCTCTGGCTTGGCCATGTCAAAGCTCAACGTCTGGAGACTCAGATCATTGGGCTATAAATGGTAAAGTAACGTATGTGTGTGGGAGAGTGACCTCCCCCTGCAGACACCCTTGGGCTGGCCAGATGAGCTCCGCTGGGTGCTCTGAGCTGGCCCTTCCCACTTCAGGGCTGTCGAGATCATCTTGTCCGTCACGGCAGGATGGCACGGATCTCGTCCAGAGGATAAGCGGTCTGTGGCTTTGTGAAACATCAGCACAGCTCAATTTATGCCATTTAAGAAAGGCATTTATTGTTTCCTTGCATAAGCAGTAGCAGCGAAGGTAATGCATTCTCCCTTGCTGTTTTTCGAAGGAGGTTGTAGCCCTTTTTAATGTGTGACCTTCAAGCTTTACAGAAAACTTACAAATGGAAAGCTCCTGTGAGTAATCCCATTTGTAGTCAATATAGCTGCGTTCTGCAGAGGTTTGGTATGTCTCTCACCTCAGAATAGCAGGTGATAAACTAAGGGTGGTTTTTTTTATTTTTAATAAATGGGTTATTTGGCATTCAGAAATCCTCCCTTAAGCCCCAGGCTCTGAATTATACTATTGCAAGAAATGTTTTTAATTTAATTGAAGAATGGTTCTTAAAGACTTTGCAGCACTGGCCATGGTGGGCACCTTTTGTCACAAAGCCAGTCCTCAGTGATGCTGCCTACCTCTGGGTTATGTGGGAGTGGGAAACCCGGTGTGCAGCGTGGGCTGGATCACCTGTGTCCTTTGCAAATGCTTCTCATTAATTTAGTGATGAATGAGAAAGTGGGGGGACAAGGGACATTTTTCTTGTGTTCCTGCTGTCTTAGTCGATTCTCTGTTTAAGAAAATCTTGCTTGGAAGCTTGTAGAATTCATAAAAAACAAGTGACAGAAAAGTAAGTTTTTTGGCAGGGGTTGAAGGTGCTCTGTCTTGGCAGGTGACCTCCAAGGGCACCTGGGACTGGGGTTCAACAGGGTGTTTGGCCCCCCCAGCCCTGGCTGAGAGCTCAGGCAAGGCAAGGCTGCTGGAGGGTGCAGCCTGGATAATTACAGAGTGTCCAGGTCTCTTGGTAATTAAAGAGGCTTTCTGTACTTGCCTTCCAGGGCATTGATTGCAGACCTTGACCTCTGTCTGAACAAAAAGGTTAGCTGATCTCTTGCTTTTTTAGTTTTGGGGGGTTTTTTGTTTTGCTTTTTTTTTTTTTTATATGGGTGGGTGAGATAGCTGGGGGGAAACCCATGAGGGATTGCAAGCTGACCTGGCCTGCTCAGTCTGCGGTATGAGAGTGCAAAAATGATATTTTTCCTGTAGCAAACAGTCATCACAACTTTATTTTTAACATCTGCACAGACAGAGCAGCTGGGGGTAGGCAAATGAATCCTGGCAGGGAAATGGGTCTCCTTGATGAGTGCAGCCGGGCACTCCCGTGAAAACTGGAGCTGATTTGGCTGAGTTACAAGCCTCGGAGAGCTACAATTTATTCATGTGGCGAGTATGACTGTACATCCATCCAGAGGTGAGGCTGGCTGCCCCATGGCCATGCTGGGGCAAGGGGGCTCCTACAAGGACGTGACTCATCATTCACTGAGTTCCCTAAAATCTCTGCATCAGCTGAGTAGTGGCTGTAGCCTGATGTGCAGAGCTGCCTGTAAAGGGGTGCAGCAAATCCAGCCTTCCTTCCCTCTTGGAGAGACCAGGCTTCAATTGCAAGGAAGTAACTTCTTCCCATTAAACCACGGATCTAAAGAATTTTCACCCTTCTCTTTACCTGTACACATATTCGGGATGCTCCTCATCTCCCAGCTGAGCACTAGAAGACTCGTGCTCTCTGGTGCACAGTCATAAATGCAAGTGGATGCCCAGCCCTTGGCGGGTCAGGGCAGTGCCGGGGTAGCTCGAGCTACGAAGCAGCTCCTAAAGGCTGAGGCTGCCTCACGTGGGGTCAGCACCTCAGGCTAAGCTGCAGAATCCTTGGAGGAATGATTTTAAAGATGTTTTCTGCGGGGTCTGGAGCACGGAGAGCAAAATGCACCTCTGAGTGAGGTCTCTGTATACTGCGTACCTCTTGGGCCAGGGCTGATTTTGGACTCTTAACACTTGATTTAATTCAGTTGTTAGAGGATAGGGCATAGACTGTGCTGGGTTACTGTTCTGTGTTATTTTGACCTCTTCTCAAAATGAACCCAACAACCCGACGAATCAAACAAAACCAAATTGGCAAGATGGTGCCCATCAGCAGTGGCTAAGCCAGCGGGCGCGCTGGCAGTCAGGGCATGCGGGTTTTCACCCATAAGGTCCTCTGGCCATTTTCTGTTCATACATAGATTTAGGTAATATTTTTTTTCCTGTCTGTTGAGCAAGCCAAGGAGAAATTTGGTTTCAATCAAATTGAAATCGGCATTTTTTTCTTTTACAAAAGGGAAAGAAAAAAAAAGTTGAGTATTTGAAAAGTTTTCAGTATGTTTAATTTAACTAAAATCACATTGCAGTTGGGACTCACCTGTCCTATAGAAGTCAGGTCAACTTTGAAATGACAAGCATCACTCCGGAGTGCAAGTTTATCTCATTTTGAAATGGGAGGTGAGAACAGAAAATGCAAGACTGATGCTTCAGTGCACTGAAATCTTCTAGTAGCTTAAATTTAAACAAAGACATGCTTAGTATTTCTATAGGTGAAGGTATAGATCCCTAGACACAAATATTTAGGAATTGTCAGGACAAAAAAAAAAGCTCATTACCCAAAAATTAATTTTTCCTGAAGCTGCCATTACTGTCAGCATTTTCCACCCTGCCAACGAACAAGCAAGCGTTCTCCCCTCTAGTCGAGGACAATAAGACGCCTCAAACATTTTTTATTAAAACTTTGAATCAAAGTAATTTTCAAAGTTGCAAAGGGTCTTCTATTTATGGAAATTCAACTCAAGAAAAAAGGCAAATTTTGGAGGACAAGAATAACTATGACGATTTGGAAAGAGATCTTTCAAGCTTCTAAAGTGGTCACTTTTTAATGAACACCAGTGAAAGAGCTACTGAAAATAAAGCCAAGAAAAGGGCTCTGTTTCAAGGCCTGCCAAGGCAGATACAACTCCAAGGCATTCCCTTTGCTTCCTGAGGGCTTTTCCCACCTGCTCTGTTTTTTGCAAAGTCACTTCTGCAGGCTGTGGCCAGCCTGAAGGACAATTTCTGGATGAAGATCAGCCTTCGGTGCTCATACTCCCACTGCAGCCCCCAAATCATCTCCCTGCTTGACATGGGCTCTCCTGGGACCTGGGAGGTCCCAGCTGTGGGTGCATTCCGAGCCTCATGCTGCCTTTTCTTTAGAAAGACTCATGCGAAAACCACTTTCCCACTTACGGCGCCGGTTATCTGTGGGAACCCAGGCTTCCTCCTGTCCCATAAGTGAGTAGCTGGCTTTAATTTTGCTTGTATCTAACAGTGTTGCCAAATTAAATGTGCCTTGTATGGGCAACAAGTGATAAAAGCAGCACTTTCAGAGGGTGAATCGAGACCATTTTCTGATTCCACGAGGAGCACCCTGGCAATAGGAACATTTTTACCCCTGTCACATGCATCCAGGGGCAGTAGCAAAGCATGGGCAAGAGAGAAAAGTTTTCTCTCTTATTTGCAGTGAAACAACCCAGCTTCTACCTGTGGGATCAGCAAGGTGCTTGGGGTGCTGAGAGTGTGCAAATACCTCATGTTGCAGCTGCAACGGCACCAGGAGGATGCTACTGCTAAAGACATACAAAGCCTTTCAAAGGAACTGAGGATTCGGGGCTTCACGCTGGGTTTCTCTAAAATGTCTGCAGTGAGATTAGGCACATGGCTCCCACGACAAGGAAGGAGTGTCAGAACCTCCCAGTCTTGCAGGCAGCAGGATTTGGCCACACAGGTTTGGACACAGGCTCTTCTTGGGGGCAGTGACAAGGCTCATTAACGTCAGTGGGACTGGATCAGCGTGTCCCACCCAGGGCAGAAGGACCTCTCAGACCAGCAGCACTTGTGGTCCTCAGTGGAAGTTCAGGTCTTCTCTATGTAAGACAGCCAGGCCAGTAGCAGGCTTACGTTTGGCCGAAGTTTTGTCAAAATATTCTTGGTAAGGGGGAAATTTAACTAAAAATAAATTTTAAAATGGTCAGCTTGTCACTGCTAATCAATGGGTAGGCATTCATTAATGTCTTGTTTCTCAAGCCAAACACCATCAAGCTGGTAAACCACTTTTAACCTCACTTCCAGGTAAATTATGTTTAGTTGCCCTTTTATCCGCCGCACTTTGTATACAAATGAGCAGCAGCTCCCAGCGGACTCCACCGAAAGGTTAGCAGCCACGCACAGCATCCGGGATCAACGCTTGAGATCTTCTCAATACAGATGAGCATTGCAGCAAAGAACACTTGGGCTTGATTAATTGGGACAAATTTTACTTTGATGAGAGCCCAGAAGGTACAGTGCCAGAAGCTGTTGTTAATCACCGTGCCTGCCGCTCAGCGTTGTGTACTCCGGCATCGGAACTATTGTTATGACATCAAAATGCTTCTCTGGGATGGATGATGCGCAATCTGTGTGATGTTTAAAGATACACAGGAGAAAGTGGGAGAGTAACGAGGGGCCAGACCCTCATTTACAATCTTTTCAGGCTGTGGATTGTCAAAATATCTCAGAAGGATTTTGGCAGCTTTGTCACTTCCCCTCCCCTGGTGCTCAGCTCCTTCTTAATTATTAATGTGTGTGGATTGGGGTTGTCTTGGCAGGTGGAAGAAAAGTCTCTGTTGAAAGTGATGGGAGTAGACTTGAAAATCTCAGTCTCATGGTCGTCATGTAGGGTCTTTTGGAATAGTACCAGAGGATAAAAGTGACATGAAAAGGCAGATCCAAAGTCCGTCGAAGTCGGTGAAGTATTTCCATCACTTCAGTTCGCTTCGGGCTAATCCCCAGGAGACCTGATGAAAAAAGGAGAGTGGAGAGGGACAGGAGCAATCCCAGCCAGCCACTGCTTCTGTGGATCATGCTCCTTGCCTAACATTACCCTGCTAATTGCAGATTTGGCTGGTTAATGAGGCTTCATGCTTCTCCCCCAGCTCTGGAGGATTCGCTGGTCCCTGTGCCTGCCTCAGCAGTGACACAGACCCCTTCCTGAGCGGCAGCCCCCAGCCAAAGCCCACCCCACGCTGGAGACTCCTGCTGCCGCAGTAATGCCTCTCAGGCCGTGATTTTTAATGACATCTTGATGCTAGCAGAACAGCAATATATGGATTTACGCCAGCTGAAGAGCGTGTATTCCTTCAGCGAGGGAACAGGAAAGGCTTTTGCCAGCAGAAGATACGTCTGCTTTCAAAAGTGCCAGCAAACTCTTATTAGTGCAGACAAGATCTGGGGAGAGGTTCCTTCCCTGGATGACATTTTTGGCAGTTTTCTGAATATTTTCCCCTTCTGCAATGAACATGGCCTTGGAGATGTTTCGACCATCAGTGTTTTAAACAGAAACCTCTCTCATTGCGATTGAGACACTGAAAATCTTCTCATCTGTGAAACATTTTTCCCTTTAATTTGAAAAGCAAAATTACTGAAGTAATTAAGTTCCCCACTTAGCTTTTCTAAGTGGTTTCTGAGCACTTTCCTTTTTATCTTAGTCCCAGCAGAAATGGCGCTGGATTCCAACCAATAAGGCAGAATGAGCTCGTTAGATTTGTTTCTGAATTGGGCAATTGATTGTTAGAAAAAGCAGTTTATGCTTCCAAGGATAATAGAGATGCATCTGTGGCATTTAGTGGCAGCAGATAGACGCATCTCACAGGTTGTAATGGTGGCGATCGAGCGGTAACGGAAGAGGAGCGGACCCCAGGGGAGATTCCCCAAAATGGTAGATTTATGCCCTGTAATTAGTCTTCTCACTTGCCAGCTTTTCTTTTCCACTGGTGTGGCAAGGGGAAAGAAAAAAAAAACCGTAACAACAAGAGAACACTGAGAATTTTTCTACTCTTCCCTTAATTTCAAAACAATATCCTCATTGTGTTTACATCTGTCCTCAGTAAAATATATTGCCAGTTTTCCAGTATTCCCTGCCAGTCTGCTACTAATTCCCCTTCTCATGTTTTCCCAATGACAGATGGTCACCGTCGACAAAGTTTCTAGAAAGTAGCTGGGCTCCTCACAAGTCCTTGCTGGCGGTGTGGGCGTAGGGACAGTACGATTAAGTCGGTGTTACTGTGGCACAGACGAACGCCGGGCTGGGGGGGCTGAACTCCTCTCTTGGGCCACTTTTGCCTGGGGTGCATAAGGCTGCTTTCCACGCTGTAGGGACCACCTCTAAATTGCTGTGGATTGACTTAAATGACATGCAAACGTGGTGAAATATTTAACACTCACTTTCCCTAAAAACTGAAATATTTTCGCTTTAAGTTTTGGCAAGAAAACAGAGAAATTTGTGTTTTGGCTCAGTTTCAATGTTTGTGGTTGTTTTTTTTTTTTAGCTTGCCACAGAACAAAAAACATATGACTGCTCCAGCTCTCATACCTGCAGGGCCAAAACTTTTTAGAGTTGGTGTAAGGTTCGGGCATTTTGTTTCTCAGATTTGACTTGATTATGGTACAAATACTTCTGAAACTCAGTCTTAATTTCTGATCCCAGATTCCTTGAAAATGTCCCTTTGGTTTCATAATAATAACAGATGCATTTGATGGTCTGTTGCAGGTTCTCTATATTTTAACTCTTTCCTATGGAGTCAGTTTGGATTTTCTTCTCCTCTGTCCATTTTTAGATTTGGATGTTCCCCTCATCTTTGAACTTCCCCACTTTTCCATACAGGTACTGGCCGTATCACCTGCCAGGTAACTCAGCTACCCTCGAAGGGACAGATGGGATGCTTCAGCCCGAGTATTTTCATACTTGAGTTATGCCACCTACCCAAAATGCTGCTGCACACACTCCCCTGCTGCATCAAATGTCCTGCACACACAGAAAGAAAAGGTTTGGAGCTCCATTCAGCCATATACTTAATGTGTGCTATTAATGAGGAGGAAATTGCATTATTTGATTTACGGCCATTTGTCCCTTGAAAGCTACCAACAGCCTGCAATAACTTGGGCGGTCCTCTCTCGGGTTGTTATTTCCTCTAGATTTTAGTGAGAATAGTAGCGCTGAATCTTGCTGAAAATGACTCGATAAGGGATTTCACGTGTTCACCTCATTCAGGAAAAATAACTGTGGGTGTAAACCGTTTTGACCTCAACAGAGGTGAGTTTATTTACACCAGCTGTGGACCTGCCTGAGCCTAGGCAAACCTGATATTGATCCCTCCTTTCCTCAGCTGTGATTAAAATATTTTCTGTCTTAACCAACCTTAATGGGCTGCTGTCTACTCCATACCGTAACATGTCGGCTGGGGCTAACTTAGCATTAGTTTTTTGTCATTCAAGACAGAAAAGTTTTTTTTTTTAAAGTCAGCAAGACTTTTGCTGGTTAGCAGTATCAGTGTTTTCAATACTGCCAGCTACCACGATCTTATTTGAAAGAGATTGAACATTTGGAACCTAAATGTCAGAAATATCAATAGGGTAGTACACAGAGTTCTGAAGACGAAGGTTAGGAGTTAAAGCCTTAGAAACAGTACATGAGTTTGCCTCCTTAAAGTGAAAATTATGGCTATCATCTGGTTTATAAATTCATAACATGAACATCATGGAAGAGTTTACAGCTAAAAAGCAGATGTACAAATGAATAGAGGGGAAAAAACCCTAAAGACAGGGGAAAAGATCCACAAATACTTATTTAGATAGGCTTAGCTGTGGTACTTGATGTTAGTTGGGCAATAAACCCTTCTATGCTGGACTAGGAGTTTCTCCTGTCCAAATGTGTCATTTGTAAGAAATGCAGATGAAAGCTCTGCACAGCTCTCTTCTATGCTTGTGCTTTGACAAAAGTTAAGCAGTTTTCTAACTTTGTGTCCCTGTTGCCATGTTCCGGGTCAGAACCCGTTTTGTCAGTAGGAGCCTTGATACTAAGTGAAGGACCAGGACCCTTGAACACTGGATGGCAGAGAGCTGAAGGATGACTTGGGACTGCATCCATCGTAATGGGGAGAACAGATACACGACACTAATCAGGGTTAAACTGCAGAAGTATCAAGGTGGGAGAAAGCTGGAACTAGAGGTAGTGATGAAGAGCTGTTCATGGCAGTTTTATAATGCCTTTGTGCAATGAGACTGAAAATTACCGTGCTTTCTAATAAACAGTGCAGCTCAATTTAAAATGCCTTGTTTAAATAACCATTTTGGGAGAGTCCCTACTGTTTTCTGCATTAGGAAGCTGGTGGGTGAGTCTACTCCTGGGCTTGTGGATGGGTCATGTGTACTGCCCGGCAGCCTGAGAGGAAGGCGAGAGACCCAGCTCCCAGGTGTGCACACAGCAAGAACAGTGAGTCCATCCTCAAATGCCTGGGCAAACAGCAAAAAACATGCCCAAGGATATGAGTCCTGAATCCCAAAGCATCCCACACCCCATTAGTTAATCCATCTGCTTTGAAGCTTCTCAGTCCTGAATTAAGCCCTTCCTGCTCTTGGTAGTACCACCCACGTTCCAGACGATGATATTATTTCTTGCACCTTTTATTCACTCCTGTCTTGCCCTGAATCTTCTCCACCTGGATTTAAGGACACTTGGTTGGGGAGTTCAGATCTGATTTCAGAGGGGGCTGTGTGGGGACTGGGTGGGGAAATGAGAACTGGGTGGGCTTTTTCATGAGCCCTGCACTGGGAAACTGTGGCCACCAAAGGGTTATGACCAGCTGGGAAAAGGAGGTAGCAAAGGATTTATAAATGTCACCTGGACCCAGAGCATCCCTTGGCAATGTCCAGCCCTGGCTGCTGCTTCTGTGCTGTAAGCAGCAGATAAAGCCGATGGGAGCTGCGCTGACTGGTGGGTGGGAGGCACTCAGCCCAGGCGTTCTCCGTGTTTAAGGGAGGTGAAGAACAAGAATGAGATTCTTTTATGGATGAAATAATTGCTGAAAGGGACTCAAAGGAGTAGAAAAGTCTGGCTCTGGGGAGCACTTAGCCTCTGCTGGGATGAGCTCCAGAAAGACCCTCTAAGGGAAGCTCCAAATTTTGCAAAGTAAATGTCAGGGAAGGAACCAGCCAGTTCAGTGTAACCAGAAGTGTTAAATGAGTGCCTTGAAGAAGACAAACTGTCTGGCATCGCCTCCCTTCTGCAGGTACGTGGGGCAAACATGCACCTGATGTCGGCTGAGACAGAGCTCGATCTCCCCCTTGCTCAATGGCCTCACGTTGCCAGCTTCAGTGCTTGTCCTGCGGCTCCTGCAGGGAGACTGTGTAAGACGATGTTCCTTTAAAGGCTTCTTTTACTTTTTTCCCCTTTTTCCCATGCTGAGATAGGTGAGGGGCAGCACACGCCCCAGCTCCCGGTTCAGAGCAGAGACAAACTGCTCCAGGCTTTCGGACCATGCTGGAGCTTCCACTTGGGATCCTGGAATGGGAAGCGGAGTTTGCAGAAGGTGCTCTGAAGTCTGTGTCTGTAAGAACAGCAATCCTGGGTCTGGCAGAGATCCAGCCTGGATTAATAAGACTGGAATCCTCCTTTTATTACCTAGCTCACATGAAACACCTGCAGACCAGCACAGATACAGTATTCACAGGCCCTTCCTACAATCAGTTCTGTTTCTTCCACTTAACTCAGATTTCTAGGACTGGGTGAAATTCAACATAGAAACTGTTTGTATCTTTTCATCCCAGCCAGAAGATGCCTCCTTTAGGTACACAAAAGTATCTCCATGAGGAACACGGATATGATTTTGATTAACTTTTTCCTAAATCCCCCTACCCTCTATGCTGTACGAGAGCCAGTTGGAAAGGCACATTCTGGTGGGATTTTCATCTGGACTTCCTGGGATAAAGAAAACATAGCCTAAAGACATGCTTACCTAGTTGAGTGAGCATGAGAGGATGCTAAAATCCACTTTACCCTTTACTTTTCTGGTGTCATCCTTCTCTAGATGAGGCAACTTTGTGGATCTCTCAAGGGCTGTTTCTTCTAGAGCCTTTTCCTTTGCTCAACAGCTTGTCCGATTTGTTGTGGATCTCATATAGCGTGTGAGTTTCTGTCTTCTGATGTACCATGCAAAAGCTGTCTTTTGGTCTATATGCCAAGCTTTGCTTTAAAAGGAAAGGGCTCATCTTTACCACTACTCATATTTATGGGCTTTTATTGCTGTTTGACTCACCAGGAGTAACCACATGCTGACGTGCAACAGGGGGATCACAAAAGTGCACACGATGGGGATTGTATATCCCAAACTAATCTAAAATGTTTGAGAGACTGGAGATCTGCAGCACCTGGACATGTTCCTCTCACATGTGAGCCTCAGCAGCTCATTGCATAAACCTTTTGGTCACTGTCAGTGTGTGAGTGGCCGTTGCCAGTGTAAATCTGCACCCTAGCCCATATGAAGGGATCACATCACCATCAGAGAAATGGCCCCACCCCACAGAGATGGGTTTTGTAAGTGTGCTATAGAAGATACTGGAGAAAAAAGAGTGGACCTGTAAAATATATTAACCATTAAAGTGCATGTTATTGTAACAGCTTTTACAGGAGCTAAGCAGTGTTCGAGAGAGCTGGACAACCCCAAAATGAACAAAAAAGGGCTGAATTATTAGCACAAGCAAATCCATGTAGCTCCCCAGATATCAACAGAGCAATGTTGATTTATACCAGTTGCAGGCATGACCTAGGTCACAGCTCTCTGCTTCATCTCCCATGCTGGGTGACGCTTGGAGGCCTTTCACTGAAGCCTGATCGCCCAGGACCCCCGCGCTGAGCTGGGTCCCACATGTTTACTGTAGACTGTACATTTTTCCCTCGCATCCTCAGCACGCTGTGCCTGCCACGGGGCTGCAGCACGTCACACTGGAGCAGGTCACAGCTGACACGCTGCCCTGTAATTGGAAGTGGCACTGCGTGTCTGGGAGCAGCAAAAGGAAAATGTTGAAAAAGTGACTCTTTTTCCCACATTTCCTAGTCCAAGAGGTGGAAAATCAGAGTGCCCCAGAGCACGGTGGTCACAGCAGCCCTTGGAAAAGGGGGGTGCTTCTCTCCCTTTTTCTGCTGTCTCCCATGCCAGCTTGCACTGCAAGACACACAAGGGCCTCTAAAGCCAATGAACTGGGAGTAGGGGAATTTCCCACTCTTAAACTTGTAGTTTTGCAGTACAAACACAGGAGAAATGAAGTGCTCGTCTATCCCTTACCCGCAGCCAGATCCATTTATAGCATTCTGCAGCTCTTCCAGGCTATTGGAATAACTAGATTCTCAGAGACAGGGTATTTCCCTTCCCTCCAGCACTGCTGTAGGAGTCTGTCCCTGCTTGTTACTGGAGAAATTTTATGGGCCTGCAAGTTGAGTCAACAGTCTTTACCCATGTGTAGAAAAAACCACCCTTGTTCTTTTAGCCCTGGGATCCTCATCTCACAGCCCTGGGTAATTGGGATTAACTGTTACTCATGCAAACAGTGCCATTTAAGTTTAGTTTGATCTCATTTCCACCCAAAAAACAGTTTTGAGGGCCTCAAAAGTGTGTTGAGAACCTTCCACCCCCACTGAGCATCTTGTAACACTACTCCGTAAAGTCAAAGCATCTCCTTCAAAATCAGAGTGACTGCCCTACCAGAGCAATGGCAGAGTCCTGGTGCTAGTGTGAACTGAGCTACTGTGGCAAAAAACTTCCAGAAATTCCCTTTCAGATGCCAAACAGGAGTAAAACGATCCACGTTACCTCCAGTTTGATTTTGGCACACACCGTGCATTGCTCTTTTCTCAACTCCACCAAGGGCGTTAGCATCCCTTCATAGGCGTGCAGCTTGCCTGGCACAGTAGCTCTTCCAAAACCTGGTTGTGGGCTAGTCCCTGCCAGGTGGAGTTCACTGTGTTAAGGAGAACATCTTTTCTTTTTTGAACCTTGTCTGAATTAATTTAAGGCAACAGCACTCAGTGACTCCGGTGTCCCAGCACAGGTCAAGAGTGGAGTTACTGGGAGAGAGCTAGCAGGATAGCTAATGTGGCAAGAATGCGGTGGGTTTTGAGGAATGTGGTGCTTCCTCTGTTTTCAGAAAACTTTAAACCAAGGTGATGCACCTTCCTAGAAAGCAAGCCATAGTTTCAGGATGATGCAGCACCTCCTGGGTGAGTTTTTCTGCCCTGCACCATGCGGAAGGTCAGACAAGATGACAGTGGTCCCACTGGCCTTAAGATCTGTGAAAGTTTGTTGCAGCTCCTTTGAACTAGCTTTGAGTTAGCTTAGTGGAAGATGATTATTTTTTTTCCTGTTGGCCTGTTATCAGAAGAGATCAGACTAATTGTATATTTATCTGGAACTACAGTTATGAAGCTGCTCTAATAAGGCAGTAATTCATATATTGAGTGATTTATGGCCCAAGACTGAAAGCCCTTTGCATCCATTGACTCCAGTGGGATTTCCTAAGGCAGCAGGATACAAGGTCATTGCAGAGCCATGCTCCATCGTGCTGCTGATACCCTGATGGTGTGGAACCAGCATCTTCACAGCACCACTTATTTGTTGGTATTTATACAAAACATCACAAAACGGACCCAAAATAAGTGCAATTCTCTTTTCTTATTTTCCTGACAGACTTATTTGACAGCACCCAAAGTCCTCTCCTGCCTTTCCCTGAAGTGGCGACGAGATGACTTGGAGAAGTTTTAGGTGGCAATTTTTCTTCACTCTAGAACGTGTACTGTTAAAATTCATTTAGCTTCAACAAAGGAAAGTAATGAGCTTTTATAGTCCCTGTGAAGTAGTTTTAACCTAGGACTCAAAAGACAAAGACAGCTGTTGAATAGCAATGTTTGTTTAGCACTTTAACATTTAAATCTTTCTCCATTTGGATGAGTCTTTCCTTTTGAACTGGAAGCACAAGTTCCTCTATTTGCCTGCAAAACTTTTTTTTTTTCATCTTGCACTGAATCCCCAGAAAATCCTCAAATATTCTTGCAAATCTCAAAGATATTAAGGCGTTAGCCCCCCTTCCTCTCTATTTAGACCTTTGAGGGCTGGTGTGACTAGAATGATTTTGGAGTTATAGCTCAGAGTCTGAATAAAAAATGAAGGGAAGCATTTTGCAATACTGTAGCCAGTACAATAACTAATTACTTATAGATTTTAAGTCACATTTGAAAAAGACAAATACTGAAATAAATGGATAATCATTTGGAGCTACCACTAACAGTTTGTTTAAATACTTTGGGTTAAATTCAGCTCTGCATCATGGCAAAGCAGCTGCCTGCATTGATGCATGCTCCAGCTGTGTACTGGTGCCAGTGAGAGACAAACGGGCCTCTTTGCTGAGAGAGAAACACTTGTAGCTCAGGTTTGTGTGCTGCACTGGATGGCTGGTCAGGTCTTTGCTGGATCATGCTAGTGGGAAGGACTTAACTGAGCAAATCATGACCAGTTCTGACACCAATTGAGACAGAAAAAAGGGTCTGGGCGTTTTGAAGTTGGATGCTGCCTTCCACCATGATATTTAGCAGAAAAAGCTGAGAAATGTGTCAGCAGATTTGTGGTGACATGATCTCACTTTGGGAATGACAGAAAGTTTCAGAAGAGAGGGGTGAAAATACATTGACCCATACATTACACGATGACTTTAATCTTTAGATATAGCCACTACGCCTATTAGAGCTTCTACTTGTCTGCAATATGTACAGAGAAGTCATTCCTGTATTACATCATTTAATGTGATGGCTTTAATGTACTTTAAAAACCAACAGCCCTCAGACAGAACAACTTTTCAGCTGTAAGCCAAATGAAATTGCCTTTTTTACATTTGCAACTGGAATCATCAATAGTTTTGCTAGGGGGAGATGTGCTATGGATGCATTCAGCATAAACTTCAGGCTGTGGAGACCTGGAGAGCTGCCTTTTAGTTAGTAAACATTTTGCTTTTCAGCATCCCCATGTGCTTGGGTGGTGCTGTGAATTGTGTGTGACTTCTGTTGACGCTATGAAAATTGCAGTCAGCCTCTCGTCAGACCCCATTGGCAACCCGCAGCCTTCTCCTCTCTGACTTTTTTCTGTGGTTGACAGTCACACCAGTATCGAGACATGGCAATGTTTAGATAAATACTCTATTTATTAACACATATTCTCAGCAGGATCCTCCATGATTTAAAGCTCCAGCGCTGGCAGATCTGCACCTTGCTGCACAGCTGAGCTTTCTGGATCCAGCTGTCCATAGCAGAGGTGTTAGCTGGGTCCGGCTGTCCCCACACCACGGGGATGGGAAAACAGCAGCCTGGGTGCCTGCAAGTACAGCAGGCTGGGAGGGGTGGCACGTCTCCTCCCTTCCCAAGGACACCAGATGGGAAACCACTTCAGCTGCTTCCCTGTGGATTTTGGTAAATCCTTCCAGCCACAACATGTATCCCACAGTCTCTGGCTGCTTCCCATTCCTTCACAGTTGACAGAAAGCCCAGTTTTCTCTCCAAAAAGAAAGAAGGCCCAGCTTGGTGCCAGACAGCCTCTATGAAACCTTCATCTTCTTGGAAGAGCAGGGAGGATGCTGCCACATATGTCGGAAATGATGTTTTAGAGCTCCAGAGAAGATCTGTGTCTTCAAGGGTGTTGCTAACTTACCTCAGAAATACAAGTCAGCAAGATGAGGAGACAAACTACCCGTCTGCTTCCCTTCATTTTTTATTCAGACAAAAGTTCTCCCCACCCCAAATTTCTTCAGATCACAAGGAGTGATCAGAGGTGGGGATGGGAACATCTGGAAATAACAGCATCACTCAGGGAAAGTATTTCTTTTTAATTAATTGTATCCCTTTTATCCATGGCAGTGTAATTGCATTTTGCTTAACTAAATCTTTTTAATTGGTGCTGGGAGTGAATGATAAGCAAAGCTGTACAATTCCTTATTAGCTATTATAGATTGCTGTTTTAGGGCAGCGCGGGATGCTTAGTTGGGAGACTTAGAATCTGGGGCCGGGTAGCACTGAGCTGGGTATTTGGGGACAGAGATGTCTGGGCACACAAGCCAGCCTCTGAGCCTCAGGTCTACCTGTTTTTGTACACGCAAGAGGCTTTTTCATCGCTCACCAGCTATCCCGCAGCAACTTGTGGTACTCTGCCTGCCTCAATGGACCTTCCCTTGGACTAGAGAAGTGGATGCACAGGGCACGAGTGCCTTCTGAACCTGCTGCCCCGGGTTCCCCGCTGGGTTTCAGGCTCCAAGTGCCACTGTGGTGGCTTGTCCCCTGTCCTGACAGTGGTGGGCCTGGGGCGAGTTATGCAGCTGGCTCTCCTCTGTCCCCTTGAGGGAACATGCTGGCAAAATCTGGCGGTTTGCCTTAAAAATAGTGTTTCTAGCTATTAAGAGTGGAGAAAAAAACCTGTACACCTGTCCTGACTGCCTGGCAGCCAGTCTCACAAACCACTGGGCACAAAAGACTGAATCCCAAAGGTATTTTCCACCGTTATTTTCCAAAATCCCGTTCCGGGAGGAGTGGTTCACCACAGCTGGAGGTACTGAAGGCTGAGAAACCCCCGCAGCCTGCCTCAGCCCTGTGCCCTGTGCCCTGCGCCCTGCGCCCTGTCCTCAGGTCTGGGCTCCCCTGTGTGTCCCATCCGCCCGCTGAATGGAGCACACCTGGCTGGCCTTCCCCGTGCCTCGGGTGGGGCAAGGTGTGCGGGGCAGGGTTAGGCTGGATACCAGAAGTGTCTTCCCCGAGAGGGTGGTCAGGCACTGGGACGGGCTGCCCAGGGAGGTGGTGGAGCCACCGGCCCTGGAGGTGTTTAAAAAAAAGCGTAGATGCGGTGCTAAGGGACATGGTTTAGTGGTGGGCTTGGCAGCCCTGGGAGAAGGGTTGGGCTTGGTGACCTCAAAGGTTTTTTCTAACCTGAGTGATGGATCGTATCACTGTGATCACGGGGACCCTCGGGCCACCGCAGCCCTCCCGCTCCCGGGATGCGCGGGAGCCGCGGCTCCCCGTGCGTGAAAGCAGTAGGAGACAGGGATGCGCTGTCCCAGCGGCGGCAGCGGTTTGAGCCTCTGAGCCGAGCCGGGCCGGGCCGGGCCGAGCCGGGCCGAGCCGGGCCGAGCCGGGCCGTGCAGCACCGCGCGGTCGCGGAGCAGCGGCTGCGGAGCAGGTGGCGGCCCTTGAGCTCCCCCTCGTGTCGGGAACGGGCATTTTTGATAAATACACGTGGGCGGTGGCGGTGGCGGTGGCGGGGCTCAGCCCCAGGTTGCGGAGCCTTGATGTGACCCAAGAATTGGCAGGAAGGTAATTCGGGACTGGCTGCATCCGTACCGATTTTATCCAGCGGTTCTGAAAAAAATCTGTGTGAGGGTGGGGGTTTTATTGTTTTTTGTTTGTTTGGGGTTTTTTTAGGATTAAATCAGGGCTTTTCTTACCCCTCCCAAAACACAACGTAGCAGTGAGTGTGGAAATTTGTATCAGGTGAGGAGCTGCCACAAATATCTGTGATTTGAATTAAGAGTGTGGAATGTAGTGTGAATCTCTGAATCTGCTTAAACGAGACTTCACGTTTTTACCTCTGGCAGCTGGACTTCTGCTCCCATGGGAAGTGAGCCTGCAGCCTCCGCGAGTCCTCCAGCTCATCTACCTCTGGTGGGAACTGGGAAGAATTTCTCCATATTTTAATGCCATTAGTGACTTCTTTCTAGGTTCACCTTGTCTTGGACAGAAGAGGGTCAGATGTAAGTTTTGCTGCCACCTCCTAGTATCCTCTGCTGTTTATTCCCAACTGGACCACGGTTCTCCAAGAGGATGTGCCAGGACTGTCAGTGAGTGTGCTATCACGGGCATCGCTGCTTGGCCACAGTGGTCCCCTCCGATGGATGCCATTTCTTGTACATAGCACACCCTGCCCTGGGCTTGGTTCTTCTTTCGCAGCTCAGACCAGCTCTGCTCTAGCAGGCAGAAATGGGTGTGATACACCCCAGAAATGGTGTTTGTAATTCTGGGGTAAGCTCTGTGGCTGCAGCTCCCCTCCCCACTGCTGGGCTTCCCTCTCCGAAACAGGCATGCAGAGTGGGTTTATGAAGGCAACAGTTGTTTTCCTGCCAAGGTCTGGTTTTGCCAGCATGGTAATATTAACACTGGTCCCGGTCCTGAGCCCTGGTTTCCCTTCCCAGACCAGAATAAACTGTACTGCTGTGGGCACTTCTGTACGGGTTCCTGCATCCCCGCTGAATGGAGGGAGTGATGCCAGTGCTGACAGCCAGCTGAATGATCTGGCCCGTTCCCCTTCAGCAGTGGCATTCCCAGCCCCTGCAGCCATCACCCTGGCTGTGTGCCTGCCAGAGCCACCTCGAGCCCTTCCCCAGGGCTGTGCTGCAGTGCAGCCGTGGTGCCACCGAGTTTAGCCACAGGCACTCCCTCCATTACCCCCATCCTCTGCCCTCCTTTAGTCCCTGCAATATAAATGCCATTTTGTGTACCTGACACTGACCTCTCCAGTGTCGCCATGGGCTCTCCTGGACTGCTAGGGAATCCCTCTGACTTCAGATTTTTACAACTGCGCTGCAAAGTGAAGAAGTGGCAGGGGAATAATTTAAGCATGTCATGCTCTGGTTTCTGGAAACACTGTTGGATACTGACTTGGGTTCACCCTGTTCCTACTGCACTTAGAAGACAGGCTGGACTGTGGTGTCCTTTGCCCTGGGCATGCAGCTCTAAGCCCTGGTGTCTTGATCTTAATCCTGGCACAACTGCTATTCTCTGGATGCCCATTCTACCACAAGGAGGTTTATGGGAATTTCAGTCCAGCAAAAGGGTCATCACTGGGGACATGGTAGCTTTCCCTCTGGTGGCAGTTTTGCCTGATGGCAAAACCAGATGTCCCAGCGTTTAGCCTGAAAAA
>JAVJGJ010000061.1:33007300-33040629 GCA_035590215.1 Microhierax caerulescens
ACCAGCCACCCCCCACCCCCCCCCCACCCCCCCCCCAGCATCTGGCAGAGGCCCAGGTCCACCATGGCCTCCTGGGATGTGTTGGGTCTCCAAGAACAGGACTCAACAAATCTCCTTGCTGTTGCAGATCCCTTTCCAGTGTCTGCATGATGGGTGTTGTTGACCCCAGACCTGTTTTATTCTCCTTTACCTGGTAGTCCTTTCTCCCCCTTTTCACCTCTGGGTCCTGCAATGCCTGATGTTCCTAAAATTAAAAACAAAATCAGTACGTGTGAAGCCATCACACAAAGCAAGGCTGGAGTAGGAGATCAGTGAGTTACAGGTTTGAGTAGTGTTGTACCTGGACCACCCCTGGGCCCGGGGTCCCCCTTCTCCCCTTTCTGACCAGGTGCCCCTCCAGGGCCAGGCATTCCCACAGGTCCAGGTTGTCCAGTTGTGCCTTGAGATGGAGCAAAAGCAGCACATGTGAAATGCAACACAACGTATGCAAAACCAGGGTGCTTGGGGACATGGATTAGTGGCGGGTTTGGCAGTCCTGGGTTAGCAGTTGGACTTGATGATCTCAAAAGTCTTTTCCAACCTCAGTGATTTGATTCTATGATTCTATGAAATGAAGGAAAAAAGAAAAAAAGACAGATATCTAAGTCACCAGCCCCTGGACTGTGCAGATTGAGCTGACCTTATAAAGGCAAAACAAACGCCGGGTCTCCAAATCGCAATCCTCCCCAGCAGTGCTGATCTTAGCAGTGCAGCGAGTGATGGGCTGTATGGACCCAGGGCCTTGCAGACGGTCAGCCTGGAGAGCCACAAGTGCCTCCTAAAAGCTGCCAGTTTCTGCCCTTGTGTGTGCACACGTCAGGGAGGAGGACACGGCCCTCCATGGTACAGGACCCTTCTCTCCCTCTCATTCTTCTGCACAGTGAGGAGGGTCAGATGAGACAGCCAAGGCTGCGGGATGGCACGGTTTCTCCATCTAACCATCATCTTCTCTTCCCCATGCTGGGATCTAGCTCAGCTTCAGTTTTCCTTGTCATGAAGCACTATCTGAAAGGGATTGGTGTCATACCTCTAGAAGAAACTGCACCTTCTGTACTGCTTACCCGCCTCTCCTTTCTGCCCAGGACGTCCAGGCTCCCCTGCGTTACCTGGAACAACACCCCAGCATCAGTGCTAACGAGGCTTAGCCAAGCGCTTCAGCTAGGGCAGCCCTGCCCCACAGCACGCGTGTGCTGGCGGTGGGTCACGCTGTGTCCTCTGCACTTACCATCGATACCCGGCAGTCCTGGGACCCCCTGCTGTCCCTGAGGACCCATGGATCCACGGGGCCCGGGGTCTCCCTTATTGCCTGCTTCACCTTTCTGTCCTTGGGGACCTATCAAACAGCACAGCACACCTGCATAAATTATTTTTATAAAAAAAGCAGATTTTTTTAAAAAGGCAGACAGCGCAGCACCTCAGCCTAGTAACAGAGTTTGGCCTCACACCTGCATTTACCATTCCCATGAAGCTGTAGGAGGACAGGGCTGGATGCCACCTCAAGAGTCGGCCTGAGCCACCTCCAGCTCTGCCAGACTGTCTGGCCAGATGTTTGTCTGACCTGCTGTTAAAGACCTGTGGTGGTGCCATGACACCTCCCCAGTCTATCCTCTAAACTATCCCTACCATTAGAAAGTTTTCTGCTCTAGTTAAATATCCCTTGTTGCAGTCTAAACCCTTCCCTTCTAGCCACAGTGGAGGTGGAGGACAGTGTGCTCCACTTCTGTGCTTCCAGGGAATCGCCACATCTCCCCTTACCCTTCTCCTCTCTGGACAGGAGATCAGCATGCACCAAAAGAGCTGAATCATTTGAAAGTGCTTCATTAGAAGGCTGACATCTCCTTCATCTTCCTGCTCCAGAATTATCCCAAAACCCTCACCTTTCAGTATTCCTCCTACTTTCACTTTTCTCTTCTGGGGCAACTTGTGCTAATGAGCACACTGGAGTATATGGGATCTGGTGGAGGGTCTGGGGAAGCTCTAACCAACATGTTCGACTTTCCTCCCTGGTCTGCACCACACACAGCTTCTGGTTCCTTTTGCTGTCCTGCTTTCAGCCTTTCCTCTCTGGGTGCAGCCCCTGGGAGACCACTGACAGCTGTCCAGGAGATGCCCACTAATGCACATCACATGGGAGAAACATGGAGCGTAACTCTTCTGCTTAACGGGTATAAAAATCAGGCTTATCTAAGATACAAAGTCCTCAGAAACAGGTTTTATGAAAGTAGGGGCTAACGCATTCACATGCTTGTCCACATAAATTATATTGTAATATTTTATACCATGAAAATCCTACTGCAAACATCGCTGCTGTAATCTGGGATAGGCTGATAATTGAATACCTGTGGCTTTCGTTAGACAAAGGTCACTCTATAAAGAGACTTCCACAGCGCAGAGTCAACATTTGTTACGTCCCCCTCCCCCGGACCTCCTCTGGGAGCTTTGCTGGAGCATGACATGAATTGAAACCCCTCCAGATCAGCTCAAGTGTCCTGTTGACCCAGCTCCCGCACTGACAGGCAAACCATACTCAGGGCTGCCTGGATTTTCATGAAACACTGACCTGCGAAGACTTCTTCTGGTGTTTGAAGTAGAATGAGTTTGAACCAGAATATGTGGGAGAATCTTTCAAATGTTGCGATAGTGAAGAAGCCTTACCTGCAAGCCCCACCTCTCCTTTCTCTCCTCTCACTCCTGGTTCACCGCTTGGGCCAGCAGGACCAGGATGTCCTCTGCTCCCCTGCTCACCCAGCAGTCCATGGAAGCCAGCAAGGACAACACCGCTTTTCTGATGCTTCATTGGGTGTTGTCTCTAGCGAATGCCAGCAGCAGGCCCCGCAGCTCAGCCACGAGCATGAGCCAAACTCCACTCTCCGTGCACTTGAGGGTGATGCTGGTGGCAGTGGGGAACTGGCCCACCACAACCGGTGCATGTTGGCTTTTAAAATAAGATTTTTTTCCAGCTAAGTTTTGCTTTTGTTCACATTAGTTTTACATAGGCTTATTTCCTTCAACTCCAATGACATTCCTACTGAATTACACCTTGACTGAGGATAAGATGGCCCATAAAATCATCCATAAAGCCACTTTATGTTCATCCACAGAAGTAATTCAGGTGTCAGAAAAGCCTTACCTTGGATTCCTTGGTCTCCCTTTGTCCCTGGTGGTCCCTGTAGCCCTGAGATGTAAAATACATATATCAGCTGACACACCTCATCTATTCACAGTAATGACTGAGAAGAAGAGATGAATTTTTTAATCAGCTGTTGTGCATGCACCTTTGGTCACCACTGAGGCCAATCTTCAGCTGGCAGAGACGAGCACAACTGCTTGGGGGAAGTCTGTGGAGCTCGGCTGAGTGTGTGGCTGGGCAGGGGCCAGCTGTCCCCCAGCCAAGCCCAGCTCGTGGGGACCTTTGGGGTGATCTTTCCTGAAAATGTACTGAACTATTGGGCTTTGATGTATAGTAACAGTACTTGGCCGGAGGTGCTGTTTTAGCGGTGTAAGTGCAGCCAGGAAGATATGAAAACATGATTTTTTAAAAGTGTATTATTATTTTTTTTCCTTCAGAAATGCTCATTAGTGTAGCCAAGAACTAGGGATGGATGAGATATAGACCTGGCCTAAAAAGGGTTGTATATTAGATCATCATCACAGGACTATAGAAACTGGTTTCTCTGGACATCACCTAGTCCAACCTCTGCTCAAAGTGGAGCCAGCGTTAGGGCAGGACTTGCTGCATCCTCACGGTCTGTAGACATTTACCTCCTGCAGTGGGTGTAGTTCTACCCAAAACCCCCAGGTACCCAGGGCAGCAGCTCATGCACGGCTGTTGAGGGCAGCACTTGCACCCAGCTCATTCCTGGATCTGTGCGGTCATTTCCCCAGGGACAGGGTGAGCAAAGTCACAAATCTGTCACTGTTTGTTACATATGCTGTTCAGCTGGGGCCCTATAGAGCAGGGGAGGTCTCCTTGTGTTGTCCTCAAGTGAGCTGAACGGCTAGACTTACTATGTCCAGGGCAGAAAGCCCCGCTGTCCATGGGACACAGGATGCACAGAAACCCCTTGACTGGTCCTCTCTTGTCTCACATGGAGATGTGGGATGGTTATTGCACATAATGACCAGGTACAGTTCCTCCATTGCCCCTGAGCTTTTCTGGTGGGGCAGCAATAAGGAGGAAGAACCAAAATGCTTCTCCATTGTGGTCACTGGCCTCTGTGGGAGCACTCGGGCAAGCTGGGGCTCCCAGGGGATCAGTCAAAAGATGCAGCAGGTCTCCTCATGGCCAGAGCACTGGGTGCCTGCACATTAGGTAGGATCTGGATCTAGAGACTAAAATCCCAAATCCTCACTTCAGATCTCTTCGGGGAAGAAAAGAGAAAGAGGAGAAGAGGAAAAGAGGAAATGTTGCTTACAGCTCATCTGCCGACATACCTGGTGGACCAGGATCTCCTACGCGTCCAGGAGGCCCTGAAATAAATATGTAATGGATATTTTTCAGTAGTCATCACTCATACCAGAGGAACATACCAGTATAGGGTTGATAGGCTTGAGGTCTGGGCTGAAGACACCACCCTTTCAGTGGGTACCCAGAGCCCAGGTCTACAAGTAACAGGAGGGGAGAGCAGCCTGGAGCTGCATGTGCAGCTGCAGTGGGATCCAGGGGGGCTGCACAGGGTTGTGCTCCAGCTTCTCCAGGTGTGTCCCGCTCCCTGGCCAATGCTTCTGGAGCCCGTGTCCAGCCCTGGGGACTGGGGTATCACTAACTGACAGGAAATCCAAATCTTGCCCTAGTTATTTGTTCGTCTGAACTAGGGGTTTGGCCCAGCTTTGTCAGTGGTGCAGAGGAACCACTGTTCCTCTCCCCACTGTACAGCCAGCATGGAGAAGTGGAACCATACCTGCAACGAGGGTGATGTTGTTCATCATCATCATCAGGTTTTCATTGCTGCTTTTAATTATGGTGATTTCCTCTTCTAAGCTTCTCCTCCAGTTTTCTTCATGTCCCATGTGCTTCTCTGCAGAGTTTCTCTCCAAAAGCAGTTTGGCGGCAAAGGAGCTTTCCAGACTCTTTTCTGTATAGGAGGTATTTTGTTCTTGAAATTTCAATATCTCTCTCTGCATCTTAAACACTGTGGAAACAAAAGACCCATGCAGTGAATATTCCTCGCCCAGTCCAGCTGGGAAACGCCTGTTCAGCAGAGCAGCTCCTTGGCACCCGTGGAGGACACCGGGGGGTTAAACACCACCACTGTTGGTTTTCATGTATCAGCCCTTGCAGCAGCCAGGAGGACAGCCAGGAGTGTTTTTGCAAATGCAAAGCACATATAAGGGGTGGGGGAATGGATCCTGCAGCGGCTGCTTTGCCTTGCAGTGTGCAGAGGAGTGTCTGTGCTCCCTTAGAGGTTTCCTGCCTGTGTGCTCACCCCCGCTCCCCTGTGCCCCCCAAGAGCACCCAGCAGAGCTGTCTTTTGATGTCCAGACCGCAGTAGGGTCGCAGCGTTACCTTGGTACGACAAAAGCCCCTGGCCGGCCGTCAGCAGCAGCAGGTAGGCGCAGAGGGCTGCCCGAGCACAGCATGTGGATGGCTTTCTTCGCCTTTGATGCTCTAAAATCCAACAGAAGCACCCAATAAGTAGGGCAGCCATCCTCTCACGTCTCTCCCTTTACGGATTCTGCTCGGCTTCCAGCCATTTTAGGCTTGGCCACAATAAATGAGCAGTGCTTTCCCGCGGTGGGGAGCAGCAAGGTCCCACCACGAGAGTGCTGGCTCCTGCAGGCAAGGCAGGCTGCCTCCCTCTCACCTCGGCTTTGCACTACAATTCACCTGACCGTCTTTTCCTTAGCCAGTTACACCAGATCACTTCCATCAAGACTTAACCCAGCCTATAACAGTATGAAGGCTGCAGTCCTCCCCTTTCTGCATCGATAAACTCCCTGTTTCCATAGCTTTTAGTTGTCCAAGGCTGCCATTCAAAGAGGGTTGCTCAAAGCACATGTCCTCTCCATCCGGAGCACCTCCTACTTGCAATTCCAACAGTGATGCATGTATGCATTGAAACAAATGAAAAATCAATAATAAACTGAACTGCAGAACAAATGAAAACAAGTCATAACATTTAAAACAAATCTTCACCAGTAAGTCTGAAAGAAATAAACTGCTTTGTCAACTGTTGGCCTTTGGGGAGAAATAAGTATTTCAGAAGCATTAATAACTACTTCAGACATTCAGTAAGTTATCCTTAATTGAGTTTTTTTTTCAAAGTAATGTAATCAGGAGTTTAAAGTCTTAGTTTTAAAAAGAGTACAATGATTTAATTAGTTTTACAATAGAATGGTTTAGTCAGCAATGAAGTATTTATATTCAGCTGAAAATTCATAAACTTACATTTTTTCATTGGATCTGGTTATATCAGTATCTCAACTATTAAGACATAAAAGTTTCAGTGAAATTCGGCATTTTCTAAAACAGGAAAAGAACTATTTTTTTCTGATGTTCAGCATCAGCTTTTGGCTAGAAAGGACATTTTCACATACTTCTCTTTTTAAATGGCAGTTAATTTACTAGCAAATCACTCTCAAAAGCATTTAATATGCAGTATAAATACAATATTTCATTTTTATGTGCTGCTTTCTTCATAGACCAGATAAAATCCATATCAATCCATTTAATAAAAAGAAACCTTACCACTTATCTGAAAGGTTGTGGTAGCAGCTGAGGCAAACCCAATCTTGTCTGAAAGACTGAAAGTGTTCATATTACTTGAATTTCCATTCTCCCCGTAACTGTCATTAATCGTCATGACAAATTTCTGATGGCTAACTTAAAGCCTTGTCAGATTGTGGACAATGAAGTACTGAAGGGACTTCCTATCTGCCTCCTGATTTGATATGCTTTCTGATATGCTTTTCCTATCTGCTCGGGTTTTATAGACTTGTGAGAACTTGTGGTAATTTGAATAGTTCCTCAAAAAATCCCACAGCTAAGAAGTTCAGCTACTCTTGTGTGCTTGCTTGGGGACACCGTGTCCACAGAGCCTCCAGCAGGATCCTGCAAGAGGTTTAACCCTGAATTATTCAACATGTCTGGGCTTTAGCAGTGTCAGGCATGAGGTGGCCACCTGGCTCCTCACACGAGTAAACCCCCTCAGGTAGCCAAGAAGATCCCAGGTTCACTGCCAGCTTGGAGATCCATCCCCTGGAAGGGGAGATGAACTGTGTGGCAGTGAAAAACACATGAACGTGCACCAAGATGACCCCTTAGTGTGGTGCATGGCTAAAGTGCAAGGAAGGAAGGAATCAGAAGGAGCTGTAAAGGGAAGCAAATGACAGCAGGATGCAGAATTCAGTGGAATGCTGAAGCCCAAATGGATTTGGGTGGTAATGGAGAAGAGACCCTTGCAGGCTCCTTGCCGAGGCTCTCTACAGCTCCTGCTTCCTCCCTGGCCTTTTTTCCACACCCACGGACACAGTTGCTACCACCTCACCACTTCTTTGTTGTAAAACTCACCCCTGCAGACCTCACCGCAGCATTTGGCATTTTGGCATCTCCATTTGTGCCAGGATTTTGATTTTGCAAAGCAAAACGACTCACCCAAGCCCACGGATGAGAGCCGCCGGTAGGCGCTGGGCAGAGCCCTCTGCAGCCATGCCACCGCCGCCACGCGCTGCCCTCTCGGAGATGCAGAGCTGTCCCCATCACACAGCTTTCTGCTGGGCTGCGAGTCCAGGCTCCTCCGTGGAGCTGCTGGGTCCTCGTCGCTTTGCATGGCCATGGAAGAAAGTGCAGAGTAAGCTTCAGGTAGTCGTGAACTGGCGGTCTACCCCCTGACAGCCTGGTGCAGGATGGAGCCCTCTGTTCTGCACCTGGCATATACATCGCTTAAAGGCTTAAACCAAAAATATGTGGGGATTTTTAAATCCACTTCTGCGTTCTCCTCTTAGATGTGCTTGTGTGCAGCTGTGACCTGGTTTGGCACCAGCAGGGAGGAAGAGGAAACCTCCGTTATCATATATTCTGTTACATGCTGCATAGGAATTGGGATGATTTGCTTCATTGTGAAGGGCTCAAATACCCCCCTGAATTAGGGTGGCTTGAGAGGTTGCCACCGATCAGCCGAGTCACGGTGACTACCTGTGCATCCTCGCCCTTCGTGGCATTGCCTCCCCACTGGGGTAAGGGCTTGTATCCAGCCCGATTCTAATGGCTTGTGTGGTTCAGCTGACCACTTGGTGCAGGCCTGAAGCCATCTACTCTTGCTGGACCATGTGATGAGCTGGGTACAACTGCACTTGTGTTGCCAGGGGGCTGTTTATAGGGCTGGATGTGGTTCCGATGCACACAGAGAGCAGATTGCAGCACAGAGGCTTTTAACAACAGTTTTAGGCAAATCCATTTTATTTCAAAAGTATTAAAAAGAAGCTGGCAGGTTTAGTTTTCAAAAGTCCTTTTAAAAGGCAAAAGGTGCAATGAGGTCTTTGTGCCCTCCTTCCCTGAGAAAGGAGTTTGGGATATGTTTTCCCACCTCTCATGGCCATGCTGTGGCCATGCCATTCGCAATGGCCCCAGTGGCATGGGTGCAAAAGCAGGGGTGGAGAGCCTCAATCTTGGCAGCCCTGGTCTGCACTGCTTCAGCGTTGAGTCCAGTTCTCCACTCGGCTATTTTGGGAAGGTCACTAGCAAAGTCCTGATCCCACCCAACTTTGCCCACCAGCCACAGTTGCCTACCCAGCCGCTCAGCCTGAGTTCTGTCTGCCCTGGTTTCCAGCTGACGTGGCCCCACGCAGCTCCGTGTGCTGCCACATTCCCATCGGACACTGCCTCGGAGTGTCTCCCTGCGTTTCCACCTGGATGTGCCTCTGCAAACAGGCGGCAGGTCGCCCTGTGCGCGTGGTGCCCGGGCTCTCAGCCATGCCACGGACATCAGAGATCATGCGCTGACACGCTCGCCCAGCCTTTGGGCCTGCTCACTGCCGCTGCCCCCACCCTGCTTTCTGCTGCCTCGCATTTCTCGCTGCACCATCACTGACTGCAGCAATAGATTGACTCCGATTGTGCAACCGGAGTTACTAAATCAGAAAAAAAGAAAAGAAACTGATGATTCAGTGCAGTCTCCCTAGGTCGAGGGTTTGCTGAATAGTGGGGTTATTAATAGAATAGTAATTTACAGCACATTATGGGGCATGTCTGCTTGGATCATCAGCCTCATCCTCCAGGGTCCCTGCTGGGAAGCCCTGGTCCCTCTCCCTCCTGCTGCTGATCTTGCCTTCCCTGAAATGCTCTGGTGACATCTCAGGGAAGAGCCTGAAGTCGTCCAGCTCATCTCTTTCCTTCCTACACTCTGACACTGCTGCCTCGTGCCAGTCAGAAGGTGCTCCTCACGCTCTTGTTGCAAAAGTGCACCACATCTCCACCAAGTTTTACAAACAGACCACAGCCACCTTGAAGTCACGGCTCTAGGGATAACTGCTAGTGGAAGGTAAAGGAAGTTCCTGGTCCCTGCCATCCCCACTACCTTTCCCATCTCCTTTCACCACCGTTGTCAGCTGCAGGCAGACAGAACACCAAACTCCAGCCTGGCATTAGATAAACACAGTGGTTTCCAGCAGTGATACTGCCAGGGAGCTTCAAAAAGGTGTTAGCCTCTTCAGAAAAACATTCATCCTAAAAAACCTGCATTTGAGATTTTTTAAAAGTTGAGGGTTTTTTCTCAGATGAGAAAATATCTTAGCTCAGAGATGTTTCTCCGTTTATCTACAAGACAGTAATCTTTCCAGACTCATCTATTTGATTGCAGGCTGTCTTAGGCCTAAATGGGCAAAATTCAGGGGGCTTTTGTGCCCCTCCAAGGACAAGGATAAGAAGAGCTGATGGGACAAACAAGCCCCATGTTAGGTAAGAAGGGGTGGCAACCTCCACCGTTTCTGCAGTCGCCTCTAGCCTGAGGTGAGATTGGCAGTCAGAAAGGGTGACTCTACCACTTATCCCAACATCTGAACTCATGTTTCTGCATATAGGCTTCAAAAAAACAAAAAGTAGCCCTGTCTACAGACCACACTGCTCTCCCACAGAAACAAATAGTAATGGTTTGACCTGGGACAGCCCATAAATGCACACCACAAAGCCATCAGTGACCAGAGCTGCACAACTGCCTCTGCAGTGGTAGGTTTGTTTGTAAACTAGCTTGGGGGGGGGTTCCTATTTCCCTGATTTTTCTGTCTTTTCTCTTTCTGGAATGAACAAGGTTGGTGACTTTTGACACCCCAGTCAGTTCCTGTGGTGGATTGACCCTGACCATCAGCCAAACATCCACCCAGCTGCTCACTCAGTTCTGTCTCCCCAGAGATGGGGCGAAAATAGAAGGAAGGTGAGAAGTCTCATGGATCAATATGGTGACAGTTTGACATGGAAAGCAAAAGCTGCACTTGTAAGCAAAGCAGAAAGAGGAATTCATTCTCTTCTTCCCATCAGCAGGCAGATAGGCAGCCACTTCCTGGGAAGCAGGGCCACAGCACGCGTGATGGTTGTTTTGCCTGATGAATGCACTAACCACAAACATCTCCCCTTCCTCCTTCTTTCCTTGAACTTCTGTTCCCAAGCTTGATGTGATATGGTATGAAACATCCCTGTGGTCAGTTTGGGTCAGCTGCCTCAGCTGTGTCCCCTCCTAGCCTCTTGCCCACCCCCAGCCTACTGACATCCTCGACACTGTGCAAGCACTGCTCACCAACAGCCAAGGCATCAGGGTGTAACCAGCACTGTGTCAGCCACAAATCCAAAGCACAACACTGTACTGTGTTGGAATGTTACATCCATCCCAGTCAAATCCAGTACAGCTGTCCAGTATGATGGGGTTTATGCTAAAATGCCTTGTTCTCCCCGAGGAAGGACCAGTGACTTCGAAGCCCATGGACATAGGGAGGCACTGCTGAATTCACAGGATGCCAAAGCAGGCTGTGAGAGATCTGCCCGCTGGCAGCTCAAGGAGGTGCCAGATCTGGGGTCTCCCTTGTGAGTGTCCCACTGACTGTCCAGCTCAGCCCTGGCCAGCACCCTCTGAAAAAAAGTGGATCCAGCTCTAAGGGCAAGAAATGACATGGTACATGGACAGTTTCCATGCACAAGAGGGACTGAGGCCAACACACAAGATCTAAACAACTGTGGTGCCTGCCAGGGCATTAAAACAAAGCTTGAGCTTGGACCTATATGGGAGTAGGGGCCTTGCCATGAGGCCCCCCCATGTCCCTGCATGCCCGCAGCCATGCTCAGGGGGTCCGGCTGCTGCGGTAGCACCTGGGCACTCCTGGGACCACAGAGAAACACTTGTGCTAAAGCAATAAAATCCTCAGCGCTGCCTGGCTGACATTTCTCCTTTCTAGCTTGATGTGTTGCTTGGCTTTGTTGTAGAGATTGAAACCAGATTTTCTTTCCCTTCTATGAGTTATGTTAATTTGTGTTTCATCAGAACTTGCCTCTTCTCCTCCTTTTCTCCCTCCACCCCCTCCACCCCCCCTCCACTTTAGGCTGGATCCAGCTGCACCATGAATTCAAGGAACCACCTGCAAAATATTTTAATGACTTCAACCTGCTCTTTGAGGTGAATTAATACCAGAGCAGCCTCCGCAGCATGGTGAAATAGTCAGGCTTGGCTAAGCAGGCCACCCTCAAAGCTGAAAAATATGTTCTGCAAGGCAGCTGCTCCTGACAGGCACCTCTGTTTTCCAGGTCCCCACAATGTCTTGCTCCTCACCTCAAAGATGTTTGTTCCCTATTCAGGTAAGAGCTGATCCCAGCGATTGGATGTGTCCCAAACCAACTTAGAAGCAGGAGGAATAATGAGATGTGCAAAACCTAGCCGCACAAAGAACGGGGTAGATCTGTTAATGGTCTTCCATAACGAGCACAATTACAGCTGAAGGGAGGCACCTCCCAGGGCTCACTCTGCCTGGAGCTGCTCGGTGCTACAGGGAGATATCAGCTGCCCCCTAACACTCCTCTTTGCTGGAATCCTTTGGTTCATCCCACACTTTAAACAAGGCCAGAAAGACTTCAATAAGCAGTTTATAGTGTAGCCATGTCCTCACTTTCCTCCATCCCTTGAGCTTTTAAAATCCCAGGGTCATTTTGAATTTGCTAAGCAGCCGTAAGCCATGTCAAATGATGCTGCCAGAGCTGCTGTGGTCCCCTCTACCCAGCTGTGTGCCCTACAACCAACCCACACAGGCAAGAAGGTCCTTAACCCTCTCTCAGGTTTTTCCAGGAAAATCTCTGGGGTTATGTGAGCTTCAGGGTCATTGTAGTTTTAGATATTAAGCTAGGCAGGTAGTCAGCAGATCGTTCAGAAGGACGTTCCTAAAGAGGTTTATTATCCAGTATTGTCCTTGCACTGAGGCACATCCCAAATAATTGCCTGCACATCAATGCATTACTCTGGATTTATCTCAGAGTAAACAAATTAAGGAGCTAATACTTGGGCTTCCACTGGAGGATGCCACAGGATGGTTTGTCTCTGATAAGGTTTCTGGCCCAAATTTCCATGTCCTGAATGCTACTGGCAAACACTTCAGCTTGAAAAATCCATTAACCTGTAACCACCTCGTGCCCCTTATTCAATGAATGTGGAGAGCAAACATGTGTGTGAGCAGCTATACACACAGATTTGAAACCATCACTGACAGCAGTCCATACAGAATTAACTCAAAGCAACTGTCCTGTAAAACATGTGCGCAGTGTTAGGCATTAAAGCTCAGTCCCTGAAAATGCTTCAGACTGCCCTGCATCTCGGTTCTCTGCTGTCCCTAGAGAGCGAGATCCAGCCTTGCCGTACAAATCACTTCCCATAATTGTTATTGTGACAGTGGTTGTTTCAGAGGCCCAGAGTCCTGGCTTTTTCCCTTGAATTTCCTTCCTTCATCACCTGCCCTCTTTTGTCATGTCCCTTTGCTGTCCCCCTGTGCAGCTTCTGTGGGTGCTGACATGACCGCGCTGCTCCCGTCTGCTCAGCACAGCTCTGCAAAAAGCCTAGATTCCCTTTCGGTGACTTTCCTGCTTGCCAATGACAGCCACGCGTGGCTGAGCTTGCTCCATCTCCCGCTCAGAAATTATAAGCTTGAGTGTGAAATCCTCAGCATCAGTATAGGGCTGGAAAAGTGACAGAAAAGGAAAAGATGTCTTTAGTGGGAGCTTTATTGTCATCCCCCAAGGCATGACACCTACAAGAAACCACAGCCAGTTCGCAATCGGTGCATTACTGCCCACAGATCTCGCCTTTAGATCAGAGGGGTTATTCTCCCTTAGACAGGGCCAATAACCAATTGCTGTTTCTCCATTATGGTCTTTAACAACGATAACTGATTCTTCATTTATTCCTTTGATTCTCCACTGTTTCTTACTGTGAAGGTGTTTGCCTCAGGAAACATTCCAGGGAAAGGGATCAAGAAACCAGTGACGGGTGGCGAGAATGAAGACCCATCAGGGCAGAGCAGGGACCCTCATCAGCGTGGTGAGGGGCTGCGAGAGGACGGTGCGGTGGGTGCTGCTGGCTTAGCGCAGCAGCCCTGCAGCGCTGGGAGTGGGTCGCTGTGTCTGGGCCATCAGTAAGGCTTGCCCTGCGTCATGGGTGGTGTGTGTTAGGGCTGGAGTGCCTGTGAAACATTTGGACTTGCCTTCTCACCTGCCAGTAGCAAGCTGGTGCTCCTCATAGTTCACATTGGCTACCACGCATGAAAGGCAAGTGTCATCACTGCTTCGCTCCCATGCAGAAACAAAAGCAAAGCCCTTGTTTGACATTCTCCTCTGAGCATCTTGCAAAACGGGCTAATGCTAATAGCAGGGGTGGCTTAAGCTTGTATCGAAAGAGCAAAGCAAATTTTTCTTTGCATGCTTTCAGATCCTTCATTTCTTTCTAAGAAACTAAGTGCAAATGTTCAAACACCTGGAGAATTACACAATGTTCAGATCTTGCCAGTGGCTAACTTGCCCAAAGTGTGGGCAAGTCTTTCTAGGGAAAAAAGAATTCTTTGGTACTGACCTTCAGGCTTCTGTGCCTTTTTCCATAGTTAACACACAGCTTCTTTTGGGAACTAGCTGGGAAATCCCTTCCTCCTGCTACACTGACAATGACAGATCAAGCAAAGCTGAAGCATTTTGATGAATAAAACTAGAATTTGCCCCATGGCCCCGACCATGCCTAATTCCAGTTCCAACCTTTCCCATTAAACTGTTTTTTGGGGTGGGTGGGTGGGGTGTGCCTTTTTTTTTTTTTTTTCTGGGGCTTCAGATGCCACCACCTCTGCATGTCCCCCCCATGTTGCCCAGGAAGATCGGTCCATACGGCAGTGGTGGTGGATGGTAAGTGGCAGAGCGAAGAACGACCAAGTACCATTGAAGGCTGATTCAATACAGGGAAGGTAATCCCTGAAATCAAAACAAGTATGGTCCTTAATGAATTCCCTCTGTTCTAACCACCAGGGAACCTGGCAGAGGCAAAAACAAACACTGAAACCACACATGTATATGTACTTTAAAAGAAACAGACTGAAGAGGAAAGGGAGAAATCAGTTAGAAATAGGTTTTCATTATCGGTCAAATATTTAACTCTAGCCCAATAAATTAGTAAGATCGGCTTGTCATTATTTGCCTTTATTAATGAGCTGGATATCTTTAATTCAATGCAACACTCTTGATGGCATCGAGAAATTCTACATGGAAGCCACTGATTTACATTCACCGTTGTGTTCGAATGAGCTGAGCTGGTGAAAATGTCCCCGCTGTAGGTGGCTTAAACTTCCCAAGGCGTGTGCAGATTTAAAGCCTCGCTCAGAGGGTGTCAGTGCCAAACGGGTGCCTTTGGGACATGCCAGCAGGCTTCAGGTTGGGCAGGACTGGGGAGAGCCGTGAGAGGAGCTGCAGTCACTGAAGCAGAGCATTTCTGTGCTGGCTCTTGGGGTTGGTGGGGCAGGAGAGCTGGAGGACATCGGCTAGAAGATCCCTGGAGCTGTGGTGGCCCTCAAAGCCCTCCTCCTCGGTGCTCCTCAAAGCCACCTCCTCAGCAGCGCTGCGGCCACGGAAGGACGTGACCGGTGGAGCCTCAGACACCCCTTCCTACTCCGTGAGGCTCCAGCAGAAGCCCTGGCTGACCCCACACCCGTGTGTCAGGGCTGAAACCAAGGGGCCAGGCATGTGTGTGTGGCTCGGCGTGCCTGCCAGCGCCGGGCTGGGCGAGGGGCGAGAGGGGAGGTCAGCCCAGCCGGCGGGGGGCTGAGCCAGGCAGCCTGGCTCCCCTCCCAGCCACATCTGAAAGGGATTTACAGAGACCTCGGGAGGAGGCTTCGAGACTCTCTCCTCACCAGTAATCTTAGAAAGACATCGTGAAAAATTAGAAATCCCGGTGTCCATAAAGCATGTGACAATTGCCGGGGGGTTCTGGCTATCACAGTGTCTTTAATTAAATCGCACCAAGCCAGCAGGCTGATAAGCAGTTTTCATTGCAATGTGATCGTATAGCTGAGTGAATTGGACCAAGGTGCCACATGTTAACCATTACAGGATTTTGTCTGCACAACATCAGTCTTGCACAGATCTGCTTATGAAATCATACCTTTCCCATTAAACACAGTTTGAGTTTTGAAAGGGAATTCAGATTGGTTTGGCACGAACCTTTGTATAGGGCTAAGGAAACCTGGGAGAGATAGCCCTGCTTTAGGTAACTAAAAAAAATTAACCTGACTTCCCTTTTGTGGTGCATGGAAAAGTCTCTGCTTAAGGACTGTGGATTGATGGAGTGGCCTGAGGTGGGAAGAATATTAAAAAAGATGTCAACATGCCAATAAATGTGTGAGCCAGAATTAAATGTATTATATTTTAGTCCGTCAAAGCAAGCTAAAGAAAAGTGTTCTTTTGTGGAGGGAGACAGTCTGGTAGCTCACATCATTAAGGAAAAGAATGATCAAAGCAGAAATGAGCTCAAATTTCCGAATGTCACCTCACCTTCAGAGTTCATTCCTTCAAGGGCCAGATATTTGATGAATAAGATCCAGGGGGGATCTCAACTCTACACAGAGACTTGGGTGTACGTTTTTCTTTAACTGTCCGCTGCTTTCCCTACATAGGCAACGTGAAGATCTGGATTAGAAGTGGCCTTTGAGAATTTGTCCCGAAACTTTTCCCCAGACCAACAAGAAGAACAGCAAAACCCTAAAGCAAAATGAAAAGAAAGTGGATCAAGGTCATAGATTTCATTCTCCAGCTTGAGAGCGTGAAGATCCAGTCTAATGACAAACAGATGGAAAGTTAGGCACTGGTCTAAGCTGGCTGCCTTTTGCAAGAGCAGTAGGGCTTGGTCTACAGTGCAACATGTTTCTGGTGGAGATATGCTGGCTGCAGAGCAAAAAACCATCACACCTCTTCACAGAAAGCTGAGCCAAGAAAATGTTTGGTTTAAATCGTGTTTTGTCAGCCTAGCAACGTTGTTAGTGGAGATGATATAGTTCTGCTGGCAAGAAAAATCCTAAATTGGTACATGCAAAGATCTGATGTGATGTCTCCAGTGGCATGGCCTTACCGGGAGAGGCTATATCATGCCAACAAGCTCTTCCCTGGTGGTCTGCATACAGCCTCTAGCTGGGGATGAGCCTGAGCAGCTGGTGGCAGAAAGACGGACGACCCACATTGTACCTGGCTCTCAGCTCTGTCCCCCTGGTACCAACACAGGCAGGAGGACAAGAGGTGGTGTCTTTTGACTGGTTTGGCGTAGATAAAGCCTTCAGTGAGGATAAGTCCTAATGTTTGCTGGCACGTGAATGATATCCCTGGAAAGCTCTCCCGCACACCAGTGACCCAGCATGGGAAGGGGACAACAGTCAGCAGCTCACGGTGGGTGTTGCATTGTGTGGCCTCCACTCAAAGTTCAGGCTCTCAGTGTACCAGTAAGTGCCTTTGAGGTTCATCACACACACACACAACCCCTAAAAACAAAGAAAAAAAAAAAAAAGGAGAAATATTTAAAAAAAACCCAACATGTAGAAATATCTCCTGTGCTAAGAAATAAACACATCCCAGTCCTGTGGCAGTGCCCCAGGCTGGCAGCAAGCTCACATTACTTAATTATGATATGTTGCATATACCAAATAGCAGGGGACAAACCCCCTCCTTTATTCTTGCAGTCTAGCATGGCTGTCTCTGCCTCACAGCTGTTCGGAGAACATATATCAACGTATCTCAGCATCCCCGTGCAAGCAGAGGTGCTGGAGGTGCAACCCTGGAGAGAGAAGCTGCGACGGGGAAGTCCCAGTTTTACCCTTAAACAGTACAGAACCGTCTTCTTCCTTTCACAGCCTGATTTCCTTCTCTTTAAATGCAAATTCGGTTATAGTTCTTTGCAAGGTTTTTCCTTTTACAGCACCAGCTGCCCTCTTGCCTCTGCAGCACTTCTTCCCTGTCACCATCCTGGACCCAGGACCAGCTGTTATATTGCTACCAGGCAGGATTATGTGGACAGCGAGGGAAAAAAATGTCAGGAAAATTCAACACCTCTGTGAAGTCAGCTCTTGTTCATCCCAGGAACATGCTCCCATTCTCCTGTCTTTATTTTCCCCAGTGAAAGTCTCAGTTACACTGCCCAGTTCTGTCCTGAGCTGGAGAGAGAGCAGAAAATCTCCAAACACAGCATAATTTTTAAAAATACAGACTATTTGGGGGGAAAAAAAAAATGTCTTGCATTGACTGCTGAATCGCAGAGTTGCACATAGAAGAGCCTGGGAATATGCCCCCCAAGCCTGTGGTACCCAGAGCTGTGGCCTCTGCGCCAGGCAGAGCCAGGGAAGATGCAGGTCTGGAGCACCCGGATAAAAACCCAACCGGGGAGCCCGGAAATGAGAGTTTGCCGGTGTTGCTCCTGCCTTTAATTAAGCTCATTGTCATTTTGGTCAACTCTCGCTCTCCTTCCCTCCTTCTCTCTGTCTTTTTGCCCTGAAAGTCTGTTCAGCAGACTGTTCCCAGCTCTCAAAGCTCAAATTTTAATTAAAGTCATTCAGTGGCTTTGAATGACTAACGACCTCTTATCAGGTATTGTGCTACAAATAACAGGCAAATGACCTTCCCTCCTACACTTATTAATACGCTATTATTTTTTTATACCGCCTGCCCTGCCAAGACCCTTCTTGCTTTAAAATAACGTGAGAATAGAAAACCTCCTTGAAATACATTTTAGGTAGGTGCAAAGGGTGCAAAGGTGCTAATGGATGAAGATGCACCTTTACAGGTGCACCTTGAAAAAATCTGGCTACAGAGGAGTATAGCTTGTAATCCTATTTTCAGCAAGGTAAAAGCAAATACTATTGGTTTTCTGACACCAAGGTCTGTCTGATGGGCATTTCTGTCTATCGTTGGACAGCAAGAGTCCGATGCTGACCGGGCAAGTGTGGCTGAGGTTTGGGTATCCCTTAGTCCTCCAGGGATCATCAATAAGGCAATAGGAGAAAAGCATTTCTACTGAAGCTACGGAAAGGACAAGCATTTAGTATACAAAGAAATAAGTAAAATTGCCATCTTGCCTGTATTCCTAGCTCTCTCCTTGTTTAGCTGCTGAGAGTTTTGATAGAGGAGGAAACCCCCTGTGATCATTGTCCTGAGTGGCCCTGGGCCCTACGTGAGGAAGAAAAAGAGCTGAGATGAGCAGAAGTCATTGGTGGGACATTTGCTAAAGTCTTGGGTCTTGTCAGAAAAAAGAGATAGAGAGAAGTAAGAAGAAGAAAAAAGCAGAAAACAGTTTCTTTTCCCAGTGGCAGTTCTCTTTTCAGGGCATGGGGTGGGGGTGGCACCTGGCTATGCTACCTCCGGGTAAGTGGCTCCTCTGAGCTGCTCTGCAGCACTTTGCTTGTTTGGAACAATTCAGTTTTGTCTTTCCTGTGTGCTCCTTCACATCCATCAGTGCTGGAGATTAATGTTTTATGAAGTTTCGGGGAGTGTCTGAGGCATGAGCAGGGAGCACAGGAGATCTCTGCCAGGCTCCCACCGGCACAGCGGCTGCTCTGGCATGTTCTTTCCCTGAACAAGTCTGTCCATCATAAAAGTTTCCAAATCTCCAGGCACATGGTGATCTCCTTACCACAGATTTGGAGTGCCATGATAGGAAGAATTGAAAAATAAACTAGTAGGATTGTTGAAGAATTATTTTTTCTTTTCTTGAAGTTCTCTTATAAACAAACAAACAAACAAAACAAACAAAAAAATGCAAAAAAAAGGTCACTTCATAGCTTATATCCTCCCCTATAAATAACGCACTAGACACCAGCAACAACCTTCAGCCATAGGTGACAACTTGGACTCAAATGTTCATCTTGATGCAAAGTCTTCAGAATTACCGTTTTATATCCGTTAGGTCAAACTCAGACGTAAGCACATGTTAAACCCAGGCACTTTCCAAAGCACTGGCCGCAGCCTGGTCTGTTACTGTGATTTAGCTCTGTCCCACGGTGGCAAACTTGGCCTGAGCTGAAGGAGAACTGAGCTTGCCATTGTTTTTCAACAGCTGCTTATCTCTTTCTCTGTCAGATGCTCAGCTTGCTCATGTGCGCACAGCTGCCACGCTGTGATTTGCTCCAGGTTTATGGCTTGAAGCTCTCTGGATGCAGCCCGGGGTGGGAGACTGCAACGCAGAGGCTGGAAACATCCCAGCAGATTTCCACGGGCTTGGATTTCCCCCACATGAGGCCACAAAACCATGGTGGACCTGGCCATGTTTGCCATCAAGGTACGATGGACATTTTAGTGAAAATGACTTTCTGAGCTGTGCTTCTGCTGCGGTGGGTGGTGGTTTCGCACCCCAGCCCGCTCGTGCTGCCCAGCCATGGCTGGCCGCTGTGGGGAAGCTCAGCAGACCCACCAGCTGCTGCTGGTTTCTTGGCCAGCCCAGCTGTGAAAAAGTCACACCAAGCCACGTTTGGCCTTGGGTGAGTGGGCAGTGCTGACATATTTCCACTATTGATTTGCTGTACATTTAGCAATAAAACATCCACATGGCAGCTCTAAGCAAGGGAGCAATAACTGAACTTTTATAATAAGGGCAAGACCCCTGCAGCAGTCACTAGGTCATCTTGCCCTCAGCATCCTCTTCCCTCTGCTGGCCAAGTGGAGCCAGAAGCAAAGTCCTGCCTCTCCTATCAGGTTTCCCCAGAGATTTGCTCACAGTGGGTTAGCTTCAGTGCTGGGGGAAACCGAGTTGTCTGGGGTCTGATCAAACCCCAGGTTTCTGGAAGCGATAAGCTGAAGCCCTGTGACCTGTCGTGTCAATGCCCAGCCTCGGGTAGGGCAGGACCTCCCAGGGATGGGGATCCTCTCAGGCAGATGGAGCTAGGTCTGCCAGTGCTCCCCAACCTGAGCTGGACTGAGGGGTGCCCTTCCTTCGTACAAACTCACAGGATCACCATATTAGCAGAATTCCCTGCTGAAGAAGTGCCTTCATTTTTCTGACCTCCATAAATTGCCTGGGATAGCTTTACAGCAGTATGGCAAAGAAATTCCAGATCCTGCCAACGACATGAATTCCAGCCATGACGTTAGTGTTTCATACCACACAAGTGAGAGAAAGAACAGAAAGATGAATAAACTGCTATACATGATGTTTCATCTGGGGATGGATGGACCCAAAGATAAAGCAGTCACGGATGAACACCTTCATCTCCTCAGCTATGTACAGATAAAATTGCAGGTAGAATAGCTTTCTTCCTTGCTGTTTGAATGTAACTTTTCTGTCACATCCCCAAAATAAAACCCCAGACTATGGACATTTTATCAGTGTGAAAATATTCATGACCTTCCTGCTACATCCCTCATGTTATTTCTTGTGACTTCAAGCTCTCCTCACTGTCCCAGCCTGATTCACTCGTGCTTGCTATGGCCGGGCTGTAACTCCGCTCGCTCCCCCTCCGCAGAGCGCTGCCTTCCTCTCCTGAGCTGCTACGGGCAAACAGCGGCTGCCAGCCCTTCAGATGGGTTAAAAATGGCCAGGGACGGTAGTAAATTATTGCAGAGCTCATCCACTTTCTTTTTCTGCAAGCTTCAGCCTGGGGAATCTGTGGACCATGTCCTAGTGTCTCTGAAAGGCAACTAAGCAAAGATAAAGGCTGAAACACCCACCTCCCACCGGGGTCTGTGGGAGGAAAACCTGCTCATTTAAGGGAATAAATCCTGAAATTTGCTAAGCCCTATTCAGTCCCATTCAGCCCCTCTCTCGACAGAAAAGTATGACTGAACACAATGGCTCAAATGGACTAAAGCCTTAGGCAGCCCACGACCCTGCCTGAGGTTTGCCAAAAGTGGGTGTCTAGGATGTTTCTCAACCATTTTCTGAGCCTTCAGTCATTCTCAGCTCAGGGATTTCCTGGTCTGACTGTATATTACTCCCAGACACCTGCTGTTTCTTGGCATATTTCTTTTTTCAATGAACTCATGCTGTCACTGCTTAAATCGTGCCAGCATTTGCCATCTATTTCCTTTGGCCAAGCAACCTCAGCCCAGTTGCCCCAGGGTGATGCTGTCCCAAATGACCCTGGGGTGACCACCTGCTCCATGAAGTCCTGATTTGGGAAACATTTTCACTGTTCCTGACCCTGCTTTAATACTGGGCTGAGATCAGTTGGTTAAGCAGAGCTGTGGGATTACACGTTCACTCACACACCTTTACTGGGGTGGCCAAGACCACTGCCAGCATGATGCTTAGGAAAGGCCATGCCCCATCCTGTGCTCCTTTAGAGCAAAAGCCAAGTTCCCACTGGTCTCACTAAGACAAGATCAAGACTTAGTGCTTTCCCCTGTGCACTCCTGCTCCAGCAAGAAGGAGGTCTGTACAGAGAAACCCTGAGATAAAACCCAAGCCTGCTCTGCAGGCAGAGGCTGGGATGTTCAGAGCAGAGGGAGCTCCTGGGCAGCAGCATAGGGTTAGTCCAGGGCAACGTATGAACTAACAGAATTAGCTGGAGAGGCGGATACACCTCCAGTGGTGTCAAAAAGGCTTCCAGGACCATGTCTAGATGGGAGACAACGAGGGGAAACCCTCCCCAGACACAGAGAAATTGTCCACCAAGCTTCATCCCTAAGGTTACGACATGTGAAGGAAAGACCTGGGGCAGGGCAATGTTACAATCACAAAAGCAGAACGTATTGGTCTGGGAGGGCCTTAAGTTGATTCCTGACATATGCTTGTGCAATCTGCTCTTAAAACTCAAAGACTCCCAGACCTCTATAAATTACCTGTCCCAATGTGTGATCACATTCACAGTTAGATATTCTTTTTCCCCAAATGCCAACTACTAAGCTCCGTTGCTAAACACTGAGCTCATTCCTTTGCATCCTCCCCTTGGTAGCTATGGAGAGCAATTGACTGCTGCCTTCTTCATAATAACCTCTCCCATATCTGAAGCCTACAATCAACTTCCCCCTACTCTTTTCTAGGCTATCAAATGTTTTCTTAAATCCAAGAAGTATCACAGTTATTGTTTGCCCATATCCACGGTGTCAGACATCCTGTTCCCAGCTGGTGGGAACTATCACGCTCCCCCAGCCTGGAATGTACGGGAGCCCGTGAAGCCCATAGGGGTGTGGGCAGAGCAGGATGCCCATCACTGCCATGGGAAATCACATGCACAGCCTTGAGCCTGCCACACTTCTGCTGGCACCCCTGGCAGCAGGTGCTTCAGAGCAGGCAGTGATGGTCAGCGTACATGAGGTAAATGCCTCTGTGTAGGCTGCATGCTGCCCTGCGAGGCACAGCTCGACAACTTGTCTTACAGCTTTTAAGGAGCCATCATCCCCTGCCTGCATGCAGGAGTTGCTCTCATTGTGGCATCTGCCTCTTTGGAAACCAAGTAAAACTGAGCGGGAGCACGAAGCACTGAGTTTTCTAGCCCTGCTGAGCCTCTAGAGGAAGATGCTCCCTTAATTGCTTGAAATCCATCACCTTGCTGTGACGGTGGTGTCACCTTGCTCTTGCATTAAGAAAAAAAGAGGCACAACTGATTTCCTCTCTTTACCCTGAGCCTTGCTGTGTCTTGCCAGCTCACCCCAGCCCCAGAGGCAGCCTCGGTGCTGGCCCTCCAAGTGATATAAAAAGCTCTGGGGACCCCAGGACCAAATTGCACTTGCACCAACATTTTCCCAAGCCTTTAATGCTGTGATTATGCAGGAGATAACGGTGTAGGGCAACTTCCCAACAGCACAGAGCAAGGCATACAGGGCAAAGTGACAAAGCGACAGCTTGGCTTTTGGCTCGTAGAAACTTCATCTCGTACAGAGATGAATGCAATTAGCTGGGCGCTGCCCTGAGCAGAGCCGCCTGCCATCAGCATTGTAGCATCCCCACCTTGTGGTGCGGCGCCGGACTGCCTGCGAGCCACGCCAGCCCGCAGCTCCGGGGACCCTTGGCCATCAGGCTCCAGCCTGGGCCCACCAAAAGCCCTGACTAGACATTCGTTGCAAACAGACACACAAGCATGTGCTTGCCTCTTCTTCTAGGCAGGTGCTAAAAGGTATGGGGAAAGTCCTGGATAAATGAGGAAGGGTTTGTTGGGGTTTGGGTGGGTTTTTTTATGTGATGTTGCTGAAATCTTTCCTTCTGGTAAGATGAAACTTGTGGTTCTGATACTTAAATATGCATCATGAAAATTCAAAATAGCACTGAAGGTTTCCCAGGGGTGTTACATAGCTGGCCAGTACCTTCCCATTTGCTGCTTTTGCAGGAAAGGATCTCAGAGGCGATCTGTGAGCTTAATTTGCAAGAGAAATTGATGTAGCCATTTGCAACTCCTCAGTTACTGCTGCGAGTAGTCACTGGCCTTCAGAAAAAAAACAGATATTTCTAAACCCCACCGATTACCAATTGGCTCAGTGAAATAATCCATCATCTGTAATGAGGTGCTAGTGTAAAATCTCCTTTTAGGGATATTTTAATTTTAATTCAGAGTAAACCAGGCATCTTTCTCAAAGACATGGGTCTCTGAGAGCATCTGCAGAAGGATAACTTGAGCCCGACCTCTCCCCTCTCAGACGCAATGCTGCAAGCTCCTGATGCATGCCCTGTGGCTATGGGCACAGAAAATGCTCTGCAGCTCCCGGAAGCAAAGATGGACACGTGGCAAGGTGAAAACATGGGTGGGAATGCAGCCTCTGCCTGCCCTGTGTTTAGATGAAACAACTTCAGTCTTGTTCTTTACCATGATATTGTATCTTGTAAAAACCAATTTTTTTAAAAAAAATATGTGTATTTCTGCATACACTGACTACAACAGATCCAGGTAGATGCCCGGTACCCCAGGCTACATTTTTCTCCAGTGCTCCTCAGCACTCTCTGAGTAACACAAGTTATTTATATGAATATAAAGGCATCAGTGACTTTGACTAGCTCAAAGCCCCTTTCTCTCTTGCGTATCAAGGAGTGAAGACTATTCCCATCCACTCGATGTAGGAGCCGATGGCTAGAAGGAGCAGGAGGCGACCTCCTCCCTCTCACTTCCTTCTGTGGCAAAGAGATGATGATCTGCAGGGTCTCTCTTAAAAAGCTTCTCCCTGGGCACGCTAACTTTGCAACCTGCTGATGAGTTAATGTGAAACAGAGCCCTGGAAAATGCAGAAAGCGAGAACAGCAAAGCAGCCCGGGGGTGTGGGGTGGATAAATCACGGGCATGCCGGCCGGGAGGGGAGTCGCAGGGCTGCAGAGTCATAAAGGCTGAGCTTGCTCCGTACGCCACAGCCGCTCGCCGGGTTGCTCCGGAGCTAGTTGACAGAGCTCTGCCTTACAAGCCTGGTCTTCAAAGCATTCCTCTCTTTACTGTCGAACGCACCAAATGTCTCCCACAGCTGTTTAGTAGGTTTGCGAGCCTTGTTAAGTGCCGGGTTTATCATAGCTTTCCCAAGGAATGCGTGCTCCCAACAAGTAGCTGAAAGATATTATCTGGTTCAGCCAGCTGAAGACTTCGGGCTCCTTAGATCAAGACTAGCTGGGAGTGTACAGCTATGGGCGAGCACGGTTTGGTCTGTCTCATTGAACTTGATCTTTGGGCTATGTTCGGCTGGGAAGGGAGGTGTGGGGAGAGATTCTCAGCCTCGTCAGCCTCATGGTGGTGGAAAAGCACCAAGTATCACTTGGGAAGCCATTCAGGCAGTCATAGCCTTTAATCAGTATGTTTATACTTCTATCACCATGAAGAAATATCCATCACCTAAGGCTTGTCCACCTCCAGCTGGCAGAGCCCTTTGCGCAGACAGAACGAATGTTGTTATCTGTACCTTGCGTCCTCTCCATGGTATAAGCCAGAAAAATATCCCTCCAGTGGCCATGGCTGCATCTATACAAGGGTTGTTTTCCTGCTGGAGCAGTATCAAGCCATGCCCACCCTTCCGATGAAGGGCGAGAGGTCTGCAGCCTGGTCTGGGAGTCGTACCCGCACACAGCCCGCTTCCCTGCGGATTGAACCTCGCCCAAGCTACTGGCTATTAAAGTTTCCTCTGCAGCTTTAAGCAACTCTAAGCTTTCTTTGAAGTTCACTTTAAACATCTCTCAAAGCCATAATGGGTAATGTGAAGGTGAGATATATAATGGCCACAATGACCTTATAAAGCACACAGAGAGACAGCCAAAGTACTTGAGTACGGCGGAGTACCAAGCCACTGAGTAAATGGGCTTAAGAGCCTGCCTCTCTCATTTGCTTATTCAGCTGATTGATGCGACCATAAGCTCCCCATCTGCAAGCTCTCCAGGCTCTTCCTAAGCTGGGTTTGTCCATGACACACAGTTAATAATATTAATTATTGTCTCTCATCTCTGGGGAGAACAGCGCTCTCCGAGCCAGAGTAGAGGAGAGCCCGTCCGGTCAGTGGCTGCAGCCTGGGCACAGCGGGTGGAAGCAGAGTAAAACAGGGAGGCAAAATATTAGGGAGAAAAATGCCAAGATGAGGTTTCCCCTCCTTTTGCAACTGGGAGGAGGAGGCTGGCAGACGAGTGCTGTGTGCCCTTGGATGGAGGGTACAGGACAGAAACTAAGCAGTGGTTTAAAATCCTTCACTGGAGGACAATAAAATTACAGTATGACATGAAGGCATAGAAAAGTAAGAACTATAAAGCAGGAAATTCTACGAAACAGATCATAAGACAATAAATCAACTCTGCTTTGAAAACGATATGAAGTTAGATCACTGATGAAAGTGATAATGCAAAGCTCAGATTGTGCAGCACATCACTATTTCAGTGGTTAACATTTCAAATGTGAAATTCAAAATCAGATATATAGATTTGCATAAACTGAAACAGGTAGTTTTTAAAAGATAGCCTGAAGAACTGAATGGCAATCCAAACTGAGACCATGCTGAACATGCAGAAAAAGAAAGAATTCAGCTGAAGGAGGAGAAAGTGGGAGTGCGAGGGGCAGGGGGGCACACTTGATTTCCAGCAAAGTGAAAAGAAAAAAAAAAAGGATAAAAAATACATATATGTCGCAAAATATATTCTCTGATCATGCTTTTTCTCCTTTCAGCTGCCTTTGATGTGAGTGCTGGAGGGTGGCAAACTGCCACCAGTTCAGGTGTCTCATGCTTCCCTCAGGAAGTGGCTCTCGTGGTGGTGGAGTGAGGTTAGGCATCACCCCCAGCCAGCCCCTGTCCCCAGCCCTGCCAGCCACGATGGACACCTTCCTGAAAGAGTGGCTGAGAAGCTGGAGGCATTTTGGCTTGCCCTGGGATAGCATCAGAGGCACAAGAAGTTTCTTGTGCATTTAAAATAGATTTTTTTCTACTTGAAGTTACTGGTTTTAAGTCCCAGTGGACCACCTTAAATGGCAGAGGGTTGTTGGGATTTTTTTAATGTATGGCTCAAAATAAGAGGGATTGAACTGGATACAATAACTATTGCATTCTTCACTTGATCCTAAATTTAGCTATAGTTATAGAAATATTTAGCCATTCTCAGTGGTCCTAGCAAGCAATATTCTTGACATAAAGGGGAACTATGTTGACAGAGTCAACTCTCCCAGTCATGTCCCAGCCAGCTCCTGTCTCTGAAGCCCATGGACCAAATTCTTCCTTGGCATAAGAGTTACTGAAAGTATCGGTTTGATTTGATGATTCAAAAGTTTACCCAGCATCAGCCCAGACTGACAGTTTCATTTCAGCAAAACCAGATTATTTTGGATATCTATTAAACTGGACCAACTGGTATTCCTATTCCCATGTATAGACACACATACCAGACAATAATCTCCTTAACAACCCACAGATTAATTCCTTAGCTTATGAATCTGCCAAAAAACACATAATTTTCCCCATCAAGGAATGTTGCTTGGCACATCTTTAATGCATCACTTACACAGCCCTCAATCAACCTAAATGATTCATCTAGCAACATCTCTTAGGCGAGGCTTTATGTGATTGAACGGTTTATCCTCACTGAAAAAGCACACACCATTCAGACCCACGTATCAACTATAAAAGTTATTAATAACTAGGAATTATTTAGGTAAGAGCCATGAGGCCAGCTTTAGCCTGGATGACTGCAGCTGGCCCGCTTTGAGCTCCATCAGTAAAAATCAGCCAGAATTTGCCCCCGTGGGAACAGATCAGAGACTCACGGGCTCAACACCAACCCATGCATCGTATTTTATGTTGTGTTTTACAGTTTATCAGCCTTCAGATTAAGATTTATTAGTGTTGCCTTGCTGTTTAGTGGTTGTAACTCATGACATGCTTGTTGCTTTGCGGTGCTGCTGTCGCACCGGTGCCTGTGATGGAGGGGCTTTCTCACAGTGGACCTTGTACCAAACTACAACCCACACAGGAAAACTGCCTCAAGCAGCAATGCAGGGACACCAGGTCATCAGTGTCTCTGCCAGGCTGCCTGTCCTCTCTACATGGTGCCTCGCATCTGTAAGGGGCCAGAAGGCAGATCTCATCACCCACCACTGTGATCAGGTCCAAGGCCATGTTACGGGCTTGACCACCCCTTGGATAGAGATGCTTATGATCAGCTTGAGGACAGAGTGCAGCAAATTGTCTAAGCCAGCACAGGCAACACATTGTCTGGGCACCTGGGAAGTCATTTTTTATCTGTGATATCTTCTCTCCTCCAGGGCTGGATGAATTACGTAAGGTTCCTTGGACCCCAGACAGGCGAAACGGGGTTATAGCGCAATGTGATCTCAGCTAGAGTTCCCAGCCCAGCCTCCTGATGTTGTGCACAGACATGGTAACTTGGCTCTTTTCCTGCTTGAAAACATTTGTTTGGATGTTCTGAGACTTTCTCGAGGTTGTGGACCCCCGCCATAGGGTGTTACATGGCTTTAGATAAGAAATCTCCATAAAACTGTAAGCAATGTGTCTTCTGCAGTAAATCTTTCTTCTTAGTCAAGAGTGAAGAAGTCACATTAAGTTTCCTTACATTGCAGCCCACCTGTTGCAAGGAAAGTGCCAAGAAAATTATACACCAGTGGGAAAGTATAGATTGCATAGATGGCTTGGACCCAGCAAGAGTCTGTGTGGCTGTGGGATACACATTTAAAATCACCCCCCTTCCATGAAGCTTTCTTTGTGCAATCGGAAGGGAATCCCTGGCTGGCTGGAGACAAGCGATCTGCTGGCTCAGGCACCATAGCTGTAGCTGCTATCTCCCCACTGAAAGGAAGGAGGATAACCTGGATGTTGGACAGACAGATCCTGTGTGGCATGGCACCGTGGTGATCCTTGGGCTGGGTGAGGTTTGGGGAACAGTCTTAATTCCCCTGCCTGAACCCGGCGGCTCCCCTCCTGTGCCGTATGGCCATGAGTGAGGAGTCTGCTGGCAGTACTGCATGTGCTTGGGGGTGCAGGGCTGCCTGTGCTTGCTGCTACAAGCCACCCTGGTAGACAAAATGATGGGCTTGCTGTCTAAACGAGAGGTTTACAAGGGAAGCTCTGTTGACACCGAGTGGTTTGAATGCCCTTTCTTTATCTACTGAATAATTACTGTTAATTCACTACTTCTGAAAACATTTTAAAAGCCCAGCAGTGCCTTGTTCTCTGCAGTCTGGGAGCACTGTGCTTTTGCACCACTGCCTGTGCAGCCAACATGGGGATGGATAAGACCCTCACAGCTATGGGGTCCAGTCCCCACTATTTGCTTCCTACCACCTCCTTTCCAAAAACTATCATCTTTCACACACCAGTGGGGTTCATCCCTCCCAATTCAGCTAAGAATTCCTCCTGGAAGTCTTTGCTGCAAGGGCAGGAGCCAGCCCTCCTGCCTGCAGCACACAGGGATGCATGTCACAGCCTTCTGCCTGTGCACAAACACTGCCCTTTCCCTGCTCCTCACAGAAGTACTTTTGCTTTATATTTCCCTGCCTTTGTAGCACTGTTATCGAAGGAGCTAATGAACCCCCCCCTCCCCCGCCCCGTGCTGCATTAGCTGCTGAGGCACCAGCGGCTGAGCAGGGAGCACACTGACCTGTGGCAACACCAGCCTTGGGGGGGGTCTCACCCCAGTGACACTTCTGCAGAGGTCTCCTCTCCTGCAAGACTCACGCTTACACCCATACCCTAGCCTGAGCTGGATGTGGGGGGAGAGTCCCGCAAAGCCAAAAATACTAAAGAAACGAATCTTTCAAAAGCAGCTCGTGAAGCAGCTTGGCTATCCAACACTGCGGGAGGAGCAGCGTGCTGGGATGTGGAGCAGCTCAGCTGTGATGACTGGCAAGAGCCACAAGATGTCTCTGGAAACCAGCATTTGGGGGAAAAAAAAAGGCATTAATAACCCCAGGAAAGGGGCTGGGCTGTTTCCATCCGCAGTGAGCGCTGAGCCCCGGCGATGTGCGCTCTGGTAAGCCGTGCTTGGAGCACTGGAGTCGGGGTAGCCCCACTCACCGGAGCTCCCTCTCCATCACCATTTACTCCAGGTGAGAATCTGGTTCATGAGGTTACACCCATGGTGTTTCCTCACTGCACAGATGAGAACTGTGGATGAATAAATCACCATCGGATTAAAAACTATATTGACTTCTGAAGTTGTGGGACAAACAGCAAAGAGAGCACATCCAAAACCAGATTAAAGAATAATCACAGTGCAGCAGGAAACAGTAAAAACAAGAGCAGTCCTCTCTTGGAGCCCGTCTTGCCACATGTTCCCTACACACCACAGCAGTGTCTGCACGGCTTTGGATCCCTCGGGATCTGTGGGCACCACAGGGCACAGCACAGCACAGCCTGCAGCTGGTTGGGGTTTCAGTGCTGGCTGTCTCAGCCCAGAGCAGTGACGGATAATACTTTTCTCCTTTAGTGTCCTCCTTCTGCTGCTGCAGGTCACTCCTGGGAGAGCTAAAGGAGATATTTTCAGCTTCTGAGTTGTTCCCTGTAGGCATCATAGGCCTGGGTTTATAATCTCCAAAAGTGCTAACTCCTATGGGATTTCACTACTAGCAGCATCACCCCCAGGGATTGATGAATAGAGAAAAATCCCGCTGCGGCACACCCACAGACGGACGTTATGGGAGTGAACTGTCTGTCCCTCACACAGGGAAAAGCACTGTGGAACGTGACTCAGAGCTCAGCAGAACGCCTGCAGGTCCTGGTCCTGCATCCATGTCAGTCACTCAGGGGAACTTCTCTCCCTTTCACCCTCTCCTCGGCTTCCTAGTAAACAGCTAGAGAATTGTAGGGTGGGAAAGGCTGATATAAGTGTAAAGTTGTTATATAAGAAATCGGTAAAGCCCAGTAACTAGTGACTCACAAAGTTGAATGTGAGAAAACAAGGCTATCCTCCAATGGACCACATGGAGAGACAGCAGCTGCTGTGAACTGGAAATCCTCCTTAACATCCAACTAAAAATGTGTGGCAAATAAAATCCATCACCCACCAGGATCAGTGATTCTAAGTTTCGCTTCTTTTAGGTTTTGTTTTCCTTCCTACAAATCATGACAGTCATTTAAATTAATAATAAGCAAGTTATGGGGATAATGGGATTTTTAATGAACTGTTTCTGGTTGTGGGGTTGCCTTTACTCATCTACAGCACTGCAAATGCCACTGTTTAGCACTAAGGCCATGGGGTGAAAAGCCCATTAGTCTAAATCCACTTGAACAGAAAGACCAAACTTTGTTCTTGCAGTGTGTTTAGGAAAACTCCCCCAGGACTGAGCTACTGTTACTTCACTTTACTCAAGGCACACACATTCAGATAGAGCAGGGCAAGAAAAAAAGAGAAGTAGTCAATATCTACGGCATGATTAGAGGAAGGATGGCTATTGCTGCACAACCAGCCCTGCAGCACCTGCCCTGTACCAGCTGAAAGCCCTTTTTCCTGCCGAGGTCAGCAGATTTCTGCCTAAAGCAACTGTTTGCAGACTGAGGCAAGAGGATGCTGGATGCCAGGGTGACATGTGGGTCAGACCCTCTGCAACAGCCAGGTAGCTCTAGCAGGGGAACCACAAGGGAAAGGGTGGCTTTGTGGCAGACCCGAACAACTGTGCTTCAGCCCAGCACACAAAGAGTATCATCGACATCTGCTCCCCAAGCCTCCTTGCAGTCACAAGTCTGGTATTAAGGAAGGGAGATAAGACTCCCAAAATTTTTTCCATGCGGATTATGAACACAGGAACTTTCACCTCACTGCTTTCCAGTGAACCACATGGGAAAAAAAAAAAAAAAAAAAGGATGACGCTGGGGTAGATTTTCCCTTCATTACACAGCTTAGAATTCTTCTTATTAGCACAATTGTGTAGTGATCAGACAATTTGGAGATGTTACTGTGGAAGATCACCAAGATTTAGTGGGACATTTCTTAGTGACATTGAGTTTGACTTCTACTTCCTGGTTTGTCTGGGATGAGTGCTCTTTTTGGTCAGAAAGTACCAATATCCCTCCAAAACATGCTGCAACTCAGAAACAGAAAACCTGTTCCTGAATCAGTGCCCATCCAAAGAAATGTGTGCCCCCAAGGACGAAAATCCCACAGTACATTTAATTTTATGAAAAAAAAAAAAAAATTAAAATAAAGGGGCAAAAAAAAAAAGCTGTGGTCCTTCATTTGGGATCTGTGTCTCTCAGGATGTCTGGGCTGAGGCCTCAGGCAGCTGAGGGATGTTGTGTATCCAGCCAGAAGAACCCACCCCAACCCATAACCACCCTTCCCACAGCCACGGCTTTGTGCAAAATGACAGAGAGGGTAAAACGGTGAATGTGAAATCTCCTGAGTGAAAAGGAATTAGTAAAACCCCATATTCATGAAATATTGAGAGCTAATTATATGTGCATCGGAAACCTCTGGGGGAAGGGAGATGGAGGCCTTTCATTAGACGGTAACTGGAACTTTTTCATCATTTGTCTAGCTCAGGAATGTAAGGCTGCTGTCTGGAGAGGGATGTGGGATTTGGCTGCAGGGCTGGGTGTGCAGGTGAAGTGCCATGCTAGTGAGCATTTCTATTGTACTCTGGCACGTCTTGGAAAAGGCTCTCAGCTGTAGCAGGTCGGTGGGGCTGGGCGCTCCTGCATCTCAGTGCTCCCACAAGACCTCATCACCTGGATCTACCGGGAGGAATCATTGCTTCCAAATAATTTTTCCCTCTTCCTCCCACCCAGCCCCCAAATGGGTCCAAAGCCCCATCCCTCGCTTCAAACCTGGTCATGGTTTCTCCTGGAGGGTGCAGACCCCAGTCTCTGCCAGGCTGTCTCCAGAAAATTCAGTTTCTTTGCTTTTGACCTGCTCTCTGCCTTCACAACCCAAAACGAGTGGCTAGATATTGCCACCGCACCATGGCCCAAATTCAAAAGCAAGGTCAGAACCGGTGAAGGAGGCAGAAAATTTTTATTGTGGAGCCGGAGATAAGCAAGCAAATTAAATCCTGCCCGCTGCACGGCCAGCAGTGGCTGGTGGCCACAGGGCAAGGGACATAAAGTAAAAAAAATAGAAGTGTGGGAGGTGGGGGGAAGTAGGCTGCAGTGAGTGATGGAGGGATTTCTCTCTCAAAGCTTCGCCCCGATTTCAGGCACAAGGATGCCCGGGGAAACCCGTCCCAGCTCTCTGCCTTCTGCCCCTCGCCGGGTGGGCAGAGGCACCCGGGTCCCGGCCGCCAGGCCCCCTGCCCGCACCCGCGGCCCTTCTCCGGCAGCCGAGTTCACCTTCCCGCCGGGATCCCCTGGCGATGCCGGCCAGGGCGGGACGCGTGTCCCGGCCCACGCAGGGAAGCAGCCCCCGAGGGACACGGGGACCAGCCCCCCGCAGCGGCTCCGGCAGGGCTCCCCGCTGCGGGACGTGCCCGGGGCTCCGCTCGGCCCGGCCGCC
>JAVJGJ010000061.1:33067478-33078923 GCA_035590215.1 Microhierax caerulescens
CCCAAGTCTTTTTTCTTCCAGCAGACTCATTTATCTCCCAGGTAATCTTTACGAGAGCCTGCTGTTTATTTAAAGGAGTAGTAAATAAAAAAAAACTCCTTTTTTTTTTTTTTTTTTTTTTTTTTAAACTAGGTGGGTGCATATTGTCTGTTGTGATAGATTTTTTTTTTTTTTCTATGAAGATTTCTTTTTCATCTGAAAGGGAGCAAAATGACATTTTTGATGCTGTTTCCATCTGGTAGTGTGTTGTTTTGAGAGGTCACTGATGCTAGGTATGGATGGAGGCAGAAAGCCATTTTGCATGACTTTGATGCACGTTATTTCTGCAGGAAGTTAATCAGCAAGAAAAGCATCAAAATGCCGGTTTGTAACATTGGTCTTTATGATTTATATAAAGGTAGATCAGAAACCTCTTTGTGCATGAATATACCCCCACAGAGGTGATGGGGACCATTCCAAAGCCCACCCAACTCGGTGGGTATCTTTCTATCAAAGCTGGGGGGGCTGAAACAGGCCCTCCGGGGCTGATTTCTTAATACTTGAGGAGGCAAACCTACTGCTGTGCCCCAGCTGCATTCGTCAGGAATACAGCTCCAGGGAGGAGAGAGCAGGATCGGGCCCCCGTGGTGCTACACAGTTGGAAAGGGTCCTGGAAATGTAAACCAGGGTCCTGGCGGGAGCCTTGCAGTTGCTGTGCTGCGTGCAGCCGCGAGCACGACCATCCCGGCTGAGCAAGGTGCAGGGTCCTTACGGGGGAAAAAATGCAAGGAAATTGTTTTGGCATGGTTTTTTCCCCATAAAAGTACAGGATGCGTTTTATGAACTTGACACGTGTGCAAAGTCGTGATGGGCATTTTCCTTTTCCCTGTTAAAGGGTTAAAAGTTGGTTCATAGTGAAATATAACACGTTGCTTCTCTGAGCACTATGCCAATTAAAACAAATATAAATAAATGTATTCACAGGAATTATTCATATAGTAATTAACAACTTCTCAGCCTCAAGAGCAGAACAGCTAAAAACAATCTTTCTTGGATGTTAGAGATATTCATAGAGCAATAGTTTTATTTCAGCAGATTAAATAGTATCATAAAAGTAGCTGATGATGCAGTAAATTAAAAATCAGACTGGGGTCGACTTTACAGCAGCTTTTTTTAGTCTAATACAATTACTCATTACTGGCTAAACATTAGTTTTAAATCAACAGCAGTTGTCACAAAGAATTTTCTCTTAAAATTATTACTAGGAGAATTTGAAATGAGAGCAATATTACCAGATATACAAAGCCTGAAGAGATCTTAATACTGAAGGAACACACATCATAAAGACTCATCTAGATATAATTTTTTCCCTGCAGTCTCTATTCCTGCGCAGACCCTGGCAGAGCAATACGCCTGCATAATACGCCTGCCTAATGTACATGCATACACGGGGAGACAAATCCACTTGCATTCATAGAGACACAGCCTCACCTCGGAGTGGTTAGACTTAAAGGAGAGACGTGAATAAGAAATGAGGCCGGGGCTGAGCCCCGTGCAGCGGCACCGTGGCATGCAGGGCTCGCTGCTTGCCCCTGAGTGCGCGGCGCTACTTCACATTTCCATCCGCTCCAGTATACACAGCGGCGTTATCGAGGCAATAGCACCCAATTATTTCCAGCCCCTTCTTAAGATATTCCGTGCAATAAGGGAAAGCTCAAGAGTTCAAAGTCTTTGCATGCTAATGGGGAGAGGTTTGATGCTGGGGATAAAACTGGACAGAGCCATGTGATGCTGGGGAGTCAGTGGGGAGACTGGGGTGCCATGGGCACCTCCCTGTAGCCGGCACCAACGCAGCCCTCGGGCTGCTCCCGATCCCAGCTGCTGCGACTACAAGAATGGGTGCAAACCAGGCATTTTTGGATGCCTGCCTTGCCTTTCCTTCTTGGGAAGTCCCGAGTGAAGCCTGGAAAAAAGAACGAGTGTATCAAGCTAAGGTAGTGTATTTAGAGTGGGACTTTTTGCAGGTATTAATAAATGTTTTTTACCAGCCACGCGGACACGCAGAAGCTGTAGTCGGTGCTCCCATGCTTGCAGTAAGGCGGGGAGAAGCTCGGAAATAAGGTCTGTGATGTAAATCAGGGCAGGCAACTGAAAGGAAGAGGTAGCTATATGATTTACAGAGTAAATTACGGGCTTCACTAGATTTCATTATCTTCCCCAAACTGTTCTTTATATTTTGGCATGTTTATATTTTATTCAGAGATCTTTTCAGGGAGGGAGGCTGAGCATGCGTCTGTCGCCATTTCCTGAGATGCGTGCAGGGTTCATGGAGTTATTTATAAAGGCAAACTTTGACTTTTATAGGCAGGGCGAGATTATTTTCCCTAGCTAAATATATGTTTTAGTAAGCGTGCTAAAGGTACTTTAATATATGTGCCTGTTATCTGATGAGCTTACTGCAACAGCTGCTATTTATCCATGACGGCATACTGCTCTAAGATTGATGGGTGGAGGACTCGTAGGAGCCAGCACCCGGGAGACCCTGCCCCAGCACCCCAGGGCTGCCCAGCTGGTGCCCTGAACGCAGCCAGCACAGCAAACGCAGGCGTCCGTGGGCACCATCCCACCGTGCTGCTTTGCTGTGGCCAGCCTTGGCCAGGGCAGCTGTGGGAATGTTTTTTGGTTGGTCTCAATGCTATTGCTTCTTGCCTGGGGTCCCAAAGGGAGCTCATGATCGAGGGAGGTTGGGTTTGCAGGAGTCATGGGAAGATATGTGCTGTGAGCTTTCCCCAGACTCAGGATTTGAGTAGGGACCTCACAAAAAGAGGTGAGGCAAAGGGAAAGAGAGAGTGGGGGGTCTGATGGCAAGAATCTGAGCCAGCTTCTGCTTACTGCTAGGACGATTCATCCCCTTGTGTTGGTCACTCCCGTGAGCACAACTACACCAGGTATCGGTGCTGTGTTTAATTTCTTTTTTAATCCACTGCTGGCCGCTTTCATTCCCTTTGTCCATGCCACCAGCCGCAGCGTTACCCAGCTTCACCTCCCCTTTCCGCAGAGAAATGCTCTGCCTCTGGCAGCACCCATTTCCCCAGGTTCTTCTGCAGCTACAGCTGTGGTCACCGAGGGGGTCATCTTCTGGCACACCAGCCATCTAAGCGACAGGAGGAACTTGCAGGTCTGTGCCCCAAAACCCTTGCATGAGACCTCCCCTTCCTCCTGCTCTGGGACCGCAGCCTCCCGGGTGAGGCGAGGATGGGGAGGAAGGACACCCTGGTGCTGGGGTGCTGTGAGGCCCAGGCACAGTTTTTTTCTGCCCCTCGTTGTGCAGGTGGACAAATTTTGTGTGACTTGGCACCTGAGTCAGGAGGGCAGGTCTTCAGGAAGGGCAATCTCGACCTGGCAGAGCAAACTAGTCCGCCAGTGCTGTTGAGGTCCATCACATAAGCCCCGTCAGCTCCAGCGTGGCTACCCCAAACTGTGATGGCAAAGCTGTTACGTCGCACCATGCACCACACATGTAGTCTGCATTATTATTTAACAGGAAAAAAAAAAAGTATAGTGTTTTTTGTAGAAAAATCCATTTGATCAGTGTCTTCTTAAAAAAGTAAACTTTAAAACTGGTTTAGAACAGCACTTCTGGACTGAAAAATGCTGTGAATTTAGAGTGGTAGCAAGGCTCCCCTTCTTAGCTCTGTATCTCTGTGTCCAGCAGGTAATCTTCACCACAGACATTTCAGAGCATTTCGTAGTGTATTTATCATTACAGTTGTTTGATGAAGTAGTGCGATTTAATTATTCCTGTTTTTCAATGGTGGAGCTGAGGAACAGACAGCTAAATGATTTGCCCAAAGTGGTAGAAGTCTGTGGCAGAGAAAGGCTCTGCCCTGGGGCTTTCCTGCAAGACATTATTAAGACTCAGCTTCAAAGATGGGACATTTTGATACCTAAAACTACTGCTGCTGCTCTAGGATGGAGTTTTACCTCAGCTACCTCAGCTTCAGGCCAGAGGAATCTGTGGTGGGTGAGTGTAATTTGTTATTCTTGGGAAAAAGAAAAAACACTCAAAAAAGAAGTAGAGACTTGAGATTAGTCCAAAACCTGAGGAAACTGATGGGAAGGAGTCAGAGGCTCCTGATGAATTTATTTCCTGCCTATGCAAGCAGTGTAGGTAGGGATATAAAATGTATCACATGAGGTTACTTACACGTGTGTGCACACGCACGTATGCATTGTTTCTGTTCACGTATTTGATCTATTTAATCATTTTGGGCATGCTCTTTATATTCCCCACAACAAATAAAATGTGGCCCCATAGGCAGAAGTCTCGCACACCAGCTTTAAGTCTAGAAGTAATTTTGTTTTGTTCACAGCGGAGTTATTAAGCTCTTGCAATACAGGTTTACAGCCGAAGCGCTGACAGACTTAATTTTAAGAGCAATGTGATTAGGGCAATGTGCAAGGTAGTGCTGTACTGGTACTTCCCTTTATTAGCTGTGACGGTGGTGTAAGCCCAGCCGACTGAGGAAGAAGCAGAACTAAGGCAAACAAACAAACCTCCATCAGCAGGCAACTTTTGCTTTTGGAGGCGCACATCAGGGGACGCGTGATGCCAAACAAATGCGAAACCATCCGAGATTCACGTGTGCTTTTGCTAATATTTATTTTATGACACATTATAACTACTGTGTGTTACTGTTGTTACGAACCCTTGGGAAATAAAACTGGAAACTGTGTTGTGGTGAAAGCCAAGAGGCCACAACTTTATTAAACATGAAAGCCGGTGTACGAGGTGCAGGCAGGAGCTCTCAGTGCCGGCCGAAGGCAGCAGCAATGCTGCCAGCCTCCCTCCCTGGCACCGCCGCGTGCTCCTCGCAGGGGTGGGCAGTGCTGCTCCCGCGGGTCACGCTTTGCACCTGCTCGTGTCCACCGAAACAGCTAAAATGTCACCGTGCCAATATTAGCTGCGTGCAGGGAGCTGCACCCCAGTCGGCCTGAGAGTGCGGATTATTCGCAGATATTGCTCTGAGGAAAGCTGCAGAGGGAAAGGAAAATTAAAGAACAACAACATTCTCTATAAAAACCGCTCTGGCAGTGTTAATCAGCTACGTGTTTCATTCTCAGTTGTTTGCCTGGCTCTTGCTCCAGGTTGTGTTTCTGCTTTGGTATCACAAGGCTGCCAGGGCTCCCGATGCTGGGTGTGCACCTCTTCACAAACACAGATGCTGCTGCATGTGCATGCAAACATAAAACCACGTCTTCAAAACAAGTGGGTATAGAATAGGAAAATGTCCCTCATTTTTTTATGAGATGGTAAAACCCAAACCCAAATCTAATGAGTTTGTACAGTCCAAGTACCAGCCTCATTACGGTGCTCTTTTCCCTGTCTTTTGGACCAAACCCTGCTATAGTCCTTTCCTAAATATTAATCATTTGTCTGCTGGGACCATGTTTCTTTTCCATTTTGTTCTTCTACTAGAATTTTTAGAGACTGAATAATTGCTCTGTGGAAAGAATTATAAACCTGGTTAACTCTTTCCTTTCCCACCTTCTTTTCCAAGTTTTAAGGGATGTATGAGTCTGGTCCCTCATTCCCTCATTGTCTGAGGATGGAGAGGTTGTACAGAAAAAAATAAAGATGAATTCAAATGAATAGCTTTTTCAATGTTTTTGAAGTTGGTGGGTTTTTATGGGAATTTCTATGGGTCAGAGAAATGAGAAATGTGAGGCAAAAGTAAACAGTGTGCAAGGACTGAGCGGCTGGACTGGTAGGCTTTTACTGATACTGGTTCCTAGACTAGGGTACTTAACAGATCTCTGCAGTCAGAACATTGATTTTTTTTTTTTTTTAAATCTACTTCATAGGACAGTGGAGTTACTTATCTTTTTTAACTCAGTGGAAGCTCCCTTCAGATCCACTTGTGGGAAATGCTTCTCTGTTCAAGAGTCCTGATTAGAGGAGGATGAGGCACAAAATTCCATTTTGAATAAAATACATGGCCAGAAGCAGAAGACATAATCTCCATCCTTCTGTCTTTAATTTTCAGCTCTAATATAGACATATTTTCCTCACAGTTACAAGAGAACAGCGATGTGAACGATGATTTGGTGGTAAAGGTCTTTGCCTGAGTGATGCTAATAATATTTTGATAAGTGATAACATGGTTATTCCTTTCCCTTCACTGCGGCAAAGGCACGTGTTGTTTCTAAAAGTGTGGAGTTAAATGCTCAGGGTGAGGATGTGTGTAGCAAAAAGCACTCTGAAGTTTCTGGCTCTTCAGGGGTCAGATCTTAGAAGCCAAAACTCAGATCCAATAAAGGGAATTAGGAATTTCAATACTAACGAACTATTGTGGGATACAACAGTCAGCTCCGGGGGTCCTGCTATCCTAGGGCATCAAAGGATGCTATAAAGCTACTGCTTTACTTTGTCCTTCCATTAGGAGAAGGATATCTTTACATTGACAGTACACTCTTTTGATACTTTGATTAAAATTTAGAAAGTTCTGTAATCATCTGTTCTTGCCACTCATCGCCATTATGATCCCTAAATGCCCTTTTCTGTGATTTTTCCCTTCTCAAAGGTTTCTGTGGTATTCAGATCATCTCTGTCTGACAAAGTGGGAGGACAGAACATTTGTGAAGGCACTCTAGCTCCTAATTGGAGTGATGGTAGCATAAAGGACTCTGGAAACAATACGTTGTACTTAGGAATGAGGCCAAGAACGGCTGCCGTGCCCTTCACCATAGTGTCAGCAAAGCGGTGAATAGCTTGACGGTTGTGAGCAGTAAACAACCTGGCTAGTCAGGGCCCGTCACACGTGGTGACAGCTGGGCACTTCTTACTGTGGGCATTTTCCCAGTTACTGTCCTGGTAAGATCATTCAGCACCTCGCTGGTCTTTCTTTCTACAGGTGGAACAAGTTCTTGATGATCAAATGTAATCTTTGCTACCATTTCAGAGCACAGGTCTTGCTGGAGGTCAGGCAGTCCTTGGGGCAGAGGCTACGTCCCACCTCAGCCCTGTGCAGATGTCATGCAGGACCCACTACTTGCCAGCAATTTGTTGTTTTCTTTTGAAGAAGCAGTTGTTAAAGCCTTTCTAGCCACCTTTTCTTGCCTCCTCGGAAGCTCTCAGCTTTAAGGAAGACTTTTGAGAAGATTGTAGCAAAATAATTGGATCACTTTTGACTCTGCTTCGTTTCTTACTGACTCTGACAGCTTAACCTGGCAGCTAAGCAGTAGCTGACCTTGAGTGATGACACTGAGCTGCTCTGGTGTGCTGAACTCTTCTGCTGTCAACGTGGCACCTTTGGCCAGCAAGGCAGAACTTTGTTCTGGGGCCTTCAGTCTGGACACCCCACCCCAACTATCACTGCAGCAAACATGCTCAGCTAACGGCAGCAAAGCATGATGTTGGATATGGAGACACAGGTATTACAGGTGGATGATGGATTCACCAGTGAGGGTAGACCTGGGAGAGGCTGGCCAGTTTTGTAGCTCAGTCGAGGACTTTTACCTGGTCTCTTTTCTTGCTCAAGTGGGCCTGTCTAGGGGACACTGAAAAGATTTTGGGCTTTTGTAGTATTCAGCTGTTCTTGTTATTTGTGCACAGCAAGCATGCCGCATCCTTTTCCTTTGCCTACAGACTCTACCCTGTAATTAATCAGACCTTGCCTTGATTGTGCATATATCTGTCCTCTTAAAACCAGACATTTTGCAGGAGGATCACTCGTTTAACCATCCAGGGTTTGGGAAGAGCATGTGATGTGCTGGCCTACCTATTAACATTTCATGCAGAAAGTAGTGCACCAGCTGTTGGCGGTGCAGTTTGAAAAGCTGCAGGATGGTGGTGTGTGGTCCAGGCTTCAGCTGCACAAGAGATCTGGTCTTTTGTCTGGTAGCTGAGGAAACCTGAAGTATTTGGTCAAACCGCTTTAATGAGGTACAATTGGGCAACAGGACACTCTTCAGCAGGAAATGTTGGCATGGGAGTTAATTTTCCCCTAGATCTTGCAGCATCTGCCTTCAGTTGTCTGAAGCCTCCCAATCTACCAGCGTGACAGGGATGGTCTGGGCATGGCCTGAAGACCTGGGGGACAGGGGGGTGGACAGTCTATCTTTGCAGATGGCAGCTTTTTGAAACATTTGAGGAGGAGAAGGTAGGGTTACAGATATCGGTGAGTGTAGTCCTGAGGCTGTCCTGTTACAGGAGAAAAATTTTCAGAATCAGCTGTCTTACTTCAGGCTTCAAAACTGTTAACTGTAGTTAACTGTTTAACAGGCTTTGTAATGACTTTTAAATTTATGTATTGGGCTTACAGAAAATTGTCTCCACTGGTATGTGTCTCCAGAGCTGCCGAGACTTAGTGCTCGCTCCTTTTTACTTTGTTCTGTATCATTTAACTGCACCATTCCTTGTTGTTTTCTCTTAGTCTTCATAAACAGCTATTTTAGGGGCTTTCGTGTTACTTTGCTCCTACATTTCCAACACTTTCCACCATTTTTTTTTTGCCAGAAGAATCGACCATCCTCTCTTCAAACTCTCTAAATTGAGTGTATCTCATCCCGTGTCTCCTGAATGCTCTTGCGTGTGGGAAACAAGGACAAACAGTACCAGTCCTTGTATTTGAAGAATGATCCTTTTACACCACATCAATCCAATATCAAAGATAAGTTAAACCTCCACATTCTTGTTCACGGTTTTGTTTTTTTCAGGCCCCATTTAGATTTCTTGTTTACATAAATCCCATGATTTCATGGCTGTGAAGCAAAGCGACGGGTAGCGCTGACGCCGTGTCTTATGAAATAGGCCTGTGTGGGTCATGTTTCAGGGGGTATTTCAGTGTCTGCATCCATTCAGGCTTTGGCTTCTCTGCAAGACTTAGAAGATCCCAAATGTTGGTTCTGCACACATAATCACTTATTCATAACTTCTTTATATGCCACTGTACTTCCTCATAAATATACTAATAAAACTCATTATAGAAATCAAAGCCAGCTAATGCAATATATCTGATGGACAGCTGTCTCTGGATGCACAAATTATAATTACATGAAGCAAGATGGTCTTATTATTCCAGGATATCTTTGCTCTGCATAAATTTCTATTACTGGTGTGTTATCTTTTGATTCAGGACAGATGATAGGAAGTTGCCCAAACAAGTACCACACAGTATTACTACCCAGCTACACTTTCACTTTGTAGAATTGCAATTAGGCAAGTGATGCTGGAAGTTGTGTCTTTGAGCAGCAGTGGCCTGAGCGAGGTTGAGGGCTGGGGGGAGCAAGCAACATTCATCATCGGAGCTGGTCTTACCACTCTAGTCTGCTTTCAGGCTATAACTTAATGCCATACGCTGATTTAGATGTAGCACTTGTCAGCCAAGAGTAAGACTATAAGACACAGACATTCTAGGACTTGACCCATACTTTATTGTGAATACGTGATTGAACTCTGAGCTGACAGACAGACAGAGACAGCCATTAGTGTGGGAAAGAGAATTTGTTCTGCCATGGAAGATTTCAAAATATCTTAAAGTCTGCTCTCTAATTTAAGCTTAGGACTCTCTTAGCAAATTTCTCAGCAGCATTTGATGAGCTGAGTGATTTTTTTAAACTTATTTTTTCCCCCTTTTGCTTCTGTACTTTGCTAAAAAAAAAAATAAAAATGGCAGCATCTATTTTAGACACATCTCTTGGGACTCTCTTCATGACTGTCTCTATTTCAAGGGATTTCTCTCCTTACATCTCCAATATTCATATTTGCCAGAACAAACTGATGCTGAATGCTGAAGCCACAAATCTTTAATGGGTCCCTCTGCCTTAAATTTGAGACAAGTTAAGGCATTTGCATGACAGTGATGGAATACTGGGTATCTGCTTAGGCTGAGCTGCAAGGGCAAGGACTAGGAAAGGGCAAAGTATACGTGGATATTTGCATTTCTTTCCCTGAAAGTGTTGTGACCCTTCTCCAAGAAGCTGAGTTAAGAGTGAGCTATGCTGACATGAGTCACCTGGAAGAAGAGTTCGTGCCCTCAGAAATTTAGAGGACACCTACAAATAGGAAATTTTCTCTGAGGAAAAGGAGTATGCCTGATCTATCAGACAAGGTGCAGCACGTCATGTCAGACAGTCTTTTCTCCTTCTGATCTACTGCAAAGTAACAGGGGTTCACAGCTATTATGGGAAGGGACAAGAGCAAACGAGCACGCAACATCTCTCCCTCTTTTACCCTGGCAAGTTGTCTTGTGTATCAGCGAAAATCAAGAATATCCAAAGGACTCATGAAATATCCAGAAAGTAAGACAAAATAGGAGAAGAAAAAACCTGTTTATTGACCTTAAGGGTGCATGTAAAAAAACCCAAGCCAAACAGTTCACCGATTCTTACTAGTGAAAGATGGATAGATCAGATTTATGTTTAATGATAATGAAGGCATCATATGCACAGTGAGAAGCCTGTCCCTGTATTTATTACATGTAAGGTTTGATTTAAACTATTTCTGCTTCACAAATGTACTTAATGTCAACAGGAGCACTATTTACACTGATTTTTTAATTAAAGGAATTTAGTCATATTTTATGCTTGCAGTTTGCCTGCAAGCACATTTCCCCTCCCCCCCCCCCTTTCAAATTTGTTCTGTCAAAATGGTTAGACAAATTGTTCCTGCAAACATATGTGAGTTATGGATTATTTGTCAGCCGTCCATTGCAAGGTATTTGCTGTAGCTAGCTGAAAGTTGGGGATATACCTAAACTTGTCTTCTGAGCTCTTTTGTTATCAAAGGGAGAGAAACTGGTGGCTGAAAAAGGTGCTTCATCTTATGAGGATGAGGAAGGAGCGAAATCCCACTGGTTGTACTTACCTTTTCCTATTCCCTATGGAAAAACTCTTGCAGACCTAGAGCTCAAAATTTAGATGGTTAAAGATATCTGAGCTGTTTTGTGACTGGTTATGTTAATTCAGGCACCATTTTTGGTTTTTAACAGACTGATGTAGTACTTATAAACTGTTACTGCTTCTGTCCCAGACAAATTTCAACTCTTGGCTAAATTTTTTTCAACTTCAGGGAAAAAATTCACTATTAGTGAGCATTTGTATGAAAACATCCTAGGAAGCGTGGGCTGTGGAAAGGAAGGATAACCCATAAAACACCTTCTGGCCTGCTTTCCCATTTGGTGCTAGGTTTGTGAAGACAGATGTGCGTAACTCAGCAATCCGAAGGAAATATGTCACTGAAGGACAGCAGCACTATGTAGTGATGCAGTGGACAACATGGATCTTGTAATAAGAAATTAGAAAAGGGAGAAGACAAATCACAAATTAAGGGAAACCTCAGAAAGCTGTCTGATGCTGAAAACTGTAAATTATACTCAGCAAGTACATTATTTTTCTTTGAAGACCGGGGGGGGGGGGGGGGGGGGGGGGGGGGGGGGGGGGGGGGGGGGGGGGGGGGGGGGGGGG
>JAVJGJ010000061.1:33085665-33120177 GCA_035590215.1 Microhierax caerulescens
ATAAATTATGTAGGATTTGAGAGACTGTGTTTGGACCGTACAGAGTTAATACTAGAAAAATGTATTTGGCAGGGACATGCTTAGTTTCTGCTGAAATATTTAGAGGCTAATCTGCTCCTGTTTACCTCTGCTGGGAGTAACTCCCATTTTTAGGTGGTTATCTACCTATCTATTCACCACCCAACAGTTACATTGTTATTCTGTCCTTCCCTTACAAGATTAACTGAATTGCAGTTGTGTTGTAATTATCAACAGATTTTGAAGTGAAAAGCATTTGCAAGACTCTTCAGTTCAGCTGTAATTTTCTGGATTTGTTTTTAATTAACAGAGATCCTTCCCAACACATATGAAGCTCAACGGAAATCTTTTTGTTCTTACAAATACCCATACATTGCTTTTACTGCACAATACCTTTCCAGACCTATTCCTCCACTGGTCTTTTAAAAATAAAAACTTCAAGAAATGAAATTATGAACAGAGTAGGCAGTTTCTGTACAGTTTCTCCAGCAATAGTCTCTGAAATTATTCAAGGGTTACTAGTTCAAAGATACTGAATGAAAAGATGTAAGAGATAACTCCCCTAAATTTCAATCTAAATTTAGGAGTTAATGTTTATCAGGTGCTCCTAATTTACCAGATGATGGGTATTTGAGGTCATGTTTGAAAGCTAAAATATGTTTCTACTCAAATTCAAATTTTAGTGTTTATTTAGCTTCTAAAAAATCAGATTATTGCCACCACAAGAAAACTCTATAGCATGAGTAGAAAGGACCTATAAAAATAAGCCCAACAGAAGCCATACTTCAATAGCAATGGTGAATTGACATGTATGATTTATTTTGCCCTTTCACATTTTTGTACATCTTTACATCACCTATTTATCATCAAACTATCTTTGTTTCTTCAGCAAGTATTTATAATTTTGTCAAGACAGACAATTAACACTTCAGGTAGTTATTTCTGGACTCAGCAGTTAAGCCTCCTTCCCATTTAGAGAATTAACAGAGGTTCTAGCAAGTGCAAAAGCCACTGGAAGGCAAGGTGCAGCTTTGTAGCAGTGTAAGAGTTTATAACCATGACTGAGTGACAGGAATTGTTAGAGCACGTAGTAAAGCTAGGAAAATGATTCTGTCATTAGTTATCTGCTAATCTATATGTCCTTTATCAACAGCCATGAGGTAGGTGCGCTAGTCTATAATACATAATACATACACAAAGCACACACTGCATGGGAGATACTGTACTTACTGACTGGTAAGGTTTCCCACACTAAACATTTTTCATCTTGAAAAATCGTTAAAAATATAAAGAAAATTTGAGGCAACATTGTGCCAAAAGCCCCCTTTCCGATGTCGTGAACTAGAGTGTACAAGCCTGAGCTTTGTATTTGAAATCTTTTGTCCCACCAAAATTTTAAAAGGCCAGTTTTAAGCTTATTTGACTTTCCTGTCCCTGAGAAGATGAGGCTGAAATGTTGGCAACTTCTCCTCCTATTCTCGCACTGAGCATTGAACAGATCCAACATGGCTGCAGGAATCCAGCTCTGCATGCTGTAACGTATGGGATTTTATATACCTCGTTAAGACAACCCCCTTCTGAAATTAAAAAAAACAAACAAACAGAGAAGAAAACCAACCGGCAGCACTAAGTGAATCTGCTTACCCACGTTGAGAACTGGGAGTTGAGCTGAGCTGAGCTGTTTACAATTCAGGTGGGTGGCAAATTTGGGGAGGAAGTCACAGCTGATTGTTTTTCTGAATCACACTTGGCCCCAGGTCTGGGATGAAGAAAGAGTCAATATATATTTGCCTGTGGAGTAGCTAATTAGCACAATTAATCTGTGAACAAGGACAAGCTGTGAGACTATGAGCTGATTCAGGCACGCCCTCTGCTAACTTAAATTTTGATCAACATTTAAACCACCATGGCGAGGATGGGAAAGGGCTGGGGCGACGTGGAGTGGTGGCTGGGATTCAGGTTTGCCGTCCGTAGCCCTGTTGCTGTGACGAGCGGGGAGACCTCGGGCAATGCCTTTTCCTCTTGTCTCTGACATCGGCCAATGATATTCGCTGCCGTGTCGAGCTTTGTGGGTATAAGAAGCATGTTGTGAATGAAAAGTTAAGTACGTTTCAAAGCCAGCCAAGACAAGACCTGCATTTTTCTCCCTAATATCTATTAGCTCAGAGCAACGGAAGAATCCCTCTTGCCACCAGCTCCCTCGCCTTGTTTGGAGATGTGGAGCCAGCCTGATCATATCCATCAGATATTTGCTTTCAGGGTCGCATGAAAGTAGGGGAAAAGAAAGATCTTTTGTGGGGGTGACATGCTTGGAAATATACTTGTCCAAAGCAAACAGCTCTTGTTCTTTCGTCAGTTAATTCACTGAAAAGATATTATTTTAGTCAAGAAAATGGTATCAATTCTCCTTCTTTTAGGCAGGATGGTGGCAGGTTTCCCATGTTGATTTGTGGAAGGTATAATTTTGACAGGAGCATCTGGCTCCTTTGTGAGCTTCACAAGCAATTGTGTGGCGGTGGCTTTGGGTCGGCCTCTGGTTGAGCCATGTGGGCAGCTCTTTGACATGTCTGCGTTGCTTTTCCTGCTCCGCTCGGTTTTGTTTTGACTCTCTTTTGAGCTTTCTAAATATGCAGCCTTGCTCTGTGGATTCCCTGGGACAGTTTCATTCATGGGTACTGACAAGGACTGCGGTTTTGCCAGGGCTCATGGATCCATTCTTGCAGTGGTGCTGTGTGTTACATTAGCCGACAGCTGCTTTCGGCAAGGTTTTTTTCTTTTTAGAAATCCTCTTAGAGGAGGGAGAAGAGTGATCTCTGCATAGCAGAGCTTTCAATCTTCAAAATAAACTACGTGGGGTTGTTTGAGAATTTATAATCACTTGTGAGCCTCCCTGGTACCATAATGTGTAGTGTGTTGCTTCTACCCTCTTTAAACAACTGATGCCTGGCTTTTACCTTCTAGATGTATTTATGGTATTTATTTTATTATTTATTTACCTTCCAGATGTATTTATTCTAGCCTGAATTTATTTTCCTACTTCCCTGGGTATCAGGTGATCTGAAAATGTAGTTTTAGCTGATTTACAGGAATGCAATCACAGCAGATGTGTTGTCTCCAAGATTGTGCCAGGTTGTTGCATTTGGCATAGGAAAGTGTAGAAGGGTACAGGAGACCTTGACCCCCGCTCCCCACATCCTCCGGGCAGTTGGGGCACCATGCTCCAGACACGTGCTGTTGCTCCTGCCACTGTGACCAAGAAGTGACCACCTTCCGAGCTGCTGCTAGCTTGTCCAGCCATGGCTGGGGCGAGTGAGGAGATGGGCAAGTGAAGGTGCACCTCCCGGCCAGGAAGGCAAGGACAGCTGAGCGGGGTCCTCCCTTTGCATCTCCTTAGACTGACTGAAGACAGTTGCCTGTGTTGTATGCATTGATGACATGCAGAAGAGGGTCCCTGTCTGCTCCTGGTGATCCGTCCCCTGAGGCCATCAGGAGGTGATGCCTGTATTGCTCCACCACTTCCCACGCAGGGCTGGGTGCTGTGAGCAGTGTGTCATGGAGATAGTGCTGGGCAATACAGACCTAAATCACCAAAAAATGTGTTAGAAGAGATCTGTTGGATTAAAGAGTGTATAGTGAGTAGGGAGGATGGAATAATGTGGAACTGGTTGTTTGGACAAATTTGATGGCGCAGAGAACAGTTTACAAATCAGGAAGCTGAGCTGTTTTGGAACAAAGTAGTCGGTGTTTATTAAAATGAGGAAAAAGCTTGGCTAAAATCAGTATTTAGAAAGGAGACGGTGGCTGAAACATATTTAAAGACATGATCTGGAGACCGTGGCATTACTACATTTAGTGTGCTGGCTTTCCTTGGCATGAAAAGACAGACAGTACAGAATGAGAGGATGTACATGTGGTAAGATGGAGGGGGGAGCCTGTGTATCTGGCAAAATAACAGCAGTATCAGAAACATCAAAATGCATTACAGTATATAGAGAAATCCAAAATAATACACTGGGGAAGGTGACAGCCCATGTGCAGGATATCTGATCTTGTAATGCCAGTGGAAAGGAAGAACCAAGCAACTGGTTCATTTGCAGCTAACAAGTTGGAGGAAGAACTGTTACCGCACTCTTCCCGTGTGATGATATATTCCCCAAAATGCTTTGTCAATTAAGCATCTCTAAAGCCATCACAGCTGTTTCTTCACAGAGTGGAGCCACTGCTGGTTTGAGGTACGTGCAGCAGAGTGTGTCAGCACGCCCAGCAATGGAAAGGTTATCAGGCAAATGTAGATGCTCCCTCACTCCCGGGTTTCCTGCTACCAGCACAGAGCTTGGTTTCACATAGCTTTTGCTTTCTAAATTGATCTCACTAATGTAATCAGTCAGAAACACCCTGTTCCAATGTCACTAATGCCTTCCAAATGACATGGCCCAATTAAGGACAGTAATTTCATTGACTAAGACAATTTCTTGAGAGATCTCTAAGCAGATACTAGAATAAGTCACATGTTTCCGTAAAACAATTAGCAGAGAAAGGTGCAAAAAAGCACCCGTGTCAACGAGAAACAAAGGCTTGGGTCTGCAAACTTTAGACAGAGGAAATACTATTATAAAGGATGAAGAGTAAGGTAAGAGCAGAGAAAACCTATTCCCAGAATCGAACCTATTCCCAGACTCAGGACCTATGGGCAAATCAATGGTTTGCCCAAAGACAACACGTCATGGTGAAACGAGTACATGGGATGATGCTTTTTTTTTTTTTTTTTTTTTTCTGCTTTGGAGCCTACATGTGGTTGCTGGAAGATAAAGCAGATCAAAGAAGAAATAGTGCTGCTCTGTATTAATGGGTCACAATGGAGGAGGTGCCCAGTCACTCCCTAAGCCTATTCACTTGCCTCAAGATGCTCTTCACAAAAGGAAGGAGATGAAACCTCTGGTGGGATCTCCGGGGCTGCAGTTAAACTGCCATGAAGTGCTATGGCTGGAGGCAAAGTGAAAGCCAGGTGAACGCTGCATATCTGCTATTGAACTATTCCGGTTACAGTCGGCTGGGAATATCATTTTCACCTTTGCAAGTGCAGTAGCCATCTCAAACACAAAGCTACTAAGAAATCATGCTGGGCTAAAAAATATTCAGAATAAGTAGAAGTCTCAGCACCAGAAAGACTTCTCCTTATTAAAACCTCAGACACATTAACTCGTCTTATACAACCTCATATAAAGAGGCAATGACTGAAGTGGTCATGCTGCAGTTAGAGCTATGTGATGACATCTGGCCGAGGGCTGCTTCTTGGGCTGCTGCTGCATATGGTCTGTATCTGGTAGGGCACGGCAATGCAGGAGAATCAGCTGAGGCATAACTTTCTTTAATCACATCCAGTCTGCCTCGGTCACTGGCAGAGGTAGGAGCTGTGGGTGCAGGAGATCTCCGTGAATGTTTGCTGATCTGGGAGAAATGAGTGTCAGCCCTCAGGAGGTCCCATGGGAATCCATTTGGTACTGACTGTCTGACTTGGAGAGGCAAAAGATGTATGAGGCTTGAGTCCCACTAGCTGAAAACCTTCGACGGGACATGTGGGAATAAAAAAAAGCACAGGGCAAGATAAACAAGAGGATATTAGATACATCTAATAATTTAATAAATTTCTTAAGGAGTCATGTCTGAAATACTAAGGATCCAATGCATTTTTGTCATCTACTATTTATCAGCATTTATAATGATAAGAACAATGTGTAGTAGGGCTTGAACAAAACCAGTTTAAGATGGAGAGACTAAAACACATGCAAAAACTTCTAGATCATTCCACACAGTGTCATCTTTGTCCCACATAGCAAGACCAGCTATCGAACAACAAACACTCATTACATAGCTATGCCTTTATTCATGCCACCGTTCACCATCATGATGAGATTTGAACAGAAAAACAGCTTGTGAATCACCACATGCTTGTGAGTGTGTGGGTGGAGGTGACCCAAGCCACAAGATGACTTTGGTCACCAGGAAGTTTTCATAGTATCATTGACAACACTTGCAGTTTGTTTATAGCCATACAGTTTATAGCCACCGAAGTACATTACATTTCAATCCCTTAATTTATCCAAGTTAGTCATGTTGCAACCCCCTAAGTTGAATCTCTGGACATTTGTAATGAAATCTGTCCTCTCTCTGAACTCAAAAAGCAATTCTCTGACATATCGTATTACAGCCAGCTTTGAGATAGGTATCTAGTTAGTATAGAACACAGAAAATCCAGGACATCCTAAATTTATGTTAATGGCAAACTGGATGATTTCATTTTCTTATGCAGGTGTGTAACTGGCCACCTTGATAAAGTTTTCACATTAGTGCTGAAGTTAGAAACCCAGTACAGACAACAGCACTGTCCAGGTCAGTATCAGACTTGCTCAAAATACGTCTAATTAAAACAGTGGTAGGAATGGCTTCCAGGGATAATAAGCTATACGTTGCATGGCCCTAATTTAGCTAAGAAAGATAATGCCAAAGCTGTGTTAGTAATGAGGAGTTTTTGCAAGAATGGTGTATTGTAAGTAACCCCATGACTTACATTTTGCCTGAACACATAGGCAGCTGGGTCTTGGGAGGAATGCTCATGAATTAGTATTTGTGCAATTATTTGCTGAAGGTTTGGTTATTTGCGTAAAGCTCGCTAATTCATGATCTTTTGCTCTAATAGTTCTATGTCACCTACACCAACAGAAACATTACTCTTGTCTACGCAACACAGGACAAGAGTTCTGTCTGTATCACCAAAAGGATATACTAAGGGAAAAATACAGGAAGTATTGTGAGCGGATCAGAGAAAAGGCTGACAGTCCCTCCCACCCCCAAATGTCTCAGATCTTGCGATTAACCCCACCTTAAACATTTCAATATAACTTGTAAAAAAGTGACTGCAATCTTAAGTCTTTCTTTGGCTTTTATTAATTTCCAGCATACCCCAAGTAACACAGTGCTTTATTTCCACCATAAAGCACCTTAAAATCTGAGCTCATTTTTATCTTACAAAACTGCCAAAGATGCTTTGAAGCATTCATATTGTAACCATGACTGACCTTTTCTTCAATTATATCATAAGAAAAACTTCTGAGAGCACTTAAGAGAACGTCTTCAGACTTTTTAGATGCTGTTTGCACCTACAAGACCCAGCCAAGAACAGTCTCACACTCTCAGTGGATGTCAGTAGCTTTATTTTGCATTGAGATTTTTTACCAGTCAATCAGACTGGTAAGTGAAAATGTGCCGCTTTGCATGCGTGAACATAGACATGACTTTTAGCAAATCTGAGATCACTCTTGCCAATAGCCCTGTTAAATTGTTTTTTATCAGTCTGGTTGACTGGAATGTTTGAGTATTTACAATAGACTCAAGAGTATTAGGCTGAAAGTCTTTCTAATGTACTACCAAATTAGACATGGCTAAACAGTTGCATAGTAATTTTCATCTGTTTCTTCCAAAATAAAAAAAATTAAAAATAAAGTGTAATGAAAAAAAATCTTCAAAAATATATTTTAATTCAGAATCTTCAGGATTTTCCCCTCCCTTTTGCTTCCTGCTGGTTCTCTGAGAAAACAGACAGAGAAGCAAGTCATAAGTCATGTGGAACCCTGTACTCGTCTTAAATCTACTCCTTTCTTTAGAGGCTAAGCTGCTTTCGGTAATCTAGTACTTACTGAGGAATAAGAGCATGTAGCTGGGCTATTCCTGTGGCTTGCTGCTGTGCTGCAGTGGTGGCGTGTTCATACGCCCATCCATCCCCCGGCGCTGAAGGCACACATCTGGTCCTGTGCACTGCGTTTGTCATTTATCCGCCAGTAAGAGGACGGTTCCCAGAAGGAACAGAGGAAAAAGTTAAACTGGAATGGGAAAAACAAGTAAACAGGTGCATTAATTTGTTGGAAAAAATATTGACTTAACATTTAAATAGGAAAAGACGAAGGATGGTTAAATAGCACATTGCAAGTGATTGAAACAGGAGGAACAGAGGAGCAGGCAGGTGAACGGATTGGTCAAGTGAAGTAAGGAAAGACTGAGTCAGGAATAGGTTTTGACCTCTGGAGTTTGTTGGGTTTACTGTCAGGGCTTGTCTACACACGACAGCTGGAAATTAAGAAAAGGTTTAACAAAAAAGTGGAAGAGTTATTTGAGATTCACTCCATATATTGATATAAATATACATCTACGTACGTTCCCCTTCTGGCATAAGCAATCTCTTTTTTTTTTCCCCTTCAGGCTAGGGTATAATCTGGGGAAAAAAACCCCTCTCATTTCATCCCAGGACAAATGGCATGCTGTTGTTCCAAAACATCCCCATTTGCACCCTCAGGTGCACAGAGGTAAATCTGTTGTGCAGCTGGGGCAGCGGTGGCTGGTCACGCTGTAGGTGACACAGCTACGTATGGTTTCCGCTACCTCGCCTAAGGCACTGCTGCAATTAGTAGTGTAAGTTAGGGTAACGTTTAATCTCTTCTGTCCGTCTTCTGAGCTACATCCACTTTTGCTTCCATCTCAGCTGTGTCCTTGAGCCTTGTTTACCCTCAGGAAATGTCAGTGGTAGGCTTGCAGCCTTAGATTGCCAACTGGGAGGAGGGCTCGGGAGAGGGGAACCTCCCAGAAGACTGTATGGCCTTGCTGTTACATTAAACTTCTTGATCAAGTGAGCACACTGGGCACTTAATTTGTTGGTGGTTTGAGGAGGGAGGAAGGATTTTGTCTACTTTTGAGTATTACCTGGCCATGGGCCACTTCCTCAGAAGGTGGCAGGAGGATCCCAGCTTCTGACTAGTTGGAACCGTAGGTGGACCATAGGTGTTTCTCACAGCGATCACATTTTGAGCCCTGACTGGTGAGGAAATAGAGAACTTTTAGGAGGGGCTGCACCTGTTCGCAAGCGGTGGCCAAGCAGGAGGAGGGCGCATGCATCTCGCTCAGCAGAGCAGTGTTGCACCACTCGGCTGCAGCTTGCATCAGCTTGCAATTAGCTTGCAGGTAAAATTTGACTCATCAATACTGCTTAGCTTGAGATCTGGCATGGCAGGACACCGGTTCTTTTCTTAGTTCTCTTTGCAGTGACTACTTGGGAAGCACTCGAGCTGGAGCTCCTGCGGTGCAAGGGTGGGAGCTTTTCCCTATTTTCTATGGAGTCGGAATTTTCTCTGCCTGATGCCTGGGTGTTGGGGCTTGCTAATGGACAGAGCACGATGCTTTGACACTGAGCCTCCCCATTGATGTGGTGAGTGGGGGAAGACATGCGTGGGAGTTACCTGGTATTTTTGTGCTGCAGGTGGTGCTTTAGTTTGGGCAGTGTTTGCCACCTGGTTGTTTCCTGGCTTCTTCTTTTGTGTATGTCGAATCTTCATGAAAGGGTGCAGAGTTCTCAAGTAGAGTAAGCAAAAGAAACGTAAGCATATACATACAAGTTGAAAGAAATATGGGCATGTACTGAGGCCTGAAGCCTTCAGGGTTTTGCTCTGCTTCTTTGTGCTGCTGGGGGAAGAGGCGTCTCTGGAGAGAGAAGATGACCTCCCCAGTCCCACCACAGCCCTCAGCCCTGTGGCTCCCTCCCCTTCTGCACCCTCCATCCATGCCAGCAGGCAGCTGCTGCAGCACACACTAGGCTTCCCAAATCTGGTCCAGCACTGGGGTCTGAATCCTACAGACCTCATCTGACTCCAGCGCTGCAGCTATCTCCATTGTTTTTATCATCCTTTTAGCAAGAGCTACAGCAAAGTGATCCTGTAGGTGATATCACCCCAGATACGCTGCTCATTGAGATGATTGCTAGCCAGAATATGATAGAGATTGATCTAGATATGCTTTGGGTAAATACAAGTCATCAGGCTCAATACAGGAGAGACTGGATTAAATTTTATGGTCTGACTTGTGCTGGAGGTTGGACCAGATGATCTAATGGTTCCTTCTGGCTTTAAAATCCACACATGCAGCAAAAAATGCTTACACTAATCTTGACAATCCTATGTTTTTCTTTCAGTTGTGCTGTCACCGTGGGTGTTAGTGTTACAGAGATGTTGGAGGCTTTGCCCTGAAGGACATGTGCATCTGTAGAAACTGAAATTTGGACTCTGCTGGCTTTAGCAGTTTACAAAATTTGATTTTTCTTTCTCTTTATTGATGCAAATATCTGCAATGGCCATGCTGAGCTCATGCAGTCGTGGGCTAGGAACAACCTCATGCAACTCACCTGTCTGGTCATAATCAGAAAAAAAGCTAATAGCTTTTTTTGCTAACTTGCAGGAGTGAGAAATGTAGAGAGAAAAAAAAAAACCAAACCACCCCAAACCTACAAAATATATCTAAATAATGAATAAATTTTGGGAAATGGTGATCTCTTCATGGAAAAGCCATGAGCAGAAAAACAAGCTAAATTAGTCAGATGATTTATTCGTTGTGAATGATTCACTCCACTGCTGGTTGCTTCCTCCACAGGCCATAGAAGCTAATATAGAAACTGATAGAGGAAGGGTGGGATTGATAGAGAGCAACCTCTTCCTCCTCTCCAAGGCAAATAGGTCACCTGTCCCTGCTATGCTGCTGTCTGGGCGCAGGGCACACCTCAATAGACTGAGCATTAATTTTCAGCTAATGAAGTCTGTTTTTTTCAGGGGAAAATTTTCTTGAGGAGGGCTTCCTTTCTTTCCATCGGCTCTTGAGCCTGCGCTTGCAGTTTGGCTGGCTCCCTTCCCCCGGCCTGACAGCTCTCATTGTTCCCAGATGATGGCTGTTTGCTGGCCTATGCAAAAAGAAAAGAAAAAAAAAGATTTTGTGGTCTAAATTCAGTGTCCCTTACATAGCTGGTGCTTCAGAGGCAGGAAACCTCCTGGCACCCTCAGAAGGAGCTCAGCAGGGCATAGACTGTGTACTCCTCAAGCGATCCAGGATGGAGGTGACCCCTCCAGGTCTGGGAGTGGGACTGGGTGGCAGGGGCGTGGGGATGGTCTGCAGCCATGCTGGGGCTCCCCAGTGTGGTCATAGTGATTGCACTCCACGGTCATGGGATGCAGGTTTTCCTCCTCAGTCCACATCCAGTGCCAGCTCTGGCACCACCCCAGGTGCTGGGAAGATCTGCCATGGTCCTGCCTGCGCAGGAGGGTTCCAATCTGCAGAAAGCTGCCATGCTGGGAAACATTTCTGAGGCCCCCCTGAGCTCCTAATAAGCAATGATATACTCTGTGGCAATGTCTCTGCTGAATTTTCTTGCACACAGCACAACCCACTGTTTACCATGTGACTATTTATAAACTGCTGCTGAAGCTTCATAAATAGTTTTTGCTTGTCGCACAAATTGGAACTGAACAGCTGGAAACTGTATTGCAAGTACAGCCTGAGCTGGGTCTACGCAGAAATTACACACAAAACTCCTATGGATGGTATTTATTAGGGAGCTGGTAGAGAAGAGTTGCCATCTCCGGATGCTAAACACATTGAAAACTTGGAAGTGTGGGGTTTATTTGCCAGTTCATCTTTAATTAATTACAGAGGACAAACAATTATGGGAAGAGGCTGCTGGCTGGACTACCTGAGTCATGGGGCAGCTAATGTGCTAATGGAGATGTTTGCTTCTGTGCTGCTGGTCTGAGCCTGTGCCAGGCACAGGGTGCTGGTCCCCTGCCCTGGCTCTTGTGTGGCCCATGCGATGTCAGGCACCTGTGCCCAGCTTTATCAGACGAGTTCAAAACCACCCAAACCAAAGCCATTGGCACATCAGGCAGCAGGCATTTCAGGTAGGGAGCTGAAGAGTGGATGGGGTTTGGGATGGCATGCTCCTGAGAGTGGTTCCTCCACCCACCCAAAAGGAATTTTGCAATGTTGTGTACTCCTGGTAGATTTGTTTGTGAGTAAGTGTCAGTCTTTATGCTCTGCTGACCTGATGGTTTCTGAGCAATATACTTATAAAAGAAAAAAAAAAAGTATTAAAAGAATGCAAAATGTATACTTACATTAGGTGGTCAGGAATTAAAAGCTCTGTTTTTTTGCAGATTTAAGAGCTTTTTCAGTCTGAAACACAGATTTTCAAACATTCTGTGTTTAGAAAAGATGTAAGGATGAATGAAAGGAAGGAAACATTACAGTAATTTTGTAGATGACCATAGCTTCCCAGGCAACTCTGGTATATACAGCGAACAGTCTCACAGGTTCTGAAGAAAAGACCTCACTCTGCATGAAGGAAGAGAGTGTGTTGGGTCAATACTTTGGTCATGAAGTCAGATCTTCAGTGCTAACGTCATGCCAATACACAACTGCATTTGATGGCCACACCTCAGCTCCTAGAGGACATTTGTCATTAAAACATGATTCAAGCTGAGTTTGGTTCAGGAGACCCAGGGTGGATGCACTAAAGCCTGCTGCTGGAATTCAGAAGAAGGGAGTCATCTGTTACAAGGAGCTAGAATCATACTCAGCTTGAATGAGATCCAGACCCAAACCAATAGGGGAAAATTTAAATCCAGAGCCATGCCTGAATTTTGCAGCCAACAGCACATTCACACTTAAAAGATTTCTGAAAATCCCTCCAAAACCTGTTCCAAAAATCTATCTATTAAAACATAATCACTTCCTGCAAGTTTGGTTCAAGCTGTAAAGAAATAAACGAACCAAAGGCAGAACCCGTAATGCACATCAGGATTTTGTTTTCTTCGGTTCAACCAAATTCTTACTATGTAGTTAAACAAAGCAGATGGTAGTCACCAGGTGCACTGAGCCAAAATATGCCACATGGGCAGATCACCACAGCTCACGGCCAGCTCTTGAAGTCCCCACGCCCCTGCTTGCTACCATGCAGTGACCTGGTCCGAGTGTGCACCAAGGTATTGAGGTTCCTCGGTCTGGGGGGGGTGAGGAGGTGGGGTGGAAGAAGCAGGAAAATGGTTAATACACATGATTTTCTCCCTCTATTCTTTTTTTCCCATCCTTTTTTTTTTTTTTTTTTTTTTTAACCCTAATGTTAGAATAAGTTGCATGGGCAGAACAGGAATATACAGTTATAATACATGACAATGCAGCCAAATCCTGGACTCTGTCAATTACCATGATACCACAGATTTTCATTCTGTGCCATTGGGGTGTATCTCACTCAAGTAACAAATCATTTGGACAGTGCAGCTACACGGAGAATGCCCGATGCACAAAGACACTCCTTTGCAATGAACTGCACACAGAGTGATATGGAAAACAGTAAGAAACGGAGCAACATTTCCTGGGCTAATTGGTGCTGCCGTGCTGCCAAACGAGTGTCTCTCTAGAACACGCTTGTTGGCATGTCATCTTCAGAGACCTCTTCTGATATTTGAAGTTACAAGGGACACGGTTGACTCTCTTTGTAGTAACAGTAGTCTGAAGCAGTGGAAAAAATCCCTCACCCCACCCCAATTGAGTTGGGCAGCAGCAAGTGTAGCACCTGGGAGGAGGAGATGCTGGGGCAAGTGTGGGGCGAGGCTGAAAACTGCCTCCAAATTATTTTGTTCAATACTAGAAGAGCTGCCCAGTCACATGTGCTAGGCAGCCTTGAAGACTGAACTGCTTTTGAAAGGAGGACATCAGCCAAAAATGCATTTTAGTTACCTTGCGATGACTTTAAAATTAAGGTTGAATTATTTTAAATTGTCTGGTTGGAGATTTTTGAGTGAGTTGCGAGAGAAAAAAGAAGAAATAAATAAGGAAGCAAGGGATGGCTTGTCAAGTTGGTTTTCTTTTTGTAACTCCCTAGCCAAAATGTAGAGCCAGGGGAGGGAGACCTCAATTCCCTCCTCTCCCCAGGGGAACATGGACTTCTGGGCTTTGCTCCTGAGGAGCTTCTGGGCCCGAATCCTGGGACAGGGCTGCTCCCACCGACCTCTTCCCACGCGGGTCTGTTCTGCATAAGTAATGAAACATCTCTGGATGCAAGAAGCTGAAAAGGGGTCTTACATGGATGCTTCACTGTGGATAGGTTAGCCTAAGATGGGGCTTTCATCTTGTTGATGAGGCTGTTTGGCAAAGGATACTGAGCCAGTGTTTAGCAATGGGTAAAATAATAATCCCTAAGTAGTGGGATATTAGGCTTAAGGATTTCATTTTGGGTGGATGACACTTTTGTTCCTCAGCTGATGCTGCCAAGAAAGGATCAGTCAATTCCCATAATTCCTTTAACAATTTTGGCCTTCCATCTCCATTTACCTTCATATCTTTTTATTAAAAAATAGGCATTGTAATAACTTTTGTATCTTGAGAGACGTATGAATTGTGAATTACTGAGTTTAATATAGCATGATCGTTTAAGTCTGTCCATGCTTTCAGAGCTTGGTATCCCGGTCTGTGTGCAACATGTCAGTTATTTTGCCCCTTCAGTATCTCCTTCTTTTTTTTTTTTTTTTTGCTTGTGCAATATATTATTAAAAATTGGGAGTGAAATTAATCTATTTTGCAGGCAATAAATTAAACAGAGATGACTCTGGAGAAATAGTTGCGCATTATTTTAACGGCAAAATAAATCCCAATGAAGATGACATGTTTTCATATTGAGGCATGTAGACCAGTCACTGTATCTAAAAATACACCCAGTCTTTTAATTATATCTAGGCTTTGAGTAGTCATTTCTCTAATGGTAATCAAAAAGTTTCCACACACAGGAAAAAAAAAACAAAACAACAAAAACCTTGTACCTTTTAAAATAATACTCTTCTTTGAAAAACTAGGTGACCAGCTAACCTGCATCCTCGGATAAGGGACAGAAGATGAGCAGCAGGGCAGGGGCTGGCTGCGGGAGAAGCAGGCTGTGGGCGAGGGTTGGGGCTGGGCAGCCCTTTGCGAAGGGAGGACTCGGAGGTAAAGTTTCCCTTGTCCCCTTTACGTATGCATGTGATGGACCTGCCTGTTGAATCAAGGTTTTGCTTTGCTTTCTTAACAGATTTCACTGGGTTAATTATGTGGAAAATTTGGTAGCAGTGCATATAACATATATCCAAACTCTTGGCTCGTAATAAATTAACAGTTCCTTTAAAAGTCCCATTATTTTGTCATTTTCAAGAAAAGGCTCAAAGGTAAATGTTGATTTTAATATGGTTGTGGTGATTCTCCTGTAAGTTTTGCAGGTAGAATACCAACATATCTTTCAATGAATACTTATGAGCTATTGATTAAAAAAAAAAAAGTAGTTGCAGAGCTTGTGGTGCAAGATATGCCTTGCTTTTGGGAAGCCGTATAGACATCTTTATATTAAATGTATTCACACCACCTCAAAAGATCGTGCTGGAACTGTAAATTGTAACCCTCTAGCAAAAGTTTAATGTTTATTTAAAGGGAGCATCTTTCTATTACATTGTTTGAACAGATCTCCTCAGACAATGATCATAACCTCATTCCCTTTTCCTTCACACATAGGTTATGATATCTATACTCTTCTTATCGCCTGTGACTTCACTTTTATGAGCTGTCTCTGGCTCTCACCTGATTTTATGCTTGAAGTCAATAGGGATAATGTGAAGCCCTGAACAAAATGACAGCCTCAGATTTTTGAGAACTACTTGCAATGGTCAAATGTTTGAGCCTGGGTGGGGAGATGTGTTTTTTTTTTTGTTTGTTTTTTTTTTTAATGCACAGTGGCTGCAGCCCAGCCGGGTGGAGGGGGAGCTGGAGGGTCCCTGCTCGGTGTCAGCGCTGCCCCGCGTCTTGCTGCGCAACTTGTGCGGGGGGGAGCGGGTGTGTGGACCCCCGCGTATGGGGGTGCCTGGGACCTTTGTTTTGGGGGGCCAGGTGACCGCTGCACTATGCACCCCGCTTGTGCTGGATTGCTGGGCTGCACCTCCCCGTCCGTTCGGCTGGGGTCTAATCCACCTCCCCTGCTCAGCGCCTGCTCACGCAAACAGTTCCATCCAAAGAAGCTGGTGCTGCTGTTGCTCAGGCAGCCCACGTGCTGCCAAAGCGAATTACGCTCGGTACAAAGCTGCCTATATAAAGACGCGTATTTTTCCATGCGGAGATACAAGTCCCCGCCGATTTTACACGCACAACTTAGAACGTTTGCTTTTGAAAATGTGACTTGTAGCTCGCTAAATGTCGATACACATATTTTGTCACTCTGGAGCTAAATGCAGCCATTTTCCAAAATAGCATTAGACAGAAAAGCTTCATGTCAGATTTGCATGTCAGATTATTTTCTTATTTTTACTGACAGTATCCTTTAGATCTGTAATTGCCTATAGCATATACATATTGCGGAAAGAAGGCTGAAACCTGCGTCTAAGCTGTATCAAAGATAAGCCCACCAAAATAATTCAACAAAAAGTTCAGACATTAAGTTGGTCACTGAATAGCTGTTCCCAGCCCATGTAAAACAGCTGCTATCTACCAATAGCTGCTCTCTACCAATATGACCAGGAAAAAAAAAATAATATCCCCAGCATCCTGACAAACAGATTTTAATATCCAAGCTATTAAAAATCAATAACGCTACCCCCTTTAAAAATATTTAGGAACATATAACTAGTTTTTTACAGAAAGCATATTTGCACATGAAGAAATGCCTCAGGAAGGAGGTAAAAAAGATCTCAGTCTGTACATCTTTGTGTGTATGGGAAAGGCACGTAGGATCTGGTTCCCAAGCCCAGCAATTCCCTCTCACTCGCTGTGCATTTGGTGAACCTGCAAGGGCAGCAATAACAATCCTGTACTACAGAGATTTCAAATCCTCTTCTATCTAGGTTCTCGTGCTGTGCTCTCATCACTGGGGTTTTGCACCTAGGAAGGGCTAATAGGTACTAATTATGATTATAGCAGCAGCTATTTTTGCTATACTTAGTACGGTCCCATATGCTTAGGATTCTAGAAGACAAAGGGGACAAATTGAATGATTTTGGATGTGAAATTCATTTGCAGTGCTTCAATTCTTTAATCTAAGACTAAAGGGTGTATTGGATATGCTGGCCTAAGAGTGAATGTGCACTGAGCCTCCTGGGGATTTTGTCTTTCATGAACTGGCCCCAAAACCTCAGAAAATAGTAGAAACAAGTTTTTTCTTTTTTTTTTTCCTTTTTTTTTTTTTTTTGTGTGTGTGTCTTTTTTTGTTGCAGCAGAGTTAAATACATTTTTGCCATATTTGCTAATCTATTCTGTATGCATAAGGAACCGAAGGGCATGTGTAATGTTCCTGTGCATTCGAAAAACGCACAGTAATGAAGAATCAGCTTCCCTACTGAAATAATTCCACTGATTTCAGTGCAGTTAGGCCAGTAGGGAATTTGATCCTTAACAAACTTGTTCAAAACCTACTGAGGTTTCATACTGGAACATAGTCACAAACATCTAGCATATCTTACAAATGAAAAAATTATTAATTTGATTAAAATGCGTCTATACTGTGCTTTCAGTAAATCTCTTTTCATATATTCTGTAAAGAAGTTAGTATAAATTCTTAAAAATTCTTTGGCAATTGTCTAAAGGCATATAAATAAGAAAGTAATACTGCTTCAAGCATGAAAGAAATGAATTAAAAATCTAGAATTAATGCAACTAATTCCAAATTAAGGCATACTTAAGAAAAATATTTCACCAAGATAAAACTAAGCTAAGGTTCCCTACTTGTGCACAATTCAATTTCTCTCTCTCTTTTTTTTTTTTTTTTTTTGTTCCTGCAGGCTCAAGCATAATCTTATAATACCGATAAATGAAAAATATGTGTTGAGGGAATCAATATACTGATTGTATGATTTTTTTGAATAATATTCATTTTGTAGTGGCAGATTAATTTGTGTTTTACTTAACATAAAATTGTCTTTAGCCTTAATTCAGAAGTAAATTGCTCTTTTAAGACTTTCGATTTTGTTTTTAAATAATTAACAGAGAAAAAGGAACTTCGAAACAGTTCAATTAATTTCACAACAATAGCCTTTTGAGGTATAAATACAACAGCTTGCTCCATTCAAGCAATAAAATTAGCAATAAGCGTACAATGTGAAATAGATTTTAGTGTATATCTCAACCGAGGGACATGCCATCCTCACTGCAGCAGGAAAACACACTTTCAAAGACTAACTAAATCCCAAGAATATTCAGGTTTCCTCAAAAGCCGTGTTACTGAGCAATAATTTAAATTACAAGTAGCTATTAAAAACTAGCAAATGAAATGGGGAGAATCCTCCAGTTAGGCATGAGGGGAACAGATTTGTAAAGTTTCCTTTTCTAAAACAGGTTTTGTTTTTTATTTACTTTCCCCTCGGTCTCCTCCCTGGGGCATTCCTATGGAATATATGCATCACAGCTACTTAAAAGTTCGACAGTAAGAGCACAAATGTCAACCAAAGGGTATTATTCAGCGTGAAACATCTGCACCAAGTTGTGAAATCATGGTAATACTGTAAGGAATAAGCCGAGCAAAAATTCCTGTGTCTAATATTGTTACACAATATTATGTGATAAATAGCCAGAACAAATGCTCGTCAGAATTACGTTTTTGTTCTATCTTATTCTGCAAAACTAATTTGGGAATGACCTCAAAGATAGATGATTTGTTAATTTGCAGATGTCTCTCCACTTTCCTCTCTGTCTCTGGTTGTTTCAGGAGATTACTCATTTACAAACTGTATATGCATGTATAAAATATCTCTCTCTTAGGCATTTCTCAATCACTCATCGTACCATGTTTAAGTGCTAAATATATGTATTAGGCGCACTCTTGCCCACCCACAAATGCGAGATACATATACATATCTACTAGCTAGACATTCAATTAAATATGTATTGTAAAAGGCATAAGTGATTTCAAAGATTTGAAGACAACCGTGATGACAGTATATATTACTGTTGAATTCACCAAGGCACATCTGCAAAACAGACTAGGGACTTATCTGTAAATCTTTTTTGGGAAGCTAAAGGTAAACATTATTTGTTTGCCAGAACAGTGTGGAAAAAATATTTATGATTTTGAGAAACAGTTAGTGAAACATTTGCTGAGGGAGTATTACATTTGCTTTTTAAATGAATTCATCTCAAGTAATCAGGATTTAGTTAAATGGACTAATGGCACTGAACGTTTCAGACTGTCATTTGGGGTGTGAACGCTGGCACTCAGAGGATACCTTTTAAGCACAATACATTCATGAACTCATTTTTTTTTCCCGGAGGATTAAAAAAAATAATTTTTATGCACAGCATCAGTGGCCTTGTTTAATAATTTCCTCGCTGCTGCAGCTCACCTTTAGAAAGGATGGAGAGTTTAACCACATATGGTAAAAGTTTTAGCCCTGAGGGTTTTATTATAGCAATATTCCTCTCCAATGCACTGTCCACCCTATCTTGTCTTAACCTCTCCTCACTAGACAGGCAAGCATAGAAGTACAAAAATGAAACAAGCTATGTTTAGCAGAATTTTTACATACCATAATCTCTTTACCATGGTCAGGCAAGGCTGGAATTTTCGAGATGATCTGTTATGGCACGAATCCATTGCAGGACAGAGCTGATTTACAGCTTAGCACCATTCTCCACTCTTCACTGAGAGTAAGTTAAATGACCCAAGAATAACATTAATATGTACTATAACTAGATAGAATGGTGGTCTAAAGGGTGGTCTAAGGCATTAGCTTTCACCCAGGGAAACTCAAGCTCATATATTGCCCAGAAATACTAATAAGGGTCAAGTATCATTACTATTTTAAGAGGTCGACAATGCGGTGAGTTATGGGGTATGATAGCGAAGCAGAGCTCTCCTCCTGCCTTCTATCAGCCCTCTTGTCTCCACACTGCAATGTTCTGAACAACTCCTGGCTAAATTCGGACTCATTATTTTGCATGTTGTTTCATGGCTAACCTGGTTTAAAAATACCTGCTGACTAATTTTTTTTTTGTTTGATCGGGCCAACTTGATTAACCTCAGCTGAGTCCTACAAGAAACCTGTTTTTTCCTTTTCTCGTTTTCTTTGGGGCAGTGGCTTCAGAATAAAAAAAAAAAAACACAACTTGGGAGAAACTGAAGCCACAAGTTGAAAATCGAGTTAGTAGGGGCACTAAACTATTTCCCCAGTAACAGGAAAAATCTGACAAAACAATAAATAGAAAAGTAAGATGTTGAAATTATTTTAAGACAGATGCCTTTTTAAACTGTATTAAGAACACCTATCATGGAGCCTGATTCCAGCCGTTCCTCACACAGGAGGTATTTTATCTTCACAACATCTGGCACTGTCAAGAAGGTACAGTTGTAGACCTTACCAGATGCAGACACTCCATACATAAAAGTACACTAACAAATCATACCATTAATAGCAGCACAACACAAGTGTTTCTTATACATCCATGAAGAGAACTGTTCCATAGCTACGGGAAGGCTTAAAGAAAAAGAAGCCGCAAAAAACCCCAACAACCCCTAACAGAAATTTCTTGCGATTCCTAACACATAAAAATAACTCTGAGAGCTTTATTTTCAGCTTTTTTTTAATAGGTGACTGACAAGAAAGCTTCTTTCTTCAGGGTGAAAAACTCCTTGTCCCATAAATCTGTGTGGTTGACATATCTAGGTAAATTTGTATCCTTGCTCAAAGGGATCACTGGTTTTATTCTCTATGGATTTTTCACTCACTCTATTGTGGAAAGTGAGTTGAGGCAGAAAAAAAATTGCTTGATATTTGAAGGAAGGTTTACATTATTTTATATCATCCGCACTGTTCTGTTGTCACTTGGCTTCTTTTATGAACTGTTTAAAACATGATACTATACTACATAAACCTTGCCCATTTTTGAATATGTAGTTTGTTCCATATACTGAAGGTCTTGAGCTCAATATTCCTCTCACAGCCTCGTCTCTTAGTTGGACACAACTTCATTCGTCCCAACATAAAACATGAAGGTATTTGAAAGTTATGTATCATATTTATATAAAACACATGCTATGTTTTCTACTTTAATATTTTATCTTGTTTTTTTTTTAAATCAAGGTGTCTCTGATATTCTCTCTAATATAAATAAGCAGTCCTCCGTGTTTCAAATAAGACTCCCTTGAAGGTAAATCTGAACATCAGTGGCATTAACGCAATTGCCACAAACCAAGGATTTAGTTTGCATACGTGTAATTTATATTTCACCAGCGATAATCAATATGCTATAGGATTTGTCAGTGCTATGCACAGGACTTACAAGAGAGGCAGAATTTCTATTTCTGATTTATTTTTCCTCTTGTCAGCAAAGCCCCAACCCTTTTATTAAATGATTAAGTACAATAAATAGGTCTCAGCTAAATGCTCTTTCAAGATCAAAGCGCTGCTCGATGTTTTGTATGATATTATCATAACAAAATGCAGAGAACGGCAGCAAGCCGCAGTCCCAAGGAATTCTTTTAGTGTACATAATACTGCTCCTCTCAAATCTGGAGTCATAATATGTTGTCAAGACCGTGTTTTCTATTTCTGCAACATGCTTTAAAATTTAATTTTCTCCAAAACGTGTGCTGCTTCTTGGAACTGAAGTGATTTTAAGTGCCTGTGCTGTGTTATGACAGCAGCGATGGTTGTGGTGCACGCTTGGCAGAGGGATTAGATATGGGTCAAATGTTTAACCATCTGGATTTACCATGAGCTAAACCTTATTTTTGATACCTCTGTTTAGACTAACTGGAAAGTGGTTCCCCCTTCGTCCTTTCAGAAGTTTTCCTTCTCTCTGCGCTGGTGTGGATGCGGAGCCGCACTGCTTCTACCACCCTGTGGCAATCTCACGCCATGACACACATTCAGCTCAGCCTGGGCTTCTGGCAGCAAAGTTAGTTATTTGCCTTTTTGCAATTCGTTCTAGGAATAATTAACAACCTTTTTTTTGTTTTGGTGCGAACAATACGCACATAGGTCCAGAGTGGTGAAAGGAGAGCATCTCATTACAGAGATTACTGCTGCTCAACTAGTTTTCATGCGTGACTCAAACTATATTGAAATAACTCTTCAAAGCTGCAAGGAATAAACTCGGGTTTTGTACCTGAACTATTAATTAATTATCAAGATAGTAGACCTTAAAGAAAGTAACCGGGCCGTATGTTAGACATGTCTATTTGCTTTACTTAATATATCAGGAGATGATGAATACAAGAAGTTATCTTGATCAAAAAGGAAAGGTTAATACAATTAGAATTTTCTCACTGCACGCACATTTCACAAATTCTCCGAATGTTATATGTAGCAGATGGTGTTCAAACAAATCAAGAAGCTGAAGCTGAAAAAACCACACCAATGGAGAAACTCATATATTTCTTCAAACGATAAGATGAACTGCAGATGTTTGTTGAAGAGTACTGCTGACGCAGGCGACCTAAGAAGCAAAGGCTTAAAAAGAAGAGTCCAGTTGTGTTTAGCACTGGCCAACCACACTAGCTGTCACTGCATGATTTATGAAGGTAGCTTGCTAGATTTTATGTTGACAGAGAAATTGAGATTAAAAAAAGTCTGACCAATTACCTATGTTAACAGGGAACATGGCAAAATAATAGCTGCAGCATACCTTGCACCCCACTTGCAAGCTTAGCTTTTCTGGACAGACAAAGATATTTAAGCAGCATAACTCACTTCCATCAATCTTTCAAAGTTTTGACCAACATGCCTTCATGCTTCTGCATTTTGTCCACATGGTTCTCGGTAGTCCTGCTAAAATACCGTGCTTATCTGACACCTGCAGTCAAATTAATCCCAAGTTAAGCCTGACAAAGTCACTGAAAGGAAAACAGTTGTCTGTTTAAGAACTTGGGAATCAGACACCGAACCAGCTGCTTGATACGTGGTTAAAATCATTACTGAACATTTAAAAATTAATTTCAAGATTATACTTGATAATGTTTACAAACCCTACAGTTAACTCAGTGTTTTACTGGGGGAAAGTCGCACCCTTATGTGTCAGTGTTTCCACTCAGAAAATCACGTATTCTCAGGACTTGTTGCAACTTGGCTGTAAATATTTACTGTAGACAGCAGCTTAGTACACAAGGTTACAGCCCAAAAGCAAATATTTCATACCAAGTTTCAAATATATGGATTTTCCCATTTGTAAATGATTCAGGCAGCCTTTGCCCTCCCTTAGAACTGCTAACTCAATCTATAAACATAAATATACCATTTCAGAGGAGAAAGGATGCAAATTACACATCAGTACAGTAGTCCTCAGGGAGTTTATTATGGGGTAATTGGACCAAACAAGGGCCAACTTCTGGCCTGATTTACAGTCTCAACATGTCTATCGACATCAGCAGAGGTCTAAGGCAAGGAAGAATTTGGCTTTGAGGGGTTGGAAAGAGTTTTAAATTATTCCAGCTCAGCCTCCCTGGGCTAACTTCTGCTCTGAAGGGGCACCATTACAAATGCAACTTGCAAGCAGCTTGACTTGCTGGCTTCAGATGGGTGTAACTCAGAGCAAGGCTTTGCCTCCTAAACGATGCTTACTCATCAATTCTGAATTTGGCTCCTCTAAACGATTATAACCCTCCGCAGATATTGGGTAACATCACCAAGCATGTGTGGGTTTCTTATGTAATTCCTTGGGCTGGTTGCAAAGCAGAGCTCCAGGCTAGAGGCCAAGTCACACAGAGTATGAGCAGCTTCAGAAATAACCACCATTCAGGTCGGTTTACAGCAAGGAGCTCAAGACAGACAGCATCCACTTAAGGAAAATGGGGTAAATAACCAGTTTGCGTTAGCATAGTTTTTATAAACCCTTCCTAAGATCGCTGACATTTCCATGAGGTTAGGAAGAGGCTGCGGGGGGCAGGTGTATGTGGCTACCAAATTCTACATGCGTTGGGGGTCTTCTGTGCTGTGGTTCTGTGTTGCCACCAGACTAGCCTGCCCATCTCAGAGAGCACTGGAAATGGTGTCAGACACACTGAGGAATGGGGAGCCAAGGCTGCTGTTGTCAGACGGTGATAACTCCATACAGCTGGGGCTGGGGCTGGGGTCAGCACCGTGCCAGAGTGGTGGAAGGCACCCGGGCGTCTCCGTGCTCACCTCACAGTTAGTGAAAGACCCTTTTGTAATGTTTGCACGGGACTTGTGCACCATCAGTGAACATCCTTTCAGCTACGGCTGAAGTCACTGGAAGTGATCCAGAGCGACTATTTCATAGGCCACGGCAAATTGCTTGGTGATTTCAATGCACGTGTCCATATCATTAGATCACACATATATCTGAAATCACTGTTTTTGTGGTCCCACTATGGTTAACAGAGACTAATGGGCAGCATTCTCTTAATCTCAGGATTGATATGAAGTAACGAGGGGCATGAGATCTACCTTTATTTTAAATTAATGTGTAGGTCAGTGTCTCTGAACTTACAGCAAGTATTTTTCTCATTTATTTGTGTGCTTAACTGGCCATGGTATTTCTCCAGACTTCTTCCAGTAGCTGCCTCCAGCTACTCCGTGGTTCTGTGATTTTTCACCAAATTTACCGTGCAAACAAACACTGACAGTTGAGTCTGAGTCACATTTAGGTTCTGCCAGCAACAGAGGTTATGAATGTACCCAGTGACTCACTTCTCTGGAGCTCTTGAGCAGTGTGCCGTAAGAAATAAGAGAGATGTTTACGGTGTAGTTATGGTTATTGTCAAACACAGGAGATATTTGCAAACATGTCTTAAAAACTCAAGGAAGGTGCCTGGATCTACCCTACAGATGGGCTGTTTCTGTCAGTCTGTAGCAGCTGCGCAAGAGCACAGGTCTGTACCGATCTTCTTTAGATGTTTGGTGGCATCAGTCGGAGTCATTGAATACTGGACCGGCTGGAGAGAATGAAATCTGTTGTGCAGTGGGACTATCCTACATGCTTTTTGTTAAATTTGATGTCCATTTAGAAGCTAAAATTCATTCCAAACCCCACTTCATATGACAGGATTGGAATCTTCTGTGTGCACTTACGCCATTGCCTGCCTGAAGATTTTCCTTTGCTTTAGTGTGTCCATCTGTGAGTATATCTTGTGCCTTGTCCTATATCTCTTTAGGGCAAAAGATTTCTTTTTACCTTCTGTTTACATAGGACTTCAGAAAACAGCGTACTGGTCCAGTTAGAAGAGCCCTTGTATTGCTAGGGGACACAGTAACAGCACAGAGGTATAAAACCTCACTTGCAGGGAATGCAAAATACTCAGAAATTACTTAGCTTCAGCTACAGCTTGGAGTATACTTTCCCCCCTTTTGCTTTCTTTGCTGGAGGATGTGGTGCCAAGTTGTTTTTCTGCCTGAGACTGTGTGAATGTTTGTCTTCCACCTACTTCTGTGGGACACACACATGGCAGAATCTGGCTTTACAAACTCTTACCATCCTTGGTAATGTCATTCCTTTGATAAGTCACTGTATCAGAAATGTTGCCTGCATTTCATGTGTCATTAAAACTTTTATTAAGAAGAGTCATAAATATAAATAAAGTATTATGCTATCCCAGCAAGCTGCAACGGCATCTGTTTAGTCCCTGGAAGTGTTCACATAATAAACAGCGCGGTAAAACTATTGTTGGTAATGCCTGTGTTATTCTTGCTCCTGTTAAATGCACTATTGAAATAAACTAGCTCTCCTAGCATTAATGATCATTTGATTAAAGAAAACTTTCTAGTTAACATTTTGTAACAATGTAATAAGTAACTTTCAATTAAATTTTTCTATATGTGGAGAAAATGTGTAATGAATAAATCAGTAAAGACTACATAATGGAAGCCTATTAGCAGGGTGAATATATTCTTGTAACTCAAATTTCTATACCACTTTAGTATTATCCTCTATCAGAAGAGAAGGTACAATTACCAATTTTATCTTATCTTAGGCTTATTATTAAAGAGTAGTAAAGGAAACTTCATTCCAGAAGCTATAATATGATTTTTGATTAATGGTGGGATTTTTATGTGACAAGAATATTTCTCCTAGGCAAAGTATGCACATGTATCTTTGCCTGAACTGACTTGTTTCTGGCAGGCTTCTCACTGCCAGAAAGTTTTGCTTCCCTATAAACGTATGTATTTTTCTGTACGTATAACAGATTTAAGTGTACGGGCTCTAAAACAGTCTGAACTGAATCTATGCTACATGAAAGGACTTAAGCCTTTACTTCATATTTTAATCTGTTTAACAAGTCTCACTAAACAATGAACACCTTCCACTTTATCTTATGAAATGTCAAAGTTGCAAAGAGCAATGTTACAGATACGAGCAAAATTAATCATCTCTCGAAGCGCTGTAAGTGGATCTCAGACTTGTAGGTGGGCACGCTAGTTATTGTTATTGGAAGCTATGTGCATGTAATGGTGGCCAGTAGGATGTCTGAGAAATTATTTCAAATACATTTTCAACCTTTAAAATGTTTCTTAAATTTATTTGTAATTGATGGAAAAGGATATCCAGTCAAGCTTTGCTGTTCTGCAACTGATGTGCATGCCAACTTAAGAAAGGCAAGGTTTGAGCACATTACATTTTCCAGTTGCTAAGCCTTAAGACGTTGGCATTTGCTCACCAAGTCTCAGTTGATACTCACCTATGTGCCAGGGGCAGCAAACAGCCCCAGCCTATACTGACAGTACATGTAAGGCATGGGAGTGCGTGTGATTAATACGCTATTTGCTAGAACTCTTTAGTCATGCACAAATGCATTAAGAAACACAAATGAGGTAGCCCAGCATACCTTTAAGGCAACACCTGATTGTCTGTCAGCACCGCATGCAGCCAAGCCAGCCTGCAGCCTTGGGTTATCGCATCCAGCACCACTTGGCTCCTCTGCAGAGAAACAGCTCTGTGTGAGGCAGCGATGGAGAGCCTTGTTCAGTCAAATGTGCTCTGCATCTCACCTGTCCTTGCAAAGGAGGGTATTGCTGGCTCCTGACCTTGGCACATGCTCTGCTCTTCACAGCAGAGGACCTCTGGCCAGAAAAGGACTAGATGTAAGTCAGCAAGTCCACTCTGCCTCCTCGGTTTTCAGGGCTAATGAGAACAAAACCTCCTACAGATTCATTTCAATATGCAACTCGATGTTTTACTGATTTTGCCTCCTCCTTAAATTTGAATTGTTTCTATTCCTGGCTTGAACTGCTATTAAAGCACTCGATTTCTTAGCCAAATTTAAGGGAGTTGCTTTGGATTTCAATAAAAGAACCAAATTAATTGAATTTGGCCTGCCTTCTACTCCAAACCCTCTCTTTTCTTTTTCTTATCAATTTATGTGATTATTTATTTTTTCTGTTAGTACACATATAGAACCATTTCTCCTGTTCTTATTTCTTCCAACCAGATTTGTTTTTCCTAGATTCTCCTTAATTCCAAATAGCATACAGGTTACTTCTATTTCCCTGTCAATATATTTTGTTTCCACACATGCGTCTGCTTCCACCTATCTACATATTTATGTATTTATATACATACATACATATATGTTTATATAGTAAATTCATAAATACCTATTCATATATGTATTTGTATTTATGCATGTGTACAGTTATTTAGATGATAACTCCGGGTTGGCTCATTTGTAACCAGTACTCCAAAAAACTGGCACTGATGGGCATATTCTTCTTTACTATCCATTTTTTTAGCCTTCACTAAAAATATACATTTCATAGATCACTGAAAATGCATAGGGTCCTGATGTATATTGCTGCTGCTATTTACATGGTACTGAATACAAGGTTTGGTTCAAATTCTATGAAAGTCAGTGGATATTATTCCAGGGAAAACAAGTATTTGTGTCAGACGAGTCATGCAGGTAACTCCTGGAACTGTTTCAGCTGCTCAAAATGGGTGTTTTTACTGGTCACTTCAAATACTAATGGATGTGCCTTGGAGCAGGACTTCTGTACAGTTTTAATAACCTGAGATTTGTTTCCTTTCTTTAAAGTAAAGAAGGAACCAAAGTCATGCTCGCACTTTCCATAAAACCCTGGAACATTAAATACATTATGTCTGTACAAACAAATGGCTGTTTCTGCCAAACTACATGGAAGCATATTTTTTCAGGTTGTGCCAAAACTGGCTAAGTGAACATGGCCAGCAGTTTTTGCACGTCAGTGTTATTGCATACAAAACTGATGGCGATCCACCAGCTGCTCCTGCTGCATTCTCCACAGTATCTGTAAATATGCACAACATATGAAACACCTTTGTAAAGACTCTTCCAGTCTGAAGACCCTCTCCTGCCACATAAGACGCCACTGCTGATTCAGATGCAACATGGGCTACCAGCACATTTGCTGGGGAAAACACAGGACTTATGAACTCTGAAAAGTGAAACCTGCCATTCAAGTTTCCAGCAACACTGTGAAGCCAGTGCAGATCTTTACACATCCCTTTAAAAAAAAAGACAAAAAATTTGGGCCTTTCAATTAACCCCTTATTAGTACAAGAAAAATGATGGCATAATTTTAAATGTGCGTTATCCCACATGAAATATGATGGCTGCACAAAATCATTTCCAGCTTCCCCAGCGACTAATCTCTGAACAAATATAAACAAAAAACAGTAGCAGGTCAGAGCCACTGTAATTTATTCATTTCCTTTCCACTGAAATATTTTATAGTCCTTCGTTTATTTGTAAATTCTGTTCTAAACCAGCAAGCCCCTTGAGATGTGGCATCTTGTTTGCAAGAGCGTCTGCAGGGAAAACAAAGCTGATGGCAGCCTCGAGAACAAAAAGGTTAAAATGAAATGGAAGATGACATCTTCAGTTGCATAGAGGTCTGCAAACAGATTTAACGAGATGCACTGATTTTCTCCTTAAACCCTTGTGAAGTGTTTTCCATCACACAGTGTTTGCTCCTGTATCCTTATTGTTTTACCCCCTGCAGTACATTCTGCCTATCAGTTTATACCTCTGCCCTATCCCAGACTGGCGTCTTTGCTGTGCTTGTAACCCAAGCCAGTGAGCTGTGATTCTAAGCAATACCCAGCCAAGATAAGTATCCTCCCAGTTACCTGCATAAATTACACAAAGGGCAGGCACAGATTGCCTCTTCTTGACTATGGGTTCCATGGGAAAGGGGGAGCAATGATTACAGTCTTTTAATTAATGTTGCATTTAATATAGTATGAAACAAAGGTGTTTGTTCTGGGGCTGTCAAAACAGTCTCACAACCAAACCTGAGTTAATGGAATTGCAGACTTGGAGTTTAAGAGGAAGGGATGTCTGGTGAGGTCATATTGTTCAAACTCACTGCACAAGGCTTTGCAAGCACAAAGAAAAGGGTTTAGACACCGATGACAAATGCTACTGAGTTTCACCACTCAGCTGGTGGCTCAGGAACTGGACCCTCCTTTGCCATCTGCAATTTCACAGAAAGTTTCTGCCAAATGAATCATCTTCGTATAAATGAGAAGCAACGACCCCTTGCATCTTTTCAATATCTTATCATGCTGCTCTTAGCTTCATTAAAGTTCAATTTTTGAACAAATTATGGAATAGATATAAACGCTGCAGTTCCTTACACTCTGTTTTGAGGCATCATTACTGTGAATCAATGAATCTGATAATGATGGGCCTGGTCCAACCAGCTTATACAAAGTCATTTCCCCAAATTAAAATTTGAAACGGTTCCTGTTACATTGAGTAAAATGCAGATTCTAGGGACATTCCTCACCACAGTGAGGGTGCTTATATCTAAAAAAATAAAATTCTCCCTGTTTTGGAAATGATAGCTACACTTCTTTTCCTTTCCACCCTTGTCCCCACACCACCCAAATTCCACCAGTACTTTTGTTTGGGCTTCCTTTAAAGTCAGGTGTTGTGCCCTCAGAGAGCTCATCAGCAACCTTTCCCAAGTGTGAAAACCTTGCAGGATTTGGGACATTCATCACCCTCTGCGCAAACCCAGCTTCCAATTAAAAAAAAATTTAAATTCTTCTAATGAGGTTAGAAAATAAAAGCTGAAGCGGTCTGTGGTCCCGTGGTTCGGACCTGCATGCACCTCTTCCCTGCATGCCCAGGACCTCGCACACCGGTGGGCCGACAGGAAAAGCCTGTAACAACCAAGAGCCATAACATGAGATTTCAAAATGAAATACGAAGGCAGATGTGAACACGGACCATAATGCCTGTGAACTATTACACCGGGTGTGATCTTCTAACTTACAACTGGTGTAGATCGATTTACAGCTGATATAGGACTGATGCAGACCTGGTGTGGTGTTTTAAATTAAAAGCACTTAAAAACATTAAAGCACTATTGAAATCAATGGAATTAGACAGGTATAAAACTTGAGGCAAAGTAGTGGAGAACTAATCTGATTACCCCAGAGTTATGAAAACATCATTTATTGCAGAATTGACATACTTTGCGGTTTCTGCTGCTTGACTTTCCATACGTTCCCCTATACTGAAAATGCGCTTCAAAACTTTAAAGATTTATTGCACAGCCCTCAGTTTGGGTGGGTAATTAATTGCGATGACTATTTATTTAGGAGCTGCTTTTGTATAGGTGTGGAGGGAGAAGGAAGTTTGCTGCCAGGCAAGAAGGAATCTTTGTTTTGCTTCTTTTTAATTTGTGTCTGTGTCACTGGCTGATGCATGAAGTTATAGGAATAGCTGCTCTTGCTTTTTCTTTGTGAAAATGCACTGAGCATTTCATAGTCCTCAGGTTTTTTTTTGTTATTTTTTTCACCTCCAAAGACTTTGGCATCTGTTGCTGTCAGATAATTTGTAGCACTGCCCACTTGACCCTTAGTTCATAGGTCATCAGAATCTATATGAGGGGGGTTATTCTCTGCTATTGTTGAGCAAGGGATTTACATCCTAACTTCTATTAATGCTTGTAAATCTCTCATGCATCAATGAGTATAGGAGGCCCAAATTACAATCATATTTGCTTATGAATAGTTCCAGAGTACTGACACAATCCAAATGGGCATGGAAGTCGAATATTTGAAGAATATGAAGTTTCCTGTGAAGTCTAACAGGAAACTGATCCTACAAACCTTACAGGAGTGCAGTTACTGAGATACCTGGAAATACATTATTGATTGTTCGGAGAAAAGCAAAATGGTTAGGAGAGGTATTGCAGCCATCTCCAGTCTTCACACCAAGCATTTGAAGTAAACCAGATATAGAAAATCATGCCAAAACCTCCTTTCTTTTTTTTTTTGACTAACACTTTTAGGGATGTCACTGGTAATTGATATCCCTTTGAGGAGAAATCTGTGAGCAAGATGTGCCATGGGATCTTGAAGGTGGTATTACACAAATGATGCTGGGTATGCAAACACCCATGATCACCCATGTCACCTTCCTGTGGCTGAGCCCTTCCTGTTCCTTACTTGGCTTGTGGTATTTGTCCAAAAGCTTCTCCAGTGTCCAGTTTCAATGGAGAGGTTTACTCACAGTAATGATTTCAGTGGTATTGTGTGCCAGCCTTACTATGAGTCATGTCAGCTGCCACATCCCAAACTGCCTTTTGAAATGTGGTGTAGTAGAGTCCATGTTGTATGGAAATAAATGAAGGAAACAGACTTTTCCTTGAGTGCAAAGCTAAACTGTTACAAATGTTCTTAAGACTATCACAGTGGAAAGCTGGGTATATCCTACTCAACTATCTGCTAATAAATGCAATTGTACTCCTCTGCATAAGTACATTGGTACATTTCACTTTGATTTACATGAAATCAGATGTATTCGTATATTAGAAGTATTGAAGGTTGTTGTTAAAAGTATTTGTTCAAATGGAAACAAATCCTATGACAAATCCTGTGCACGCTGCCTTGATTCAGTTATCATTAAATCAAAACTCATCTTGATTCCTTAGCATCTATATTGAGGAAGGAGTTAAAAATTTGGATGACAGATTGATTGTGAGTGATCTAGTCATTCTAAATACAGAAAAGTTCTTCGTAACCATAATAAAAAGTGATCTCAACACGTAACAAGCCAGACCTCAAGTCTAAATCTTTTTACTGATTCTGCAGGTAACTGTATACATTTGTCTTCCACTTTTTAAAATGTCAAAGACAGTACAATCAGTTAATCTGCAATTAAAACCAGTGCATACTTGCATATTCGGCTCTTTCCATGGTAAAATTAAGATATCTAATGACCGCACAAATCAGAAGAGAACTCACAATTTTATCTCTGGCTTTATCTTGTCAGAATTATTTACTGCTTTTTTCATCCTGTAAGAGCACACCTGCACATACTCTACGTTTCCCTAGGTGCAATGTGAAGGAGATTCTCCTGGGGTCACTAAACTGAGGCACTAAGGGCCTGAACAAGGAGCCTTGACTCATGCAAGTAGTCCCTTTGACCCAGTGAGCTAGGGTTGCTGGATCGCTCTGTTGTATATCACTGCGTTCATTGCTACAAAGGTTACGAGTTCAGAAATGGAACAATTCTAAGTACTCCTTCCTAGAAGTAGTAGTCTGTTATTTTAAAAAATCTTAATTTTTTTTTTCTCATCTCCCTAAAAGTGTTCTTTTCCTTGTTAGTAAAAAAGCTGAAATATTATATTAAAATTATTATTTACTTATGAAGGATTTTAGAGATTCAAGGATATTTGCTGAGAAATATTTTGATAGTTTGTTTTCCCTTAACTTAGGACCTACCTGTTTCAGTTTAGATGTTCATTACGTTTCAAAGAATAAAATGGATGCACTTATCAATGTGAGCAGCAAAGACTGGACCCACTCTGGACATCTTGTCTTATTCTTGATGAATGATGAACATATGATGAATGATATTGTTACCTATATAGGGATGTGTGTACTTACACATGATATAGCCTATATCATGTGATACATGATTAAGTCAGCATAATCACAGAGAAACAAATAAAGGATTTGAAAGAAACAGTTATAAATTGAGTACTGTGCAAGATGTGTACATGGATTTAAGACTGTCCATTTTACAGATACCATGCCTTATCGTTTAATCTCCGGGTTAAATATCAGACCAAATCACTCTTTTGTGGGAAATAATAGAAAAACAAAGAAATGTAACTTAAGCACAATTCAATTAGATGCAAGGGAATTGAGCACCTCAATTCTTAATGAAATTAATGATCTTTTATAATCACAAATGGCCAGACCTTAATTTTACTTGCTATTTAAAAGATGACACCTAGAGTAAAGTCATGTCCCATAAACCATTAAGTGTCTTTGGGATTCAGAAAAGACTGTCCCTTCCTGGATTAGTAAGAGAGTGTCTTGACACACCTTTAATGCTTCCAATACCAAGACAGCTCAATTATGACTACAAGATTTTGATTAAAAGGTAAGTGGAGCATCCCAAAGCCAAATGAGATCAAGCGAAGGGCACTCATTAGCTTCAGTAGAATATGGCATCTGCCTAAAAGTCTTCTCAACAGCCATTGTCATATATGGTTGCTTTGAATTTTTACAAATGTGGTTGAAGATGAGTCTAAGGTAATAGAGGAGTGATTTTTAGATTATGTTAAACTTAGATAAATACTAAGAAAGTTTTTCCTACAATCTAAGCAAAACCTACGTGCTTCCCTGCAACCCCATTACTTTGTCTTAACCACCTGAAGAATAGCTTATTTTTACTCCTTTTTCCAGCTATCTTTTGTTAGTTTTATGGCTATTATCTAGCTCATTTAAGGGCTGATTGGAAAGAGTTTGAAACAATATATTGCAATAGTCTGTTCTAGATGTCTTCAAAACAGAAATCTCTCTGGCAATAACCAACTGCATTAGCATTGGCTTCTGAAAAAAGACTTTCCCAGTGATAAAGAAAAATAATCTTCCACTATCTGACTATAATCTAAGAAAGCTATTATGAAAGCTATATTATGTGGAAGTCACCCCAAAATTTTAGTTACTGAAGTTGATAAGACAGAGATTCTTGTGCAACATAGGATTGCACAAGAGGAAGAGGCCAAATATCCCGGGATTCTGGTTTGACCCAAATAGCTACAGACTGACTTGTGGCAGACAGAATTGATTTCCAAGCTTGTATGAAAGATGTAAAATGAAAAAGTGAATGAAGCAATATTAGAAATGGCAACGAATCAGAGGCTGAACAATAGAAATATTCCAGCAAAACTTTTACCCTGTTTTGTGAACTGTGTAAGCTTACTGAACTGAGGAATAATAACTATTTCTTCATATTCCCTCATTATACCTTTCTTACAAATAGCTCTTGACAGTAGAGTCATTTCCCAAAACTTCTGGAATAGAAAAAAATTATATATATTGAGAGACTCTTGTTCTTTCCATGTGACCCTCACATTATAACCAGATGGTAAATTACTGCATTTTTCCTCTTAAAGGGCTGGGAAGATGTAGTCCATGCTGACTTAATCTGAGGTTGATGAAGTGGTTTGTATTTGAGACAACAAGATTAGATTATCGCAGTTTATTACTTTAAAGTCTTTCTGACAGTGCCTTGTGCTACCCAGTATTAAACTATGAATCATCTCTGCATGCATACCACAGGCCAGATTCTCCCCTGGCATAAAATGATATAAGTCCATTGATGCCCCTGGAGCTGCCCTTGCCAGCATCAGCTGAGGATCTGGCCCTTATCACACAATACACTATTGAAAT
>JAVJGJ010000061.1:33120189-33132127 GCA_035590215.1 Microhierax caerulescens
AGCAAGTCACCAGCTTGATCTACCTCGCCAGTCCTGGTGAGTCATGCCCTGGGGGTAGCTGTGATAATCTCCATTCAGTCTGTACTTCTGGAATGGAATTGTTTGGAAATAATGCTTTCAGCTGCACACCTTGCATTTGGGAAGTTTGCCAAGAGGCTTCTTGCTCTGTTTTGAAATAAAGCCTCACGTCTCTACTGAGATTTTGGCTCTATTCCCTATTGCAGAATTTTCAGTAAGTTATTAGGTGCATCATTACCCCATTTCATTTCCTGGCTGTTCTGACTACCATCCTAGTGCTTATACACTGAAACCACCAAGATCCTTTCCTCAGCCTTCTCCATGAGTGCCTGACCCAAATCCCACAGAACTTCATCCGAAGTTTCCCAGCAAACTTACTCAGAGTCCTAGGAGAAAATAAAGGAAGATAGCTAAAGATTTTGATCACAAAATCTTTTATGCCACTGGTTGAGATGGTGAAGCGGAGCACATGGGAGTGACAGGGAGCTGAGATTTTCATTCCTTCAATGTCTTCTACAGGTTTTCCCTCTGTCTCTGTACCTGCAGGAAGATAATCTTTTGGGGAGGACCCAGATATGGACTTTTTTTTCTTTCCTTTGGAGCATACTGCTTCCTGCTGTTAATGAGCAACTGACTTCACTGGGATCTTTCTACAGACCCCTCAGGTTTGTGTTTCTCAAGTAGGGGGAAGATTTTGAAGATGTGAAATGACCGTTTGTGGGTCTCTCAGTTTACCGTGGGTCTCTGCAGTGTCATAATATCCCAGAGTGGGATATCATGCCAATTCATATTTCTACATTCTCTGTGTTCAGTGTCATAGAGTGGTGCCTTATGAGGATCAAGAGCAAGAAAAAAATGAGCACACAGCCAGCTTTCTCTGAATAATGCACACAGTCCCTCCTTTGGATTCAAGCAGTGGGCTAAAAGATGAGATTTTTCTAGAGAGAAGGAAAACCTGAATGCACTGAGAGCATCTTACATACAAATTTTCATACTCTTGAAGGCTGATAAAGTCTAATTCTTCTGAACACAAAGAAATCAAACAGTAGCCTATGCCTCGAGCTGACACCTCGAACTCTGGCAAATAATCTCACTCCCTCTTTCTGGACTTCGTGCTTGACTTCTTCTCCATCTCTGAATGTCTTCTGCTTCCTCTCCTCACCCTACCAAACCTTCGTGTCTACACAATTCACATTCCTGAAAAGCCAGGCACTTGCCTGTGCTTTCTGGGTGATGACATGTTTCTTGGGTTTGATTTGGAGGCTGCTATAGTTTCATAAGTGACCGTAACTGCTTCTTTACGGCTATCCGAAATGAAGGACAGCTGTTGCACCTTGGGCTTCAATAACATTTTGTCTAGCCAACAACAACTTCTTCATCACCTCATCGAGCCGGTGCTGGTCCTAAACACTCTCTCCCTTGGCTTGTTCTCTGGACACTTACATGCTTCTGAATCTGTTGTTTTCCTCTTCTCCAGCTGCTCTGGTATTTCCTTCATCTCATACAGGCACAAAAATGCTCGTGTACAATGTCAGTGAAATCCCTTCCAGTGCTTGCCTTCTCTTCAGGTCGTAAAACGTGACTGTGTTTGGGATGGAGATATTGCTGTTGTTTCAGCTGTTTGGTTCCATAAAGGAGCTTTGCTGCTACTTATATTAACTGTTTTACGTACAGGATAATTATTACTCCCAGAAATTTCTTGAATTTTTTTTTCAATCTCTGCTAATGCAGTCTAACAGCTTGGATGCCTGCTGGGTCTTGAGTAAGAGGTTTTGCCAACCTGCCCGGTGTGACACCCAGTGCTTTCTCTAAAGTTATTCTCCTCAACGTTAACAATCTTCAAGTGAGAATCTCTGAAGAAAAGCAGGCAAAATAAGCAACTGATCAGCAATCATGTGTGTTTGGTCCATCTAGCTTCATCGATGTGTGTTCTGAAAGGTGACTTGCCCATGTGTTCTGCTCTGTTTGGAGCAGAAGCTCAGGAACAGAGGTTGGTTGAGTTTTTTGTCTCTGACTTGATAGGGAGCTATTAGAGGGCACATCACAGAAAGCAGAGATGAAGGGCAGAAGGTTAAGTAGTAGGGAAAATAGTACTAGAATTCCAACTCTCCAAAGTCTTTCGGGGAATGGTACTTGTTCTTAAAAGGAAGGAATGACGCTTACTTTGGTTACAAGTGTTTGAGAAGGTTAATAAGCCAGTCTTTGCCAAATGTTTGGAAACAGAATCACAGAATCGTAGAATAGTTTGGGTTGGCAGGGACTTTAAAAGCCATCTAGTCCAACCCCCCTGTGATGAGCAGGGACACCTTCAACCACATCAGGTTGCTCAGAGCCCCGTCCAGCCTGACCTTGAATGTTCCCAGGGATGGGACATCTACCACCTCTCTGGGTAACCCGTGCCAGTGTTTCACCACCCTCACTGTAAAACATTTCTTCCGTACAGCTAGTTTAAAATACCTGAAGTGGAGTGTGCTCTACAAGCATTCTCCCTGGGAAGGCTGTGGAGGGTTCAGTTTGAGAGAGAGGAGAGAGCCAAGGAGATACTGCCATCACCCCTGCCTGCACAGCCGAGGTAATCTGCACGGGGGACAAGAATACCTCTGGCATCCCTTTAGCTTAGGGAGACCTGGTGGCAAGTGTGACAACGTGGTCTTCCGCACATGGTAATACTCTAAGAGAAGCCCCTGTAGGGACCTCGTGTGCCCTGCATGGCCGCACACACAGCCTTCTGGCCTGGCGCGGCTCACAGGACGGGCAGTGCCTCCTGGAGCCAGGGCAGAGCTGAGGACCCAAGCTGCACTGAAGTTCATGGGTTATTAGTGTCAGTATGGTTTGGCCACATTTCTTCAGAAACCCTTAATGCTGCAGTACGTCTTTGGCTTTGCAAAACTTCTTAAAACCAACTCACATCTGTGCCTAGAGCTTGTAGTAAAATTCCAGACTGATAAATGCAACTGCTTGCCAGCAAAAGCAGCTCTGAAAGCGAAGCCAGGGAGAATGATTCTTCATGTCTCCTCGTGGTTTTGGAGGTTTTAGCTTCTTGCTACCAAAGACTCAGCCCCTGTAAATCAAAATCACTTGGGAATCCTCCCATTGACCTCACTGCTATCTAGACCAGATCACAACAAAGATTTTAGAAGATTTTTCAGTAAAGTATTAGAAACAGTTTTGCTTTGGCCCTGGGAAATGAGACACTCGGCACTAACAGATTTAATATTCATCTTGTCACACACTAGGTTGCCCTATCGATCCTTGAGCTGCTCATACAAAAAGCACCCTATCAAGTTTCTGCTGAAATCTCTTCAATACTCAGCAGGATGACCATACAGTGGAAGACTTTTAAACTCATTCTTCAGAACAGGAAATGAATCTTTCCCCAAAAAATTTTGAGGCAATATTGATAGAGAAAATGGCAGAATGCAGTAAAAATACATTTATACAAACATTATAATGTGTACCATGTACTTAGAAAAATATTTGTCTTAAAAACTTTTTATTTTAAAATTCTGAATATTAAAATGAAAAGTTAAATGCTCTTTCTGATGAAAACACGCCCCAGATATAAAAGTAGTTCTGTTCTCTATGGGCACTCACTATGGGTTTCATCAGGTTTTTTTTCCAAGCTCTTTGCAGACATTAAAGCTGTGAGTAACTCTTGTATTCTTGGTACTGCTTACACGTGTTTCAGTCTAGCTGACATGCCACACCTACGGTCAAACAACAAATCCGTAACAAAATCAGTAGCAGAATTGTGGTGTCAGTACTCCTGAGACTTGCCTGAGCCATTGGACGTTATCTTCCACCAGACCATACTATCAGTTATAGAAAATAACTTTTGATGACTCAGAGAATGATCCAGGTACAGCAGCTATTATTGCTCTCACTATAAGGCTGTGTGAACTGCAGCAAATGGTTTTAAGAACAGATAAACCCAGACTGAAGGAAAAAACCCAAACTTGTGGAAGTGCTATTGATGGGCAATTTCATTAAATCTAGTTTCACTTTATTTGGGTTATATATTCCATTTCATAAAAATTTTATCATAAAGATCTAAATCTGTGAAGAAAGACATTAAACAATTCTTTATTATCTCTGCCGGTCCATTAAAATAAATTACATCTATCCCTTCCCCTATTATTTCAGGGAGTACAAGGACTTTGATATATTTTGTCATAATTGCTTTGGTATCCAAGGTTTATTCTGTAATTGCTGTTGCGCAAATGAGCACTTAAGGAGCAATTAGCTTTTTTTCTGTATGGTCCATCACCATATAAGTATATAAGCAATGTATAGTCTGCATATTTTGAAATGTATGAACTTTTCAACAATTTTATTGGCACATTTTTGATAAAGAGAGATGTCCAACTGCTCTCAGTTTATCCATACACTGTGAAGCGTTCCCTGGCTTCTTAATTTATTAACAATGGTGATTCGTTACAATGACAACTTAGAAAAACAGATTACTTAGAAGTTGTGATGAGGTAATTCTGCTTCTTGGAGCTTCTGTAATGAATCACCATTTTCCCTCCCTCCCTTGACCTAATTTCAAAATCATATACCTGTGTAAAATATTGTGATGAGAATTGTGTCTAATTATCTTCTAAATTTTTCTTGTAATTGCTAGAAGGATGCCCATTCTTGAATGAGGGAGGTATTCATGATGTAATAGTGTTAGAGAGTCCTTGAAATCTAGATTAATTATTAGTTGTGTGGACTACTGAGAGTTTTTGATGTATTCATTTGCATTCACAAAGATGGCTTTTTAATTAAAGGGAGTTTTTGAACTTATACAAATCAGCCTTTTGCAAATGTCCCTAGAAACGTGAAAAGTGTTAAAAAGTGAGAAGAACTGAAGTTTTCCTGAAACATCACCTCCCGTTACAAACACCGAATGACCAAAACCGTTTGAAACACCAGACCTCATGTCAGTAGTTCTAGGTGGTCTCTGACATAAAGCAGAATTATTAAAGCCTGCATTTGCTAACTAGAAATGCCTTGCTTTTAAATACTGTAGAAATATTTCTGTAGAAAAGAGCAATGTGAGTATATCTGATTTCCATTTCAGGTTCCATTATATATTTCTACCTTTACCTGCATGCTTTTTTTTTCCTCTTTAGAAATTAAAGCCTCTTTCCCAAGGACTCCAATTTTAAATGTTTCCTTGTTGTAACTCTTATGATACCTTGATGCCAGCTGAGACTTCTGGATTTTCTTTCTTTCATTTTGTTTCTTTGAGATCAAGAGAACAAACTGAAAGCTCTCGGTCTCCAGGTCTGTTTCACAGATTTATAAAAGGAACCATATTTTCTGTATTATAGCCATTTACTTCTTCATGCAGCCTAACATCTAATTTACAATTTTGAATGCTGCTAGATATTGAATTTGAGCAGATGCCTTTACTGAGCTGTCCACAGTGATGCCTAAATAATTTCCCTCAAGTTTACACCAAATTCAGATCCCAGAAGAGTGGATAATTAGTTTAATTTGTACCTTCTAAAGTAAACTATTTTGTAAATAAATAGAGTTTCATCTGACAGAATACTGCCCAATTTCCTTATTTTTGTGAGATATACCCAGAGCTGCCTCTACACCTCTCTGCAGTGCTGGCACAGTTTTCAGTGTGTGTGTAACACCAGCCCTTCTCCACAGCTGTGGTCCTATGCCAGAACCATGCCATGGTGAGACTGGGACCTTTAAATCTCCCCCACAGGCCTGTCTCCTCTACAGCTCCCAGTTACACACAAGACTGTAATCCAGACTTACAGGTGTCTTTGGGTCTTGTGAAGAACTTTGTCAAGAATCCCTTTAAAGTCTGTATAGAAGATACCCACCAGTCTTTCCATGTCCTCTCTTGTTTAAGTCTTTGCAAAGACCTTAGCTAGAGTTCAGTAAATTGGTTTGGTTTTAAAAGTGATATTTCTATATTCTCATAGGGGCATTAAAACATGCTTATTTGCATTTATAATTCCTCTTGTGTTTTTCTTGAAGATAAAGCACTTCAGAATGGCCACCATTATCTGTGTAGCTTTTTTGGTAAGTTTAAATGAACCATAACAACTAGCTACCTGGCAAAGTACTGTATTTACTTAGAGCCCCATCTACTTCATGTTTCATCTCCAGAAGACATTTACATCATTTCCTGGAGAATTAATGTTTGAATTTAATTTCCCCAAAGCCAATTAATTATTTGACTGGATCAAGGACATTTTCTATTTGTATTGTTGTTCATGTCCTCTGTTTTCAGGTCTTTTATCTCTGGTGATGTCTAAACTTCATGACGTGTACTGATACATGACAATGTAAATATTAATCTTTCATTCTGATGGAAAATGATCTCAAATGCTACTCTAGTTCTCATTTCTGTTCTATATTTAATCATGTTTTCATTTTTGAAAGTGATCTTCTATTCTGAAGCACTCAATTTATTTCTTCATCTGGTTACTTGTTTTTCTAGTTTCCTTGAAGTTCTCAGAGACGGCACCATATATTCCCACCTTCCAGAATCCTTTCCTTCTTGGCCTCACTTGGGATAATTTTAATTTTCAAATTATATTTTCTTTAGCTTGAATAGATTTTTGCAACTTGGACTTGGACTGTTTCTTCCCTGAAACCTTTCCTGCTCTGTAATTTTGCTTGGCAGGGAAATGTGAACACTATCCTTGGTTCTGTCAGTATTTCTTTGAATGTATCGAGTTGATTTCCTTTCCTAAATTTTCCCCTTAGTATATTTCTATGGAAATAATTCGGTTTTTGTGCTTTCCTTTTACATGCATACACATCTAGATATAAACTGCATAATAAACAAGTCATGCTTATTCATGCTACAATCACAGTGCTACTTAGGGTCTCACTGCACAAACCAGTGCGTGTCCCACAGCAGAGGAGTTGCTCTGAGGAGCAGCACCTCATGCCATGCAGCCATTACGTTTCCTGACCATCTTCTAAGGCAGTGCTCAAGCACCTTCAACCAGGGCACCCAACGGCATTCTCTCTTTACCAGATTTTGTGTTGTCCACCTCCCAGTGTCTTCCAATGACCTGCAGTGTTGGAAGAGCTGCTCTTGCAGTTTCTGCTGCTGCTCTTGGTCTTGCTGTGAATTGGGAATTTTACCTGTGAGGTTTCTATGTCGTGGTCTGCATGAAGGGGACCTTGAGACCTCCTGAAGTTCTCTGTGGAAAACAAGAGGAAGTAAAATACACACCTGAATATTTAATAGCCGTGTAGTCAAGACCTGGGAGATGAGACCCAGAGGTTCAAGTTGAAGTTGTGTCTGTCTGCTTTTGAGGAGCAGCTTGAACCTGCACTTCTGACAGCTGGGTGAGAGCTGCAGCGAGCTCGTGGAGGCTGCAGTAGAGCTGTCCCTGCTTCTCTTTTTTGGAATAAATGTAAAGATTAATGAGTATAAAATGTGAGTTAATGATCACTGGTGTCTTCCCTAATTTCTCCCCCTTTCTCTCACTTCCTAGAAAAGCTTTATTCAAATTAGTGTTTTTTTCCATGAAAGATTTTGCTTTCTACAAAACACACTCAAGTGGGAACACCAGACAGCCTGAAAATTCCCTCAAACATGTAGTCCCACCCAGCCATCTTCTTTTAACCTTTGCTAGTAAATATCTGCACTTCGCTTCAGGAGACATTTTGCTTCCCTGTTGGATTGCAGACATTTACCTATCCTTGATTTTAAATATAGATTTTACTCATATGATTAGCTGCACAGTTGGTGCTGAACCAAATTACTTCATCCAGCGCTTTCATTGTGTATAGAGTTCATCTGGTTTTAACATTTCCCCAAATCTTCAGTTTAAATAAATCTTCCCAAAATATTCATGGTCTTCCTTGAAGGCAGTCTGTTTTCATGTTGCTTAAAATGTAAACCATCCGTGCAATGTAAATGTAAACCTCCAGGCAATTCATTTTCTAATTTGTTTTCTCCCACATTGGAAACTCAAGAACGTGTACTTCATTTACATCTATTATTACTATATTACAGATATTGTTATTATTATTAACATTATTATTATTATTTACTCTGGGGGTGATATGTGCCCTCAGGCAGATACATTGTAAATCAAAACCAGATGTCCAAAGAGTGGATGACACATAGATTTCCAAGCAGGACCAAAATCTTTTTCTAAAATTTGCAATGCTGCAGATGAACTAACGTGGGTCTGTGTGACGAACTGGGAACAGACCATGGTGAGTCTGAAATAATGTCACATACCATCTTGTGATTACACACACACACACACACACACACACACACACACAGATTTTCACAGTTTTAAGTTGGCTTTTCAAGCACTGAGTGAAAATATAACAAAACAAGCAGGGAAGGTGAGAGGCTACGGTAAGATTAGAAAATAGGGAGGGTACATTCGGAAGCCATTAACAACCCAATGCTCCTAACTAAGGCTAGCTTTAAGATAGTCCCTCCTGGGAGGATACTTCAAAGATGCTCAAATAAAAAAGGCAATTTATTGGCTAAACAATCTTCTTAGAGGCCCCAAATTTCCTACCCAGCCCATTTGTTTTTCATTCCTCTTAAATTTTAAAGTCACCTTTGCAATTGCTCAAGATCTTTAAGGAATTTTTTTTAGAAATTATACTAATTGGCCTATTTTTACTCCCCTCTCTTTGCCCTTAAAGACTATGAAGCTTGGTGCCTAAAAATAAGTCGAAGTGAGCTGAAGTCTGTGATCTCCAGATGGCTATCAGCAAGAGAGTTCGGTTTACACCCTGTGCTTTGTGCTCGGGTACCTGTGCTCTCCTGCACCAGAAAGTTTAACCATTGCAGCGTAGTTGAGAACAGCAACACCAGAATGTAGGGCACAAACCCGCCCCTCGCTAAGGCTATTTCCTACTGAGACCGAGAGGTCTGAATTCTCCCATTAGCCCCTGTTACTTCAATTTGGTTCAAATCCGCTGTGCAATATCAATGTTGCAGCAATTTGAGGAAGGACTGAACAAATCCTACTGCAAAGCTCCCATTGTGAACCAGGGACTAATAACAGCATTTAACATCTAAAAGCTATTATTATTTTTTATGTTCCAGTAGAAATAAACACACTGAAAGTGCAGAATCCAGAAAGATAGAGCTATTACAATAGATAACTAGTATTCCAACAAGCTACTGTTACGTGCCTTTTTAAATGGTATTTTAATTTTCTACAGCATTTTTAAATATATCTTGACCAGTATGAAGGAATATGACAAATTATATCATGTGAAGCTAAGGGACTGTCCCCACACAGCTGTGCACGGACATTCAGAGATACCCAAAGCAAGCTGATATGCTGGGTTAGCTGCGGTGCATTCGTGCAGTGCTCTGCCAAGCCAGCGTGTCCTGCTCCTCTGCAACAGTACAGTACAGCCTGTACTGATGGGACTGTGTAGATTTTCTGCCTTCCCTACGTGGCCTTGCACATGGGGGAGCCAAAAAAGCACAATGTCCAAGACCTCCAGTTGGCAAGGAAGTGAGAAACTATATCCAGTAATGAAATTGTGTGCTTAATATTAAATATGTGAATGTCGCTAACTTTGTATGTGTTAAATGGTGACATTTTTGTGGGATCGTGGAGCAGGTTTAGAAGCTGAAAGCTTTCAGTGTAAACACAGACTTCTGTTCTCCATGGGACTGCTCATCTGTTCATATTTGTTAGCCCAGAGAGTGGACAAATGTGTTAATTGAACTGTTTTAAACTGTTATTTAACACTACAAGTCTGCCAAGAGATACAAATGGGCAAGGCTTGAATCATGTGAACTGTTCCAAGTTCAGAATATATGCAACTGTCTGAAAGATGGAAATGTAAATCAGGATATTGGGGCTTTATTTTGCTTTTGAAATCTGGGGTAGAGGCTCACCTTGGCAGGAAATAACATGTCCACCTGCCACCCTTCACCTATATAACGCTGTTTTTATTCACATCCAAGCCTTCATATGAGCAGGGAAGAATGGATTATTAAAATATTCAACCAGTATTTTCATTAGCTCGCTATCAAAAGGGGGATTTACACATGATAAGCTAAGATGATTATATAGCTATAGCAAAGGACAGTTCATGGCCACAAAGTGTTAAATCTGTTGTGGATTAAGCTCAATTTATTTTCTACATATCAAAAGTCCTTTCTCACTTTCCCCTGTAATGTCTGTAATCTCCTTTATTCATACATTCATGAACTGCTGGAGCCCTCCGTGGGTGCTGATTCCTGCCTGCAGCGGTGGGCTGTAGGGTCAAGCACAGCCCCACGCAGACACCCAACATCACTGCCGTGCACGGGGGGGGGGGGGGGTTGATGCCCAAGAGATGAGGATTTAGCCCCACCTGACATCATTTAATCTAAATTCTACTGCCACTCTCACAGGTGACTGAGGAGGAGGGGGACAAGGCAGGATCAGGACCAACGCGGTCTCTCCTAATATCAGTCGATGAAGGAGAATTTAAAATGACATTTCAAATGAAGAAGAAAAAGATCCCTCTTGTCTAGCTTGTGCTGAATACTTTTCCCCTATGCTCTTCCTCATGTTTAATTTTCAGTCATTTGCACTCTGATAGAGATCAAAGATTTCTGTCAAAATATGGTTTGCACTGGAGTAGGTATTTTGCAAACATGCAGGGAGACATTTTTCTCCCCAGGTGTCTTACAGTTTAAAAGTAGTCTGAAAATGATTTGAGAGAGGAATGATTCCTACAGATTTCTGCCTCTTGATTGCTTTCATTTTTAATAGAATTATACTAAAATAGTCTATTTTCAGTTTATGTGTCTATAAAATGCACCTTCTTACAGTCCTTGACTTGCAGAGTAGTTTAGCAGCAACAAGTAAACATAGGAATGGTAATTCATAAACTGTTACAGAAATACTTAGTGAACAGGTTCAAAAGATCTGAGCTATCAGCACACGACAAAATACTGTTCTCCTGCTAGAAGACATTTTATGGGGTAGAAAAAAAATCAGTAGACTTTGATAATTGTATCTGAATGGAATAAGAAAATAAGTGCAAAATTTATCAGGAAACCAAGGAAAAACTCCCAAACAAACACATTTAAGAAAGGAGGAATAGCTTAAAGCACTCAGGAGCAGAGTCCATAGGTATGTCTTTGTATTGTTTTATTTGCATGAAGGAAAGATCACCTGCAGGTTGGCAGCAAGGAATTGTAACCTCAGGAGAAGGGAGCCTCTCCTCCCCCACTCAAAGAGAAATATCATCTGATGTATTAGCACGTCAAGTCTCTCTGCTTTCTAAATAAGTTGTTTCGTTGTTTCCTTTTTTTTTTTTTTTTTTTTTTTTTAATAAGGAAAAGGTAAATCCACTAGTTAAATTTCAAGCCCAAATCAACCCTGGCTTTCCAAGTTAGAAGACGGATGAGTTTCTGTCAAGATAACCATCTATAAAACCGATGAAATATTTCAGAGATGCTGTGCATCCATTTACCAGACCCAAACAAGCACAAGACCAATGTGGCTCTGCTCGAGAAGAATTTTCTGTTCAAACAGTTTTCCTGTTTGCAGCTAAGGTCACCCTCAAGCCTGTTTCCCCTCGGCTTCTGAGAGATGCTGCCTCTAACCTTCACTGTTAGAGAGGTCCGTGAGTGAGAGCAAGATTTTTTTCTCCCCCCTCACATCCCTGAGCTTAACAACCCATTGCACTGCCAGCGAGTGGGATGTCCTCGCAGCTGTCAGGGACAGCGGCTTGATATCGTCCCGGCACGGCCGTCAGCAGTGGTGGTGCACGCGGGCTCCTGGCAGGCAGCACGTCGGGAACCCCTGGCAGCCCTCCTCTATCAGAAAGCACCATACCCTCCACTCTTTGTTGCAGTGGTTCCTTCTCAAAAGCTCGCACTTATCCCTGAGCTTAACAACCCATTGCACTGCCAGCGAGTGGGATGTCCTCGCAGCTGTCAGGGACAGCGGCTTGATAT
>JAVJGJ010000061.1:33132407-33160454 GCA_035590215.1 Microhierax caerulescens
TCCTTCCATTGTTAATTACCATTTCACTTACCTGTTATGACTCTATGCAGAATCACTGACACCAGCAAACACGCTGCACGTTGCTCTCTTGTCATTGAGATGCTGGCTAGACTGGTTGTTGTCTTGGCCATGGGGACAGGATTCCACCCAGAGACCCTAAGCAATTATCTTTCTCATTCCCCTTTGAGGTTGGAGCATAGTATTGGTAATTAAATTCATACTTCTGTTTGTTGTGGTTCTTTTTCTATATGTTCCCATTTCCCAGAAACCTTAGGCAAAGGATTTTCTACCGGGATGAGGAAGCAGGATCTGAGGCTGGTTTGGTTTAGCTCTGGAATTCAATCTAGATTTAACAGTTACATGGCAAATCATTACGTAATTTTATTTTTTGTAAAAAAAATGCCCTAGACGTTTTGCCAAGCAGTTGAGAATTTATTAGGTCACATTCACAGTTTGCTACATGAGGACCTGCCTGGTATATATTATTTTTAGGGAAAATTATTCAGAGGCCAAAATGAACGGCTGCCTAAAACCAGAAAGAAGTGGACAGGGCGAAGGGAAATCCACTGGGATGGGTCTCCTTGGCTGGAATCGTTAACTCTCCTTCCTAGTTAGCCAGCCAGCTGCTCTTTTCTTTTTGTGTTTCTGGGCCTTGTTTGCTACTGCATGCTACAAAACCCAAGCAAACAAATCTCTCTCAGTATTTTCAGGTCATTTGCCAAGATGTAGCTCTGCTAGCTGCCAGCACCTATCTGAGTTTTCAACTGTCCAGGCCCCCTTCTTCCTGCCAGACCACTTCTTCCTATACAGCCGTGCCATCTACCTCCGCCACTTCCCAATTTGTTTGTTTCCAAAAGCGTTCATCATTTTGCCATTTCATTTTGCTGCAGAGGTCTGATCCAAGGCTCATTGAAGTGTTTCCATCAACTTCAATGGGCTTTGAATCAGGCCCAACATCTTTGTCTCTTCCAGGCATCCTTAGCTGCCTCTAGGTCAGCCTTTCTTCTCTTTCTGTAAGGTCTCTTTTTCTCTCCCCGTTTCATTCAGCAGTGACACATGCCATGAAACCTCCCCTCCTCTGCACAGCCCACTCGAGCCTGTGAGAGCGATCTAAGGGCCAGCAGGCAAGAGGAGCTGGGCGAAGGTGTAGGCATGGCTGTGCATGAACCTTGGCCGAAAGTTGAACCACTTTTCAAAAGGCTTAATATTTTCAATTTACTTTGAAAGATGGCTATTGTGTTTGGAAATATTTCTTGGTTTTGCCATGGTTTTATGTAAATGAACAATTATCAGTTGCTCAGAAGATGCTGGGGTTAAAGCAGAGCAGACAAGCTGAAGGTATGGCGGTGCAGGAGGCTGCTGCTGAAGGATGGGAATTTCACGAGTATGCTGTGGAAGTGGACAACCCTGGACAACGTACACCTCCACTGAAATCAAATGGACTTTGGAAATTTATGGCAGATAAGTATTTGCCCCTGAAAATGCAAACATAAATAAGTAAAGAAATAAATGTGATTCAGACCTTCGGAAAAAGAAATCCCAGTTGCAGTCATGGGTGCAGTTACAATTTCAGCTCATACTGGTTTTCTCTGAATTACACAAAGGTTTCTTATACATCTTTTAGCAAAGCAGAACTCCAGCTGCAGGAAGTGTTTTTGGCCTATCTCCATAAAACATAGTTAAGGATTTTCACTTCTGCTAAATGCCTTTTTCCTACCATAGACGTTTTTCCCCCCACGTGGAAGATTTCTCTACTTTTCAAGTATCCTGCTGCTGTAGCTGTTTGTTTTTAACGAGATCGTCTTTTAACAGCAACCTAAAGCCTTTGTGTTTAACTCCAGCGTCATCATTTTCCCCTACCTGCTGTGCTGACAGCCTTGTACATTATTCAGGCCCAAGCCCATCTCATTGCTCTCCCAGCCCTCTGCGGACAGGAACGAGCTGCATTGCTGGGAGCCCAGACAAGCACAAGGGCTGGGTGTACTCGTACCATGTACAGCGATACGGAGCAGATCGTATCAAAGAACAAACTTCATCTCTTTTGTAACGCTTTTTCTCTGGTCTAAAAGGTGGAGCTGGTGTTTTCACATCACAGAGGCGTTGATAATTTGAAGCGTTAATTTAATCATTCTTGCAAATACTGGGATTGTCCAGGATCCAGTAAACACCCTCCGAGTTTGTGACTGCTCCAAACCCCATTGATGTCAGCAGGAGACTTTCTGAACTATTGAATTGCAGACTTTCCTCGGGGTTGTGTACAACACCACAGACTTAATTACCATGTTCCTGGCTGGGATAAATATGCAAATGGTCTTTTCAGCTGGAGGGCCTTAAAATACAGGTTGGACACATGGCAACTAATGACTTGATTTGGGCTATATGCAAACATTTGCCAGCCAAAGGCCTGTGCCTATTCCCTTGGAAGCAAAAGGCACAATTATTACCAGCTCTAGGGACAGCAGGACTCGGATGCTTTTTTCAAATAGTGGCCAGTGTTCCCAAGCAGCTCAAATCTGTCAGCAGCCTTCCTCAGCCTTTCCTCTTTCTCTCCCTGATCCTCTGTGATAAGAAAACATCCACAACACAGATTTTATCATAAACGCTAGAGATTTATGCACCTGCAGGTTTCACAGCTGCAGGGCAGGCATCTTATTGCAAATGCAGTTCCAGCTCTATTCGACACATGGGTTGTTTTCACAAAGAAATGGAAGTCTTTCCCCAGAAGGAGAAAATCAGCATCTTAAATTTACCAACATAGCCACTCTCCTCAGCATCTCCTGCACGATACTATCACACACTCTCTGTTGTGGTGCTGAGCACAAATTCAGGCTTTCCCTCAAATGATTAAAGCTTACTTGTATGGCTGATGGTGAAGGCCAGGAGAAGATTCAGCCCGACAAAGCGTGGCTTGCTGACTCAGCTCTGTTGGACTCCAAGACCAGCTGTAAGCAGACTTGTTAAATCAGCTTCTGTTACGGGACTAAAACATCTGCTGGAAACCTGATGTCCCTAATAATTCACAATTCCCATACAGTATTTATTGACATTCATAGCCTATTTGTGACTTTTCTTGGGTTTTTTTTTTCTATCAAATTGTTGCAATGAGTAAAGCAGCATTTCAGTCATATGCTTTTGTGAAGGGTCATGTCTGGAGATGAAAACCGTGACCGGTGTGCTGCTTAAGCAGCTTAATGCAATATTTTTCACCAGTGCAAGAAAATCTGGAGTGGGTGCAAGGAATGGTTTCACACTAACTTCTCCCGAGGGGCACTGCAGCCATGCACAGAGAAGTACAGCAAAACAGCATGAGGAAGTAGGGTAAAAGGCCACTTCTTTGCTGGTGCCGTGGAGACTTTGCCATGATGTGATGGAGGAGAGAGACAGTTGGAGGAGTGGCAGTGAGAGGTGGGTGGCAGGAATTTTTGGGAACCAAATGTAGCTGGCAGAAGGCTCCATCCTTTCCCAGTCACAGGTGGGACGGCATCTGCCAGCTCATCACCGAGAGCCCCACAATGTTCTGCACCGAGACACAGGGCAGAACATTTGAATATCTCCCAGGATTACTATAGTATTATAAATTGCATAAGGTGCAACACTGTGGTTCAAAATGCCCTGGTTTTTGTGCTGGTACTTTGTATCCTAATTTTCTGTGTGCCTGCAATCAAACATTGAGCTTCCCTATGTCAGAAAAATAGCCAGTACTTAAAGAATCAAATATGAAAGCCAGTGATACCATCCTTTGAGCAGAAGTGAACTACTGTGAGTCCTTGTGACTAGGAAGTTAAAAAGGACAGTTTGATGGTGCTGCTCCATTCATGTCTGCAAATCGGCAATTAAGTCATAATAATAAAATACAGAAAGTTATTTGTAAGTTGCCTTTTAAATTACTCCAATTTGTGTTAGCAAAGACATCTAAAATGGAGGTTTGAAAACATGACAGCAACAATATTTCAGCGACAATGCAGTGCACATTCCGAAGAAATGACAAAACCTTGTGGCAGTATTTGATACCACAAAAATACCCTGGGAAAGGAGAAAGGTTCGCTGGGCAGATCAAGAAGGCAATATGAAGGAATCAAGAAAAGCAGTCAATTGGACTGTATTAATTCCACTCCCCCCCCCTCCAAAGCAGCACACAATACTAATCAGACAAAGAGGTGTATTGATAAGCAGAGGTGGATGATAGACAAGTGAAGAATAATTTATGAGACTCATAGAGATAAAAGGAAATTAACAGTTTAAGCATAAAGTAATCATGTGCGTATGCATGTGTCCATGTGTGTTAGTATGAATGCATGTGTAAGTATACAGACACGTAAGAAAGACATTTCTTTCTGTAAGAAAGAAATCTATTTTTGCCTCTTTAATATTATGCTTCTAAAAGAAATCAAATGCAGTCATGGCAGAGCCTCAGTACTTGGATTACTAGTTCAGCATCTAAGGAACACACTACCAATAAGAATGTAATTCTTTCCTTGTTAATACTGTTGAGAATTAATAGATATATGTGGAAGGAGAGAATTTTAGATGATCACAGGAGGATCACATAATTTATATCCAGTCAAGGAGAAGAGCAGAAGAGGAAAGCTCAAGGTAGCTGGTGTTGGTGAAAGTTTATTTTTGTGAAGTTGTTGAGAACCGTACAGGGTGCCTGCCATGCATTAACCTGTTTGGATGAAGATTCACAGCAGGTTGCTTCAGTATATTGGTGTCCTCTGCAAATCATCTGGACAGCTGGGACCATGAAATTTACCCAGATCCAAAAAAAGTTGACCCTCACCAAACCTCAGTGCCCTCTAAGGCCATATGTGCAGACCACTTCACATTTTGCACTTGTTTTGCCACTGTGGAATGACAAAAATGCTCTTGTCAAGTGGACATGAGATTTTCAGGTCCTTCCACACAGAAAACATGTCAGCAAAACTTGTCAGATGTTTTTTAACTACAGCATTATAGACACATTTTTCCTTTGTTTTTAGTGTCACCTTCTGTACTTTGACATAAATAAATAAATAAAAGTCAAAAGCCTACTTGACTCAATTTCGTATTTCTGAAGCAAGTATAATCCCATCAGTTTGCTTCCATCATTTGTAGTAAACTAGTCACTAATCTAAGACAGGTGCCTCTGGGTGATAACATTTAGTCCTCTAGTAGAAAAGTGGGTGCAAAGTTAAACCACATGTTCTACTTAAAAATAAGTGAGGTGTGATTAGGCAAGGTCTTTAAAACATGCGCTCACACACACACACACATGCACATGCACACACGGTTTGCAGGGAAAAGATGCTGACACTTGCAGTCTGTACTGTGTAGTTATGGTCTGTACTTAACTCTTTGCCAGGCGGAATCTGTGGGGCAAAAGGTTAGGTGGAGCTCATTACTGTGGACAGCTTTTAAAACAAAAGTGATAATAGGGACATTCTTAGGATGATGTGTTTCATTAATATTTGCCCACTGCTGGAGTGTGTGAAGAGCAAAGGAAACCTTACAGCTTATTAGTGATATCTGTTGGAAAAGTAGATAAACTACGGATGCCTTAACATACCCGTTTATTAATATGTATACATCTCTTTTCATTTTTGTGAGCGATTTCTGATCAGTTGAATTTTATCTGTCATTGTTAGGAGGAAAAAGTCTAGAAGAAGTCCACCAGCTCTCTAACAATTGCTTTTAATGTCATTTCAGATTGCAAGGAGCACTTATGAATACCTAAAATATGGAGTTTTAAAAAAAAGACTGCAGAAACTCAGCAATTCAGGAACTGTAGTCACCATATACTCCCTTACTTCTGTACAAAATGCTTGTCAAAGGCTTTCAGTTCTGAATTCTGCCTTTTTTTCTCAAGAGGATAAAAGGTCTTATTGCCTGGGTGGGTTACAGAGCAGCGGAGACTCAGGCCAACATGTCACAGTACAACAGAATCCAGGAACCTGCTTCCAAAATACAAAGGGGACAGAGTACTCTTCTTGTGTTTGGATTAATTATTGAATACTGTACAACATCATTTGGAGTAGAAAATCACAGGAAAACCAATAAATTGTTTCTGTAAGAATGCATTTGAGGCTTAAGTTGCAAATGTTTTGAAAGAAGGTAGAAAACCAGATTTGTTTTAAAAATTGAAAACAGTTATTGCAGTCCTGCTAGTAGCTTCAGAGTCTGAACCATCATAGATCTAAATGTCTTCAAATGTTGGCAAAAGAGCAATGGAAAATTCATGATGCAGTATTTCAACATAGATGTTCACATCATCCGTTATTTGAGGATCACGGCATTCCAGGGAAATTAATAGCTTATCCCCATTTTACAGACAAAGAGACGGAGTTTCCATGACTCACCTACAACCGCTCAGCCTCACAGTGACACTGCCATGGGTAGAGCTCCTTAATATTTGCTTTCATGTCTTCCTATACAAATTCTAGGCGCACAAGGAACTATTACAGCATGTAAGAAGCCTTTGAGTGCTGAATTATTTACATCTGTGCTTGAAGCCTTGTTTCAGAATAAAACTATTAAAATTTAAATGTTCTCTCACTCCACAAAATTGTATACTAAATCTATACTCCGTAGTGTAAAGAGAAACTTTGGTTATCTGTGAACTCAAGTACACATACTTATATTGTCTTATTGCAAAACAAGAGAGAGTCTGATCCACGAAAGGAGGTGATGTTTTTCATCGGTAGTGAATAGGAATATCCTTTAGGAATAACTAAGATATTGAAAATGGAAGATTTCAATGATATTGTACCAGGTGTAGCACGTCAGTAATATGCCTCTGGAAAGCCTTACAGAGGGTGTAGAAAGTAAAATAAAATTGTTAAATCAGAGTTGTGAAATGAAAATTGACTAAAATTGATCTTTTTTAGAATTAGTTTTCACTGGAAATTGAAAACATACTCGCTTTTGCTCCAAATCTGAGAAACACCTACCAGAAAGTCGAGCCATCTCATGAAATTAAAATTTTAGGCATCATGACTTATCCATCCTCACAAAGCACACCGAAGACCTTGGAGCACACCTCTGCTGGCCAGGAGAAATCTCTCTCTCTCCCTAAATGCGGAGACTGCAGTGCACTGCAGCTCAGGCTATCGCCACGTCCCTCCACCACAGTGAAGGGGAGCAGGAGTGGGCCACACAGTTCTGTAAGAGAGAGAATTTCATTCCACAAGTGTAAATGAAGCCTAAACAAGACCTATGAAATATGAATCTATTACAGATGGGTGCTTTTTTTCCCCCAAGTACAGATTTGGATTTTCACCCCTCTTCTCCTCCTATCATATGTTGCTTGTTTTAGTGGTTGGCAGGAGGGAGGGGGAAAGGAACTAACAACATGTGTGCCTATCATCACCCTGACCACTGCGCTTGGATGTCTAACTCGCTCCCCTTTGCTTTGTCTGCTTTTTGTCTTTATCGTGCTCAATCCTGTGAACACTTATGTGTGTGAGATTTCTGCCTGTGTTGGCTTCAGCTGGGCTACTCATGAGAGTAAAGCTGCAAACACGATGCTCACAACACAGAGCCCTTTTGTTGTTTCTTTGATCTGCCCTCCAGTTAGGTTGGTGCAAAAAGAACAGAGGCAGAAGCAAACTTCTGTGCCCTCCAAAAAGCCCAACAAACCAGGAGGTCTTCCCTCTAGCACATCAGAATGATACCTCTCCTAGAATACAGGCTTTTTGACACAGGGTAGAAGGGGAGAAGGAGAAAATGTGCAAAAGAGCAGAGAGAGAAGATAGATTCTCCCTCTTGCAGCTTTCAGGCTTGCTGCCACCGAAAGGTGGGGTGAGGGAAGAGCTAAAGGGACTCCCTAAATGGCTGGTGTCTTTCCTGGGAATCAGGCTGCCAGCTGCACATGAGGTGCTCGCATCAGATCTTCTCTGCCCTACCTTGCCCCCCAGAGCAAAGCTCACTCCAAGACTTTCTGCAAGAAAAATGTACCTTACTCTAGTTGTGCAACACCGAGCACGATAGATCCATGAGACAACACAAGAACTGTTAAAATGAAAGTAATATCCACTTCACTGAGACTAAATTGATGTAGTCCTTTCTTACATTTTAATTAAAAAACCAGCCCAGTTGTATAACCTGTACTAAAGGTGCCTGTATTAAACAGGCTAAGGATCAGTTAACTGGCAGATCCTCTAAAAGTAACTGTAAATGTGGAATTAGCATGTTCTGGGGATTTTTCTGCTGAGGAAGAAAGAAGATTTTTCTTCTGAAGAAGCCTTATCTTAAGCAATACTATTAATTGTCTGGATTATTAAAAACTTTCCCTTTTATCCCATTTACATAAAAAATTGGGCTTTCATCTAAGTATTTCATAAAAAAGAATGAAAAGAAATGTGAGAAGAAATGATTGTTGGAAAAGCAAACACTGAGTCAGAAGTTTTCAGTTTTTATTTTTTTTCCAAAAATTCTAACTACTGGTTCAGATGACCACTAACAAATCTGTGGTTCTCTGCCCTGGCTTTCCTTTCTTCCAGTGGTCTGCTGCCAAACATTATCAAGGTGCACACCAGCACCTTCCAGGTGAGGAACTGGGAGACCTTTCCCGAGGTATTCATTGGGAAAGGTGTGACTTGCCACATGTCTGGTTCATAAGAATGTTTGTGCTACATGGGGCTGATCTGGGCTACTTAAGTGACACACATTTCAGTAAAATCCAACACAGGCTGCATGCACAGGAACAAAAGGCCTAGCTCGGTCTTACAGAATATGTCAAAGGATGCAATGACACTGAAAAAGTCTTCTAAGAAATGGAAAATCATTCACTGAACCTTAGCTGTAAGTGCAGTCCCATAGCTAAGTTGTCAACATGGTTATTGGATGGAGAGAGGGAGAATGAGATGTAGAGTTTGAAATTACTCCGCAGGGCAATCGTTTGAAGACCTACCTCCTCTGGAAACAATGAGGTAATTGTGGATATCTACCTGCCTGACCTCCAAGAGTTTTGTCACTGAATCCCTCAGGAATTGAATTAAGTGCAGGGTGAACACACAGGGACATGGAGAAGTTAGAAGAGAAGCAGAGGACTCCTCATCCCAGCTGTTCTTGCAATTAGACCACAAATACTTTATTGCCCGAGAGACTGAAACTCAAGCATAACACACAGAGCCATCCTAGCTGTGTATAAGCTTAGGCAGAGAAACAAAACTGGCTGAAGAATTCAACCAGCTAGGGCTAACGTTTATGTATACTGGTTAGCAAACTGCTGGCAGACATGAAGAACAAACATGCGTTAATCTTTAAAAGAAAAGAAATAGACTGTCGAGGCCTGTCAGCTTGCTTTCAAGGAGCCATCCTTAATGTGATCAGGCTGAACTAGTCCAGCATTTTGACTTCCACAAACAGCTCAGCTGTGGGAGCCCGCAGCCAAAACCACAGGGTTCTGATGCCGTAGCTGTTACATAAAGACCCTATTCCTATAGCACTATAAATGCAAATGATTGTGAAAGGATACTCAGTGAGGTTCAGTAATAATTCAAATCACAAATCCTTTTGCCATGCAACTCATATAATATGATATTTTTATGGAAGCCCTTCTCCCCCTCCAGACGGCATTAAATTGTTATTCATATTTCAGATTAAAAAATTCAGGAAGAGTATTAAAAGACAGACAGCGATAGCAAGATAGATTCAAGGCATGTGCATATGCCTCATGCCTACTATAGCAAGTGCTCCTACTCTAGAAATATAAAAAGGAAGTCAACTGAACAGCATGAAAAGGGATGTAAACATGGAATTAAAAAGATCAATCCAATCTCCAAAAGTACAGTAGCATTTTTAAGGGAAGGGTGTGTAATTTGAACAAACACAGCCGAAGGCAAGAATTAGCACCATATTCATAATCACATAAATTAAGATAAATAAGGTTGGTGGAATTACACGATGCTGTTTGCTCTGAAGAACAGTGAAGCAGAGAAACAAGGATGTCTCAGGCTTAGCACCAATTGCTATACTGACTGGCAGCACTGGCAGACTGCTAGTGCTTTTAAATGCATTACTAAAGAAAATAACCACGGTACAAGAATCAGTGCTACTGAAACTCTGGCTACGGAACTCCACAGATAGCCATCAGCATTTGCAGGTGCAAGGGGAGGCATATTACTCTTAAACAGCTCATTCATTTTAGGTCTCAGTTCATTTGCTACTGAAAATATGAAAGCAGTACACTGGAGAGAAAAGCTATGTTAATATGTGTATCCCAGTTCTCCAACAAGAAGACTTCTTTTGAAAGCTTATCCATGTGGTTGGAAGGATGGTAAAATGTTATTTTAGAGCCTTCACTAGTACAAAGTAATCTGGTGGTTTTTTTGGTTTTTTTTTTTTTTTTAATGTTTTGGTTAATTTATTTCTCAAAAAAGTATTTTTATGCAGCTCTTGATGCTGAATTTGATCTAATGAACCCAGAAGCATTAAAGAAAGCCAAAGTAGGATCAGTCATTAATATTAAAATGCAGAGTCCAGCAGATTCAGAGAGAAGCTGGCATACTCAGAAATGATGCTCTGTCACTGAGGAGGAACTGAGCCTCTCAAATAAAGTGTGCCAGGGCTCTGCCAGGGCTCTGAGCTGCCATTGCAAGCATTGTGGTGCAACAGAAGATCTGCAGAGAGAAATAGTTGATTGTCAGTCCCCATCAGGTGTATGAGAGGTTTTGCTTTGTACCACTTCCATGAACTGAACATCCACCAGCACTGGGCTGTAACAGCAATTAGTGGTTGGAGTGTGTTCAGTCTCCTGAATCGCATCCTCCAGTTTAGCTCCTGCCAACAGTAATCCAGTTTGCATCCTTGGGCTGCTCTCTGCTATGACCTGAAACACAAGGCAAGGGCAACTAGACTTGCTTCCAAAGTGTGCTCCTGACCAGAACTAAGATGCCAGTATAGACACACTTGGAGGGAAGTCCAGACACACACTGTGAAGTCAGTGGGCTTTGGGGGGACTGGACAAAGCTCAAACAGCCACAGTCCTGGGAAAACTGAAGTGAGGATCAGTCTTGTAATCATACAGAACCACAAACCAGAAAACAAACTCTGTAAGCTTTGTTTTGAAGTTCCAGATGAATTTATTTCACTTGGAAGTTATGGATGTTGGAGAACTGGAAAGATCAAGACCATCTAGGTAGGAGCATTATAATAATGTTTCTTCCATGTGGCTAATGAGAAAAGACATATGAAAAGATGTGTAAAGCATAAGAGTTAAGGGTGAAACACTGTTGACATTGATAAATCTGAACTGATTTGGTTTTGTTAGGTCTCCTCCAACTGTCACAGAACAGCTGCTATTCAACATGTCTGTATTTTCTGCCTTTTTGTAAGTGCAATTCCATTAGCTCTGAAGTTCTTCTCTTATTCTAGAAAAGTCCTGGTTTCACACTCATTAACAAATTACTGGGACTCTTTAAGGCAACAGTTGGCTCTTCAGAAGGAACTGCCTACAGTGTTTTTAATGCTTTCTTGACTCCTGTGTCCTTGATAAGAATCAAGATACTGCCTCTGAAGCTAAACCACTAAAATTAAGCTTTTACCACCTCCAGCATTTTTCAGTGTTCAACTGCTTCAGGCAATAGTGCCAGAGCCTCCTTGCAGGACTCTGGGCTGGGGCAGAGGAGGCTGTGGTTGGTACAGAGGAGCTCCCCTTGTGTCTTGCTTCCCTTACAATTGTCAGAAATAAAGAGAAAAAAGGAAAGAAAAGACACAGGAGTGCAGAGATAAGAGACAGAGCTCAGCTTTGCTTTGATCTCCTTGTCTGTTGCAGGCAGAGGAGATCAAAGCAAAGAGGCATAACGGGAAGCACGTGAGGTGGGCATGCCTCTAAGAGGTTGCCACTTGGAGTGCCTTGGCTCTGCATTTTGGCAATATGGCTCCTGGTGAAAACTGCATCTTCTTGAGCGAGAGCTACAGCAACCTGGCCAGAGGGCAGGAGACTTATTTTTGCTGAGAGAGCGCATGGAGTTGCAGCAGCCTTTTCTCTGGCCAACCTTTCAGCTCACGGCGTACACCAAGAGCCAGCATGACCTTTGCTGCAAGACTTGCAGTGGAATTAGTCTCCATTTACACGAGCATAATTGAGTCCAGGCCCACACTTGGAAGGCCTTGCTGGAATAGAATTATCCTCCCATTACACTGGAAAAGCAACTTGTAGCAACAAAACTCCACTGTCAGTGCTCACTTTCCTCAGGCTTGCCAGACAAAGTAGGGTGGAAATGGCAATAGGGTGTTTTTGCCAGTTTACCTGCAATGATATTGAAAGCTTTTGCTTATGCCAGTCACAGATCACACCTCATTCTACCCTTGAACGACACAATTATGCCAGAAAAGTCTGCTGTGCAGGCTTAAGAGGGAAAATGTGGTTCCATTTTATCACATTGGAGTTTTCTCATTAAACTTATTTGGACTGGGATTAGGCTATTAGAGAAAATTTAACCCCAAATGATTGGAATGGAGAGAAAACCAAATTAAAATATTCTCATATGTTACAAAGGAAACAGCCCCCAAAGAAATTATAGAAAATATAAAAATGTATAGATTTATGGGGGGAAAGAGGTAAAATTGTAGAATAATTCAATAAGCTATCCTAGTCAAAATAGCACTACCCGGAGAGAAAAAAAAAATAAGACATTAAAAAAAAAAATGTGAAGTCCTTCCTATACTCAGATAATGCTTCTTTTATTGCTAGGACCTGCACTATTCATATTTAGTAATCCACAAGTTAGAGTCAATAGGCTTGTTTTAAGGTAATTGTTTAAGGACACTGTTACTACGTGTAAACAGGATTCAATGTGAAAATGATGTCACCATACTTGAATCAAATATATACGTGGGTTTATATTGAATATATAAGTAGTCAGTATGGGCTTTCTTTACATTCTTGGCTTGTAAGTATATGTATGGCTTCAGAATCCTTGATTAATTAGTATTTTTTGCTACTAATTTCATTAGCTCTTTTTAACTCCTTTTTTCCCTCAAACTTTGATTTGTCTTGAATTTTATAGATTTTTATAGACACTGAGTGCTCTTTAGAACTGGTGATACACTGTTGCCAGAATGGGGATAAAAATATTAAGACAGTTCTACAGATGCAGACCATCGGCAGTTGGGTGGCTGAGTGGCCTGGGTGCAGTCAGGAGGTCCCAGGAGATGGCTCCATCAGGTATTTATTGTCTTACTAGTACCTCCTCCCTACTCATCATCATCTAGAGCTTTCACTCCCCTCTGCCTGTCTTCCATCCTTCTGTGTTTTCTTTTGATACTTCTCTTTTCCTTCCTTTACTTTCTTTGCTCCTTCTTTACTCTTTGTCCTTTCTTTTTTCTAACCTGTTTTTGTCTCACACCTTCTCATGGCTTCTTTTCCATAACTGCTTCCATCCCTTCACAATATGGTAGCGCTCTCTCAGCCTCACTCTTTTTTCCAGCCTTCATTTGTACTTTTTCTAATTCAACAACCCTGTCTTCTCACCAATGCGTGGAATTGTTCATTACACCCTCCCATCGATTCCTAAATTATTTTTGTTAGCATTCTTCAGTTACTCAGCCTGGACTGGAGGAGCCAGAGCTGGTAAAGGAGGATAGATTTAGCCTCAAAGGTAGGGAGGGAAGGACCTCCCTGCACATTCAGCACTCTGACCCTCCTGTAAAAATGGAGTTTTATTTTTATCCTACCCTTTGCCTTTACTCTTGTATTGCTATCAGCATGTTAAGGCAACACAGATCCAACATTTCTCCTTTCCCATCCAGCACATCAATATACAGATAGGCGTCAGCTTTAATTACCTCTATCCAGCAAATGTAACACAAAATGAAATGGCTTGTGCCCAGCTTGCAGAATTGCTGAGCACTCACAGCTTGGGCTTGATGGCAAGGTGCTGCAGATGATTGGAGTGGAACAAAAGGAAAGGCTAGAAGCAGGGTCAGGCACAGGATTCGCCTTTTCTGGGTTGTACTGTCAAGGTCAAAGCACAATAGCAGCAAAAGTCAATCATTTCCTTCATGGTCCAGCCCTGTATCTGGCAACAATCCAGTTTGGCAACTGGTGCTTAGGGCCACAATCTTTTTCTGTGTTGCCAGTGCTGGTTTCTTGCGTTTGGCTACCAGACCTATGGCATATGTACGTTGTACTCCCAGGTATTGCATGCTGTTCTTGGGCCTTAGGGTGCTTAACATTTTTGACAAATCCGTCCCATAACGTAATGAATTGGACGTAGAGCTGAAGCATCTTCTGGCTGGACAAGTTAATCCTTACTACCATAGAAATGAAAAATACTGTTAACTGAGATAACATATTGGTCAAAAAGAAAAAAAAAAAGCCCCAGAGCTGGAAAGAAATAAATCCTAGCTGCAGAAGTCTTGTGTATTATGGAGCTGTTTAGACATTGTGTTGATTTTTCAAAGAGTATAAACTAGCAGCCCTTTTGGCTTTGAAATGTTTTAAGTAGCTTTTTATATGACAGTACCATGAGATATTCATTTGTCTGCAGCAGGCTGAAGGAAGGAATGACTGGATCTCCCAGACAGGAAGATATAAACAGACCTTGAAGAGGTCAGATGAATTCATGTTTCATAACAGCCTGAAGGGAGCCATTGCAGAGAGGTTAAAGATGGTTAAGCATTTCTCCCTATGGATCCAGAAGCAGAAGTTTAAACCTCACTCCAGACTCGTGTCAAAGGTTTCCCTAATCAACTCAGATGTAAATGGCTATTTACTACCTCAGGCCAGGAAGCCAGAGGCAGGTGGACAGAGCACTAGCTATATCGCTGCTTGTATGTTACTTTTGACAGAATGCTGACTTACTAGGCTGATAGGCGTATGTTGATGTTTGGCCCTTGACTGAAAAGAGAAAACCATCTCTGAAGCATCAGTGTTAATTAGCCAGAGCTCCATGGGGTTGCTGTGCTTATACCCAAGGGTGCCCTAGCAACATAAAAGAGACACAATGCTTTAGAGTCTAATCAATATCTCTCATGGCTAGGGAGTGTTTCCCTGGTGCATATTTTAATCAGTCCAGTTTGGTGAGTGATGAAATAATATATTTTTGTAGAATTTATTGCAGGTTGGAAAAGAAAGAGCGGTCAACAATCAGGCTGCCAATACTCGTAACAAATCAAATCCACATTTTAGCTTAGCATTTTAAAATATTTACTGGTACTAGTTTTCCACCTCTTAACTCTGTAAGAGGTTTCTAAAAAGCAAAAGATAATTAAATTATCATATAACGCCAGCAAACAATTGTAACAAATCTTCTCTTGCTTAAATATACTCCCTTCTTTTCTTCCCAGGACTACTTCAGAGTTTTTCCAACACAGGGTTTCATCCATGAAACAGAAAATACAGACTATTTTGTGGTGGGAAACATGCTAAAGGCAAGCAGCTGTGGCAATCTGAGACTATTTTCAAACACAGTCATCCTGCTGCTGTATGTGCCGTTCAACACATTTGAGAATTTAAAGTTCCCTGCTCAACCGACTTTGCAATTTGTTTCCTTCACAGTGGCAGCACTATGTACTGGAAACCACCTATTGCATAGTATCCAAACCCAAAGTGATACCAAAGACTCAGGCTAGGAGAAGAAATTAATTCCTTCTCATGCAAATACCTCCTGAAAGTCATAGGTCGCCTAACCAAACCTACTAATTATACCATCACTTGGTTTTTCACTTTGATATTGTATATGCAGTTCAAACTACTGACAAGTTCAGTAGCCACACGGTGGCTGATAAACTTGTAAATGTGTGCACCAAATTCGGGGAAAAAATTTGATAGTTTCATTGATACTCTCCCTGCATCTGCAGCCCTTATGTTTGTGTTAAAACTGGACTCCAGGCTAAAAGATGAGCATGAAAGGAAATAATTATAAATTATCTGCATAAAATCTGCAACAAATTACCTATAAAACTATAACTATCCAAACAGGATGACATTTACTTTATAGGTTCATGACTTCCTTTCTTTAAAGTTAGCTAAGAAGAGAGTAAAGTAATTACAGTTCTCTTTTGATTGATTAAACATGACATATATGCTAATATGAAAGTAACTTCTGTCCTTTGTTACCCAAGCTTCTGGTTTAAAGCAATTTTGAAGATAACAGATATAATCTCATCAGTGCTGCCATTTCTAACGTATATGCCAAGAATGTAATTCCTTTGCCTTTTTTCTCCAAGAGAGAAAGCATATTTTATCCTTCATGGTTTGAATTTTGGATACAGAAGTCAGATGATATTACAGCCGTAAATCCTTGGCTTCTTTGCCATTATATGTCAGGAAAGGTCTGTGCCACCGGTAGAATAAATAGTTCTGCTTTTTCACAAATGTTGTCCCACTGATTTGAGGGAGATTATCTGACTGAATAAGGTTGATGGGATATAGTCCAGTGGGGAAAAAAGAAACACCTGCTAAATTTTGCTTGAAAGTACAACACACTGCACAACGGTGTCCATCAGATTCACTTTTACTTAGGTCTGGCTCTAGTATCAGGGGCCTTTCACTGCAACTGGGACTTACGGGACTCAACCTCTGTGAAGTTTTTCTGCTCCATAAAGTTTTTCCCTAAAATTAAAGTTTTATCTGTCCTGTAATGCCTTGCCTTGATGCCTTTATGCACTCTAAGTTGCTTCACTTTAATATCAGCATAGCACTTGTATTTATAGACTGTGGATGTGTCCCTTCTTTGTCACTGCTCATGTAAATGGAATGGGTTCAATTCCCCAGATTCTCCGAGGCTTTTCTTACAGGACAGATCCTCAGCTCTCACACCGTCTGCTTGTGCCCCTTCTTTTTATTCTCTAGGTCCAGCCTGTATTTTCTGTAATTGCTGAGACCCAAACTGAGCATGACATTCTTGCTGCAGTCACACTAATGCTGAACAAAAATGAACTTCAAACTCTCTGAACTTACAAGAGACATCCCAAAAATCCATTCACCAAATAGATGTGCTTTTTTTCCCCCAACACTGCATCGTATTACACACTTAAATTAAACCCAGTGGACCAAATTCCTCCCTGGATTAAGTTTAGTAATGTCTGTTGAGTCCAGTGAGAGAATTTGGGCCATTAGCTATTACCATTTCCAGTTCCCTCCCTGAAGCAATGCTCTTTTACTGATATTAATATTTCCCTACAGCTTATTAACTTCATGTAGAAACTTGGCAGGAACGCCATCCCAGTATCCAGTTTCCCTAATTCTCCAAACAAACAAACACATCTCTGGTAAAGGTCTGTCCCTTTTCTATTCCACCCACACATTCCACCCTACCACAAAGATGCCTGGCATTCAGGTTAATGCTGAAGCTGTGGCAGATGACCCCTAACACGGAGGGAAAAGGGGTTCTCTAATAATACTGGTTTTGGAGGTGATGACCCTCAAGGAAAAGTACAACAAGTTGTCGGAGATTTTTTTCTGTCTTGGATCACACACAGCTTGTAGGACACACAGGGAAAATGGGCAGTGGGGAGGGAAGCATGCCCTGGGGATGGGGAGGGAGAAAAGGGCAGTGGTTCCCCTGCCTGCAGCAGCCTCCTGGGCATGGGGGGAAAGCGGGGGCTTTCACAGGGCACCAACTCGGCTTTGCTACCAGAGAAACTATAATGTGCAACTACTTTCTTAGATACTCCAGCAATTAAATTTCTTTGATTTTTTTTTATGATATTTGGAAATTGAAATGAACAGAGACTAGACTCGTACATAGCACTGCATCAGAGATTTCATATGCACTGTTAGGGAGGTATCAGGCCAGCTTGCAGCATTTTCACCTAAAGGCAAGGACAGGATACACAGGGGCTCTCTTTCTGAGACCTTCCCTCTGTGTTTCTGTTTTTCTTGGCTAGCAGTACTAGCATTGCCATGGTTTTGTGTTTGGTGTGTTACATCTGATAGGTAAAATGAAGATGCAGCCTAACTTCATTGCTTGGAGAATTGGAAACTACTGAAAAAGGCTTCCAAGGAATAAAAGCCTTGAAATAGAGTCTTGTTACTGGAAAAGTAGAAAAGAGGTTGATAACAAAGTTATAGAAACATAGACTATGTTAGAGGGAAAAAAAAAAAGTTTCAGTTTCTATATTTTCCCCGTTATTTCCTAAGGTACAAACACAAATCACTGAAAATAAAAGTATTACCCCCCAAAAATAGTATTACCCAAACTGCAGTATTCAGAGGGCACTGTCTTAGGTCAATAGAGAGATTTGTCAGCAAAGAAGAAAGCTTTCATAAATAAGAAGAAAAATTTTAATTTCCTTTTGTAGATTATCTACTTTATATAACCCTTAAATTCTGTAACACTTATAGAAGGATCTATAGTAATAGTATTACAGAAACACAGTGCTGGGTCCTTGACTTTTGTACAGTATTGTATCACCTCAATTTTTTCTTGGCGCAGTGCTAATTTACACTAGTTAAAGATCCAGACCAGAGCAGTTTTCAGGAGGAGATGACTGATTCATGAAGTCTAAGTGACTGAATACAGAAGTAATTCATTAGCTCCATGCTATATGTGAAAGCTTGACCAGAGATGACTGCAAAGTATGGCATATGTGGGCTAAAAGAAAAAAAAAAGTAAAAGAACAAAATTTAGGAAAGCCCATAGCAAATTTACTTTGTGTTTAATAATAGATTTGCAACTTAATTTATTTTGGTGTGACTTTAAGTAATGCAAGAGGAAGAAATGGAACAGCAACATTCTAGCACTGACCATGCATCTTGGTTTTCTGCAAGAAATGCATTTTATACCAAGCTTGCTTTTCTTATATACCGTTAAGATAAACTATCTCTGTCTAGTGTGCTTGTTTTCAGTTAAGCTCATCTCTGATGCAAAAAACAGCTGTTTACTGTGTTTCTGTTCTGGGTTTATCTCTAACTCCTTTTGACCATTAGTAGCATGGAGAAAGTCCTGCTGGAAGGTAAAATCCATAAAAGCCATGATATGTCCCAGGTGAGTTTATGCTGGTTCCAGTATGGGGACATCTGAACGGTACAAATCTCCGCTTCCTCAGTCTAAATTTAAATTAATATTGGTGCTTTGAATCCAAGGTCTTAATTATTACATAATTAGATAAAACAGTAGTACATAAAATGATCTTTCTTTGCTATAACTTCTCCAGGCTTCTGGAAATCGTTGATTAATTTATTGAAAAGATTGCTTAGCTCCTCCTTTCTCCACCCAGGTCTGCAATGGTGAAACATCACTTAATTCATTTTCAAATTGTTCATCAAGAGCACCCACAAAAGGAGTTGAGAAGTAACCCACTGTGTAGTGCTTACAGACCTTGTGTAGATGAACTGCTAGTTCATCTACTAGATCCGTGAAATAATTTTCCCTCTTTTTCTTTGGCCACTTCTCAATAGTCTTTTCAGAACATTGTCAAAGGTGTTTTAAATTATTTTTTCTTTCTTTGTGAGCAATGTGCCTGAAAAGCTCTAATAGATTAGGGAGGCATGTTTTTCTTTGCTAGGTAGACACTGTCTTCATTCTATTATGATTCTCATTTATTTATTTTTGTTTCACAATACCCTTGATATTAAGAAAAGAAATTGGTGTTCAATTCCCAGGATCATCTGTAGCTCTCTTATTAAAGATAGTCACTAGTGATGAGGCACAGTAGTTGATTTTAATGAGTCTGAATTTTAGGGTTTTTAGCAGTTCAACCATTTCATATTTAGGCTCCTTTGGAACCCCTGGAAATAGACTCCTATTTTAATAACTTGTGGTTCTCTATTTTTTTCCTTCTGTTCCAGTATGTCCTCTGTTGATATTGCAGCCTCTGACAGTACCTCATCTTTATTTCCAGAAAAGATACGTCACCCAGCATCCTCTGTGGTGAAGACAAAAGCAAAGAAATAATTTAATTTCTCTGCAATGTCTGTATATTCCTTAATTGCTCTCATTAATCCCTAGTAGTCCAACAGACACACAAATTTTTTCAATGACTTTCTAGGTAATCTATCAAATCACACTAAAATATCGCTTGAGGTAAGATACACATTAGGATTTGACATATGTTTTCACATTTTTCATAGGTAACTCACTGCAATCTAGGTAAATCATTTTGCATAGACAGTCTATACGTGATATTTAACTTGGTTTGAAAGCAGAGCAGGCCCAGTTGCCTCTTGTCACAAATACTCCTGTATGTTCCTGCTATTAGTAATCCCTAACATTTTGCAGTTGGTGATTTCAAAGCTTTTTAGGGATGTGGGCAGACATGATTATTTCCAATTTTATAGGTAGGAAAATGAGCGATATGCATAAGGCCCTGGTGTTACTTGTGGCTTGCCCTGTTGATACTGCTAGTAGACCTCCCACTGCCTTTGCTAGACCTACGGTTGCATCCGATCTCCCAGCCTTCAGCCCCAGCCGCACTTTCTTAGATCATTAGCACAGTCTGACAACACGGCCGTGTACTTCTCAAAGATAACACTTTCAGTGAAATGGAACCAACTTACATTGTTTCTTAGTAAGTGGCAAAATATTTTTTCCCCATGATAATTATTAAGGATTTGTAGACAGCTCAGGAAAAATGGAAAAGAAAGACTACTCTCTAACTGTGTAGTCATAAATTACATGAAGTACTTTTCATTATAAAGCACTACATTTTTTTCTAACCCTTTATGAATTCTCTTCATTTACCCTGGGGAGTTGTAATGTAAACTGACATCTTATTCTCTTCTCAAAAAAATCACTGGTATTCTCTTAGAACATTTTGCCTAGAAATACAAACAAGCAAATAAAAGCAACACACCATACAAGACTTTTTTTATGAAAAGGTAAACTATAACATCTGTATGGCAGTGACTGAAAAAGCTCAAGCATCACATGTATAGAAGTAACGATGACTGTCACCTATCTCTTTAGTCCTGTGGAAAGGGGTATCTAGATGTTATTAACTTCCTTAAAGAATGAGGAATATGCCAGAAGCATCAACTACTTGCTATTCATATATTATGTGTATTATGGTTATGATTTACATTGCCTGACAAAGAAATAACACTTTCATTTTCCTTAGCTCAAATAATTGTGAAGAATTTTCGTATTTTCGACTTATTTGAACCAGTTAAACAGCTCAAAGGCAAGTTTTTTCCACTCCTAGTTTTGAATAACACAGAAAACTGGCTTTGTACCCTTAGGCTACTTGGATTTAATATCAAATTCTTACCTTGCACAGGGTCAGAAAAAAAATAAAGTTTATAAAATTGGACTCATATGAAGAATGAGTTTCTATCTTTTAATACTACCAAACAATCTGAAAATTATTTAAATTAAGACAACCAGCACTCCAACATCTGCCAGCAAAATGCTTAAATGCCAAATGCAACTTTACTGGCATAAGAAAATAATAAGTGGAGTTCAATTTGTGTCAGCATAGCTCAGGAAAATAAGATATCATGTCTTGCTGTCTGCTTGATGTCAGCTTCTCAGATTCAAACCCTAATGCCTCATCTTAGGCTGTCCTTACTGGAGGCTGCCAAATAGCAAGGTTCAGCCAGAGTTCATGCAGCTACTACAAAATAGCTTTTTTTCCTTCTCCTTTTTCAATCATTATGAACCTTCTGCTTTATATTGTACACACTTGATTATATCTATCCTTGAAATGTATACAACTCTATTAGCCTCTTCTCCTGTTCTTTTAACATACTGTAAATTCCTTTCTGTGCTTAGTTTGTTTTATAGCTCACAGAATTAAGCTTTTAAACTTTCACCGCACAGAGAAGATTAAGTTGTGTGATTGGCTACAAGTAGAAAACAAAGGAACAGGAATTCATATTAATGCAAAAAAGGAACAGAAGTATGAATACTTTTCTCACTGTGTAGACTTTTGCCACTTTTCTGCTAAAATACGATTCACCATCATAAGTAGGTCCCAAAATAGCTGGAAGCTGGTGCTTTCTAGAAAGGGAAGTTTAGCACCTCTCTAAAATGCCCATTCTTGTTCATCCTAAGAAGTCTAAATCTCCTTCTGCCTAAAATCTCATCTGTCATTGATATTAATATTTCAAACGAGACATTGTTCAAGCTTAAAATGAGCAATTTCAATTGTTTCATTTTCTTAAACTGTTCTGAATTGGCTGCATATAAAATTACTCCAAATGGAAGTTGGGGGACAGATAAGCCAAGAATTTTACGACACTATATGTAGTTTAGTACTGTCAAAATTTCCAGTCATATAACAGCATTTCAGAGAACTCAGCAAAGCCTGTTGTAATCTGCTTCCAGTAAAAAAAAAAAAACATGTGCAGGTTGGAGCATTAAAGTCATGACATACTAACACATATATTTTGAAGATAACATGATCCTTCTATAAAAATGACTGAAATTTTCTGAACACTTCAATCATAATAAATATGCAGACACACAGATGCATCTGTATACATGTGGAAACATATACAGAGAGTAAGAAATTTCAGTTTGTCACAGTGCTGCAAACAGTACAGTTTCAATAATTTTAAATTAACTGATGAGAAGTTAAGAAAAGCAGTGGCCTTAGTGTTTTCTGAAATACGAGGAAGATTTAAAAAATGTTTGGCTTAGTTCTATTTTCTTCCATTTCTGACTTGCTGTCCTTCTTTAAGGGAAACAAGTTTCTTCACTTAGGCTCATTCATTGTGAACTTATCTGGTATGAATTACTGAAACAGATTTGCAATATTCAATGTCTGAACAGATGAAACACTTTAATACCTTAGATGGCTTGTTTCTGGAATCAGACAGAGTGGCATATTCCCCAAACTTTAAAATATTTTATTCAAAATTCAAAGGCGGTTAAGATTAAAATTCCCAAATGTGTATTCTGGACCCCCTCCAAAAACATTCAGTCATTATTGGATATTGTCTTGATTAAAATTCCTGTTGGTTTGTTCTATGGTTAAAGAGTAATCTTGTATCTTAGCTTTGGAATGTATTCCTATCGTGCGACATCTATGAAGTCTGAATTAATATAAAGAGATCTCTCTCACTACCCAGCATGGGAAAAGGTTTAAAACATTTAGATTTCAGCAAAAGCAGTTCACAGAATGTGTTTTGCACTAACATTATCACTTAGCTGCTTCAAAATTTCCTGCAGGGATAGTGAAATGTTTATTTCTAAAGATTTGCTAGAAGCCTTTTCAAAAGAGTGTAAGTGAGATTAATATGCGTACTAGCCAGTAATTAGACCAAGAATTATTTCTTTTCTCTTTTATAGCTTCCCTTTCCACAGAGCCCTCATTTTTTGGTAAAGAAGCTATAGCCATTCCTGACTTAACTCAACTGAACAGCTTCTAGAAAAGCTACCATTCTCAGAACTTGCTTCCCGTGGACTCCAGGACTCCAAAGCTAAAACAGTAGGTCCGAGCAAGATGTGATTTCCCCACTCTCTTTTCCAAAGCCATGTGAGATTACATTTCCAGTTTCCAGCTACCATGGGACAAAAAAAAGGATATTTTTTCCCTTTGACTACTAGATCTCTTGACTAAGTCCCAGCCCATCTGAGCAGGGGGGACACATTTGTGCATAGGCCACTTAGAGGACAAAAGAGCAGACACAATCCTGCTCTCTCATTCCCACATCTAAAATTACACCTCTAAGCACAATTAAACTGTTGAAGTATTATTTAATGATTTTAAGCTGTTTCCTCTTCATCCCTGATATATACTCCTTTAACTCCTTTAAGGAGGAATCTTGAACCTGTGTCTGATATTTCATGAAGTACTGCAGAGAGGTTTGGTTTTCAGGTCTCCTAGAAAGAGTAGAAACAGAAATTCCACCTCGGATTCCATGAAGCTCTCCATGACAAAGTTTCATCAACACTCACCACCACAAGCTAGCAGTCAGTTTTTAAAAAAGTCAGTGGTTTTGTCCCCAGAGTTATAAATCTAGAATTCCCCAACCAGATCTCCAGGACAAAGTTACATTCACTTTAGACTTGTTTCCACACAGGAATTTGAAAAAAAATTGCTGTAGGACAGAAAAGGGGAAAAAGAAACATTTTGCAGTGTCCTGAGGGATAGTTTTAAGTGTACAGACAGTCTGCAGTAATTGACTTGTATGACAAGCTACCTAAAAACTGCAAGTCATACTAAAGTGAATTTGAATTAGAATTAGTCTCTGAATGAGTCTACAGAAAATTAGACTTAATCCACATGAAAAATACTCTTGTACTCTGAGAAGAAGTTCTCATACTGTGTATTCTTTTCTACAGATGAAAATAAAGCAAAAGTATTCTTCCACTATGCTAACAGTTGCCCAAACCTTCAGGAACCTCCTGTGCCCCCAGTATTGTGCCCACAGCTAACTGTTAGTATCCTGAGAGACAGGTAGGTGTTTTCTTGAGATGGGTACAACATGGAAAGCTACTTTTGAAATTTGGGATTTGTGTAACTTTGGAGGTTCCCCCACCCCGCCCCTGAGATAGCTAGATGGCAATATATGCAGAACATTTTGGAAAACCCAAGCTGAGGAATGCATTTTTACCTTGCTTCAGCTGTCCTTAAATTTAACGTGCATCCATTTGTCACTCTAAAAAGTGACTTGTATATGCCAGAAAAACTGAAGGATAGCAAGTATGTCAAGTTCTATGCTTTATAACCTTCTCCTCCTCCCCCTTTATGGTTTGAGATTCTCTCTTGCCTTTTTGCAGTCTGCCTGCCTATTTATCTAATTACAGTGCTCTGGTTTTGACCAGGATGTCATGGAAGGTATATTGCCCCAGAGGAGTTTTTCTATTTCTAACATGTTACGTTCTCAAAGTGAAAGCTCTCAGAGTTTGAGCAGATAGGACTCTCGTTTGGGAGGGACAAGGGCTGGATGGAGGAGACAGAATTCCCGCCTCAGCTTTGAAATAATCTTAGAGGCAAGACACTGGGCTGTGATGGACCTGCTATAGGCATTTAATTCCATACTTATAATTTATAGGAATTTTAGGTATCTTTCATGATTTGTTGACTTACCCAGATCACAGTGTAATAAGAATAACTTCCCTAAAGCCTTCTGCATTTTGGGGTGAGACTAACCCCATCTCCTTCAGTCTGTGGAGAACTAAGAAACAAAGAGTTGCAGTGCCCTGTCTGTTTTTTAATTGAGTGTATACTTGGCGAGTAGGATCTACCCCTCGGGTAGGAAGGAAGAGTTCTGTTTTTTCCTAAATGCCAGAACTGGAACAGTGGAAGGTATTCGGCAGTTTATAAGTTATCTTGTAAATTAGGAGCAGACTTTCAGCACCTATGTTCCAAACTGTATGTGCAGGTTACTAATTTGATTCCCAGTTACTTATGCAAGTTAGTTTTATTGATTTTAGTAATAGTATTCCTATAAATAAGATTTCTACCAGGCTCTTTAAAAATATTTTTTATATTTTTCTTGATAGTTTGGACATATTTTAGAACACATTTTGGATTTGCCTTTTCCTGTACCACTGATTATTGTTCATTTTACTGCTAAGTACTTTGTGGATCCTGGGTGACATAGCTTTGCAAGATTAAAAGATTTTTAATGTGCCAGTGAATGGATAGCAAGTGTCTGTGAGCTGATCATTCTAGCTTTTGTTATGTTGTTGCTTTCTTCCCTTAACACTTAACAGGTCTTTAATAGCATTGTTTTGATCTTGTTGCTACTCTGTTGAGAGCATTCGAACAGAATGTGCAATTAGTTAAGCAGTTAAGCCTTTGTTTTAAATATTACTGCCTTCAGGCCTTTGTGTAGATGAAATGTATGTTCTGATTCCAACTATAGTGAAGAAACAGCTGGTACACTAGTACAGAGAAAGTGAGGACATTACTCAGGAAAGTTAGGAGCTGCTCAATTAGGATCTAATTCCTGGGTGTACCTTTAATGGCACACAGACCTGGGAGAGAGTGATGAAATGCCTTAAGGCCTGCTCACTGTCTCCTGTAGGGCAGTGAACACTCTAGTTGCTGCCTGTTGAAGATAAGGAATGTATATAATGCAGTGGCGATACACCACAAAATGCAAAGCAAGTTTCAAGACCTATAGCTGGAACAGGCTCTAATCTCAGCAGAGACTGGGTTTTCAATTAAATAGAAAGTTTGGCTTTTGAATTTTCGTTGTGTATTCAATATTTATCTCAGGATTTGTGAAAGATTTGTTCCCCGTTCCACTTCTTATCCTTGGTGTGCACACCTACAAGCACTGTGAAGTAGTGCTGACATATAAAAACACAAGAATAACTGCACTGGGTCAAATGGTAACCAAACTTTCAGCATCTGGTTTCAACTGAGGCGAGGAGTTCCCACAGCTTCCTTGCGCAGTTTATGAAGAACCACTTCCTCCTATTTGTTTTGAAGCTGATGCTTGCTGGCTTCCTGAGGTGCCTTGGAAAAGACTGTGTGCAACTTTGTTCTATTTATCCTGCCCAGGTCTCCACGAGTTTATAGACCTCCTCAGCCATCTTTCTTTCAGGTTAACAATCCTTTCCCTAGTCATTCCATAATTCTGATGGTTGTTAATATCCTCTGAACTGTCTCCAGTTCTGGGATAAACTTTCTTTAAATGAAGGGAATAAGGGGCCAGAGCTTCATAAAATATTTAAGACGTGGGAGCACAGGGGATACACAGAGGCATAATGATGACACATGTTTCATGGTCTTTTCATTTCTGAATAATTCCTAGCATTTGATTTGCTTTTTGGCCCCTGAGTGGTGAGCTGATGTTTTCATAGAGCTGTCTACCATTTCTTGGCCTCTGCTTGGTAAACGATCGGTGAGAGTCCACCAGTGATTTCATACAGCCAAGTGTATTTTTTCCAAACTTACATCACTACACACTTATTTACAATGAATGTAATCCACTGACTTACATCAGCCAGTCACTTGATATTGTAAAGTTCTTGATGCATTTATTACCCTTCTCTTTATTGACACAATATGCAGGAATATTTCTCTCTTACACCTTCACTATGCACTCAAAAATGAACTTTCATTTTGAACATGTCTGTGTTACGTGCCAGTGCTCTTCTCTGTGGCTTATGTACAAAGGATTTCCTTCACTGAGTAATTAATTTCAGTGGAAAAACATTTTAACACAGTAAAAGTGCCTACTGAATTTTTGAGTTTCTGTTCTGAATTTACTTATTTCTTCCCTCTTGCCCACATAGAATAAGTTGGTTTAGTTTGTTTATAAACAGCCCAAGTATTGTGGAGACTGTTAGATGGGTTCTGTAGACACTATTGTAATGAATAAAATAAAAAAACCCCAACAAAACTTATTATTCTTGTGACAAAGCAGTAATTCCTTATAAGTACTTTGCCACTAATATTAGGAATGTATTTATGTAATTTTAGCTGTTGCTAGGGAGAAAAGAGTTTTGATCTTTTCTAGAAAAGAAAAGATTAAGCACTCTGTCTACATTTGATTTTCATTTCATCTTCCCCATATATTCTATTTCTTTCTTTGGAAGTCAGCCAGTGACCCTGCTCCATATAACTACCTTCTTCCTTCCAGACCTCTAAAAGTATTTTGTTTGAAAAAGATGTTTATGGTGCTTGTTGTACTGGTCATTCTGTGTTCCTTTTTCCACTCCATTGTCTGTTTAAGTTGTGAGTGGTGGGTTATTATTGGGTGTTTTTACAGAGGCTGGCACAATCCAGTCCTACTCTTGTGCAGATGTTTAGGTACTGCACTAAAAGATGTGATTATTCATTGCAATAAACATTAATTCAACTTGCTATAAATTATTTAATTAAAATAATATATCTCTCAATTAAAATCATATATATATCAAATATAAAGGATTTAATTAAGCCTCCTAATTGTAAAGGCTTTAAGGTTTTAATTAAATCACCAAACTTGAAAAGGCTTACAGGTTTGGAGGGGTCTTGTTTGAGTGCTTAAAATCATAGAATCATTTTGGCTGGAAAAGATCTTTAAGGTCATTAAGTCCAACTGTTAACCCAGAACTGCCAAGCCCATCACTAAACCATGTCACTAAGCGCCATGTCTACACATCTTTTAGATACCTCCAGGGATGGTGATTCCACCACCTCCCTGGGCAGCCTGTCCCAGGGCCTGACCACCCTTTCGGGGAAGAAACTTTCCCCAATCTCCAACCTAACCCCCCCCGGGGCAGCCTGAGGCCC
>JAVJGJ010000061.1:33160580-33183641 GCA_035590215.1 Microhierax caerulescens
CCCCCCAGCTCCCCCAGCCGCTCCTCACCAGCCTTGTGCCCCAGCCCCTTCCCCAGCCCCCTGCCCGGCTCTGGGCATGCTCCAGCCCCCCACGTCCCCCCTGCACTGAGGGGCCCCCACCTGGCACAGGGTTCGAGGGGCGGCTGCCCAGGGCCCAGCACAGGGGGACGGTCCCTGCCCTGGCCCTGCCGGCTGCGCTGCTTCTGCACAACAGGATCAAAACTTGGAGATAAATTACTAGGATTATCCAACTAATATTCTGGATGTGCTTTTTCAATCATTTGCTCAAAATATTACAATCCGAAGAGATACACATGCAAACCTGAGGCCTATTTTAAGAAACACAAGCTTGAAAGATTCCTTGCACTGTTCTGTTCAGCCCCACACTGATCATCCAAGTGTACCATGTCCTGGACATTGTGTGCTCTCTGAGGGCAGCCTTGCACATCAGTTATTTAAAAAATAACCCTTGAAAGGCCTGATACTCACGTAAAATGATCGTTCTGAAGTTCTGAATAGCTCATGATGTTCTACACTAAGAGGCAACACAAATGGTGCATAAAGATGATCTCCCCTATCAACTCTTCAATCTAGAATATGACATAGACAAACCCAACCTTTTCTCAATTATTTTCCCTATGTTGTCACTTGGTAAGACAAAAGAAAACCAGTTCACTTTCTTTACTTGTATGACTTGAAAACAATGTTGGTGATGATCCCACACTTTATAAGTACTCTGGCTAGTTGGAATCTATTCTGCAGACTTGGTCCCTATACATTTCTGTTGATTTATTTTTTTGCACCTATGTTTTTAAAAGCATGTCTCATGTATTAATTTGGCATTTATTACTCTCCAGCTACAGTGGACTACATTTTCAGTTTTGAATCCTGTGTGATTACTTTAAAAATGAATTCAAAAGAAAATAATTACTTTTTAAAGCATGCATGTTTGGAATTCCCTTTGGCTTTAGACTATACTTGAAGTCATGTTTCTCACCGCAGACATAAAAAATTGTGCATTTCTTTTCAGAAGTACATTCAAGGAATATTATATATGCAGTTTCATTGAACAGTCAGTTTGCCAAGCAAATTTTGTGAATAAGAAGGATAAAAGCCCAGATTCAGAGCACTTACAAGCCTTAAGAAGATGCATGAGGTACATACACAGATGCCTCAAAACTAGATGATACTACACCTGGAAAAGATTTTAACATAACGTGCTTAAAGATAAAAAACTAAGCAAAAATTTACATAAAATATGTCAGGGTTTTTATCTATTTAAAATTCCACCTCTAAAATAGCTGCGAAATATATAGGCAGGAAGAAAGTGAAATGAAAAAAACCCTGAAGATAAAGATTGTGTTTTTCTGAGTTAATATTTGGATTTATGAGGTTCTTAAGCTTTTAGTATTTTAAGCACAGTTACCACTGGGTTTAAAATCTTAGCCAAATACATTTGCTTTCATAATTATTTCACCATTGAACCATGGAAATTCATGGAAAATTAAGAAAAAGATCCTGAAACAGTAGGAACACTAGGAAGACTAAAATATGCAGAAGAGACTCTCAGGTTATGTCCAGTTTGCCCAGACTGCAGGTAGTAAGTGCAGAGAATTCCCATGCAAGGTCTGACATGTTTCTAATTCACTACTCCATCACTGCATCCTGCAGTTTCTCTCACTTCTTGCTGATAGCAAGTGGCTATGGAAGCCTAGGAGCTAGTGTTATTGTGTTTTCTCTCCTGGGGATACTTCCATGAGCGAAAACTGCTCCAGTGAAGAAAACCCATATAACCCCCTGTGCATTAACCTCCTAAAGGTTAACCTGCTGGGTAAATCTCTGCAGCTTACAAGTGATTCTGTCCAGCTGTACAGAGAATCCGTGTTCATCTTTCCCTGAAACACTCAAATATATGCACTATAGCATTGGTTTTCATCCTCTGGGATGAAGCCAGTTTTCGAGAGCAGTTTGGCTGCTCCTTTCCAGCCCGATTCCTCCTCTCCTTCCTGATACTGTGGCTCCCAAATTTTTGGAAACTAAGGGACACCTAAAAACTGCAAAAGTGGGTCCATGAAGAGAGACTTTATCAACAGACCTGCAGATGGTGTTTCAAGGACAAAGTCACAGAGGTAAAGAAAACACAATTTGCAGCTCATTCATAACCTTAATACACATTCTGAACTGCTCTTCTCTCTCTGCAAAACCTCCAGCTACTTCAGTTCCAGAAGATTATTTGGTGAAGACAGAGAAGTCTGAATTTAAAAGGCTGCTGTGTTGCAAAACTCGGACCCAGAATTTTTGAAATGCCTGAAGTTTCCTAACATTTTTTTTCAAAGAGATCTTAAAGATCATTAAACTTAAAAAAACCCACAACATTTTTTGTGTGTGTACTCTAACATGACACAGATGCAAGTGCTGCTGTTGGAAAAGTCAGCATTTTCCAAAGACACTACACAGTGACCGTAGCTCATTTCTGTGCTAAGTGTATTGGGGTAAAGAGCGGAACATCACATTTCTCTGGTTTAACTTACCAGATGCTATTTTTTAGCAATGAGTGAACTATAAATAAGTTTCTCATTGTACAATCATACTGCAGTATTCACACAAGTTGGAACGTTTCCTAATTCCTGCCTAATATTAAACAGCAACAATACAGATCAAAGATAATGCATACAAATTTGATATTTACAGTGTCTCCGTGCCTACAAAGAAGAGGAAAAGTGATATGACTGTGTATAAACAAGAGTTATGGCATTTTCAAGGATCAACTACCTAAATAGTGAACATGTGCACAGATATAAGTTTAATAGCTGCTTATTAAAAGATGTAGTAAAATATGAGAGTGTACTGGCAGTAAATAGATTAAAGGTCTATTAATCTATCTTCAGAACAAAAATATTTCATATGCAGGCACTATTAGATGGCTGGGTCTAGCACATATATCCATGTATCATTTTTTAGAACCACATTTGTTGGGTTTTAATCATGTACCATACTTACTTCCAGTAAAATCACTGTTTTGTGTAAATGAACAGCGGGAAGTAATAAACACCCAGTCCAAACAGTGTTTTGATACCAAAATGTGGGTGACCGATAATTGAAAAACACATTTATCAGTCTCTGCAAATAAACACTAAAATATGAACTGACAATTGGGAAGCAGAGACATTTGATACCTTTAATGCCTGTCGGCAGGATGCCTGATGCCAGAAACCCAATTTAAGTGTTTGCTGGTGCTAAAGACAAATAATGTCTCATCATCAGTGTATCAAGGTAGAGAAATACTCAGAAAGAAGATCAAAAGAAAGCAGTGGATTTGGGCTATAATCAGAGTACTAAAATCAATGTTGACGAGAATCAAAGTTGGCTACAGTTCAAGTTCATGTTGGGCAGATGTTTATCATTTTGCCTTTCTCTCATTGGTGCTGAAGAACAGAGAAAAAAGAAGACCAGAAGAAATAAGCAGAGCAAAATTTCAAGAGGGGTCTCCTCTGGGAGATCAGGTAAAAAAGGCAAATGGTTTACACTGGGGGAAAAAGGTTCAAATCCTGTGGAAATGAAGCTTGCTGTGAGAAAAACCCACCAGACCAGCACTGCAACACTGCTGCTGCTGCTTTTGCCTCTACTAAAGCTGAGGCAAAACAACCTTAAAAACTGCTTTGCTACCTACGAGTGTGGGGATCTACTACACAGACAGAGGAGAAATGCCAAAACTTTTAGATCTCATCCCAAATTACATTCCACTCTGAGCTAGTGAGCCTGTGAAATGGTCATCAGTTTTGTTCCAATGAGAACAATTTGCATTAAGTAAACCAGTTCTTTAATGCTGTTGGGGGACTGTTATCCATAATGGCATTATGGCAGGAATACAGTGTTCATATGGAATGAGGATTGTTTCAGTTTCAGCAGTGCCCTGCTAAAAGTGTTCCCTGAAGTCACCTTAGTAGAACTTACCTTGAACACTTATTGTGACCAACCTTATGCTTTGAGACCACTGTATCTTTTTTTATATTCACTTTACTGACTACATAAAGAATTGCTTTCCAGGTGCTAAAATTTCCCTCAACAGCTTCAATTCCATCGAGAACATATTTGTTTTTATTGACTTACCATTCTAGTAGCCTCAAAATTAATCTTCATCATGTCAGCATGTGTGCCTTTGGCCTGAGGTGAACCCTACTGTGTCTGGGAGGGAGACCACAGTCTATAGATTTATATGGTGCCATCACAAAACTATGTAAATGGTGGTAAAGCTGCCTGTAGAGACTGGTACATTTCAAAAGAACCTTGTGCATGAAAAATAGACATATAGAATTAGTCCCCTAGATCTGCTAGACCAATCATTGTGTGTTCATAAAAATGTTGTGTTTGGTGTGATAGTCTCCTGAGCCCTGGTGCAGTGACTAGAAGCTTGAGCAGGATTTGGGAGATAACCACTGCAGGATAGGGACGTACAGAATAAAGCTGCAAAACCCTCTTTGCATGCTTATTCAGTCAAACAAAGTTTTCAAAGCTTTGAGCATGCAAAACCATGGGAAGACACTAGACTTTCCCATGCTGAAATCTAGCAGATTCAAAATTTCATTGCTGTGTACCATTGAATGCTCATTTCTGAATGCATCCAAAATGGGATGGAAAAGATGTTGAGATATACTGCTAAAACTAAAGAAAGAAGATAGTCGTGTAATTGTGAAATACATAGCCAGCTCAAACAGCTTGCACTTGACTTACAGATGTTTCTGCTTTGCAAATGCTCAGAGTACCCTGCCTGCTGCAGGTACCACCAGCCAGTTTGTGCTGTTGGGGAGGGCACTCGCTAGCAAGAAGCGTGGCCATGTGCTCCTACACAAACATGCTCTTGCTGCTCCTTCTTGTCCTCTAAAGGAAAAATACCTGCAGCCTACTTTTTTCTGTATGGAAGTAAAAGGAATAAATAAATATTGCTCTCTTTAAGTGGAAAGAAGGACCTTGTCTTTCTTCCCTTCCTGCCTTTAAATTAGACATAGGTTAGTATGCACATGTAATTATAGGCAAGCTAAAACATAAACGCCTTAGTTGAATTTTAAAACACCTCTCTGCCTCCTACCTGCTCAAACCTCTGATGTGCTAAACAACTTCCAGAGCTTTCTCCTGACAGCTCTGTGCCCTGCAAAGGACCGGTCCTCTTTCTGACAAACAAAGGGCCCCCAGATCTCACTGGTCTCACGTTGTCACTAAGCTCAGGCAGGATTTGGCCCTAGGTCTCTGCCCAGTCCTCAGCACTCTCCCATTTTACAGGGAAGTGAAACTTCATACAGTGCTGTGCTAATACTGGTTTGACCCCTTCACACTCCATATACAGTTGATGAAAAGTCTGAAGCAGTTTTGACAGATATATTCTTGAATGTATATAATTATGTTTTAAATTTTTTTGTTGCAGTACGTGTTTTCACTGGGGTCTCACAAATCATCCAGTCGGTTCTGGGGTCCTGATTAGGATCTTTCACAGGAGTGGACAAAAATGCAAGGATGAAAGAAAATGGTACACATTTTTTGCCAACATATTAAAAGGTACTTTCTTTCTCCCCTTTTTTATTTTTATTTCTAAAAGTACATTTAAAGCCTATGATTCTCACTGGAGAAAAACAAATATGAAAAACCTATCTTCAGATTCACTGTGAACAAAACTAAAAGTTTACTATATTTGAACTAAACCCAGGAAATCCATTAGTATTAGTGGTACCAGCTGTTTTTTGTGTTAGTTCAAACTCTGCAAGGGGACACTGGAAGTCCTGCACTACAAGGTCAACACAGAATGGATAACTTTTATTTTAAGTGAAAGAGTCAAAGAATAAAAAGGAATCTTAGAGAACCAAAGTGCTGTGCTTGTAACTCTTTCTGTAAGAGCAGCCCTTGCTTTTGGGAATTACACTGGCTCCATGTCTCAGTTGACTTCCTTCTGCCCTGCAAGGACATTCCAGATATCCTGTATTTCATCTCAGGGTTATAATAAAATTCAATTTAAAAAGACAAAAATCTCAAATTCCTGGTTCATTCTGGCTAAAGTTGTGTTATTGATCAGAGTTGGTGGAAATCTGAGTAACGTAGGGAAAAAAGAAAGGAAACAAAACTTGCAATTTTCCAAATGTTACCATTCTTTATACACAGTGGTCTCTTTGCCCCATGTGTCCTTTCAGCCTGCTCTTTCTACCCTGAGGGAAAAAGAATTATCCTGCTCTAGGGCAATTGTCCAACAAGAAGAGCACCAATGTGAAGAGAAGCCAGCAATCCTGCCTTCCATTATGAAGGCACTGCACAAAAGAAGCTGGTAGTTAAAAACCTGTGCCTGTTCCTGTGACAGTTTCAGTGACTTCCAAATCCAGTATCAAATGTGAAAGTCACCTTTTCGGGGTTTGTATTTGGGCTCCTGCTTCATCAGGTATAAATAGTTGCTTCAGATTTTGGGTCCTACAGAACTGGGGGTTGGATTTAGCATACTAATTCAACCTTGGATCTTATAATTTGGGGTTTTTTCTACTGATATGTTGTGAAGAAACTAAACTGATACATTGAAAGAAAGATTAAAGACCTTTCACTTCGCATTTGCTTTAAATGTCTACTAACAAATAGTGTGGATAAGTAGAGATACAGCCTAAAGCAACATTCAGATGACTGAAAGGTTGTGTTAACTCCAGAAGCTCCCACTGTGGTGTCTTAATTTACATTTTGCAGCAAGACTTTCCAATTCCACACAGTAATACATGTGCAGGGGTAAAATTCACAGAAGGGAAGGAAATATTGGCATCCAACTTTACAACTTGGACAGCACAGTGATAAATAATATCTTCTATTTTTTGCAAGCTGAATATTACACAGACTCCCCTGCAGTCCCCCCCTTATAAATAAACAGTTGAAATAAACACTCTTGAAGTTATTTCATACCAAAAAAGCATGAAGATTCAAGGATTATCTACATGTGCTTGACATTTCACATGTGTAATTTATGCAGCTCCCGTAGTCTTGGGGCAGAACACATGTGTTTCACACATGGACTGTGCAGTCCGTATTAGCTGAAGTCCACCTAGGTATATGAAGTGGGCAGGCTGCAGATGCAGGGTTATTTGCTGAGCCTTTAAACATGGTATCAGTGAGAAATTCTGCGGGAAACTTTATGGCTGCTGCTCGGGACTGTGGACAAAACTCTGCAGACTTCAAAAGGGAGTTTCTGGATATAGCTCTACCTTGCATCTGTGTGTGTGTGTCTGAGTGTGTATTTCAGATAGTCTATTAGAGTCACTTCCCCAGGAGTCCTTTTCTGGCAATATACTCACTTTTCACACCATAATTGATTAATCGGTGGGCAAATGTCAGAGGTCACCTGAACAGAAAGAGGAGGGAGAGCCTGCCCTGTGGGTCTCAGTATGCAAACAGGTTTTGCTCTGGGAAAGAACATTATTGTTTTATTGTAGAACATAAGGGACACTAAGGTTTTCTGAACCTTTCTCCACCCCAAGGCAATATCAGTGACCCTTTTGCAATTCTTGATGATGCTTGTCTAGCATGGTTTTAGAGACCTCCCACAAGTGAAAATCCAGTCTTCATGTGCCTCATTATCCTTAGTGTTCCAAAGCTTTTGCTGACACCTGGTTATATGACTAAAATCTAAGTCCATGAGTTTTTGTTTTGTCCATGATGGACATGGAGAACATATTATTTGCAATAGAAACTTGTCTGTACTCCTGTTAACTTGTTCAGTCCTCTCTTTGGACTAAATCACCTCAGCCCTTTCCAGACTACTTTTTTTCTGCCTCATTAGGAGTTATATGAATATCACTTTTATTTTGTTTTCTTATATCAACAGGAGCCATGTTACAAACTCTCACTAGAATTAAAATATATGACAATAACAACCTCTTCCCTATCCACACAGACTGTTGCTCTGTCACAGAAAGAAGTTGGATATTTGAATTTGGATTTTGGTTGGCTAAGCAGAAAAAAATAAGTTAAGCAAAGTCATTGTTTTACCTGCCTTTGCCAAAGCTGAAATTCCTGTCTTAATTTCCTACTCTCTACATTTATACTAATGGGTATTTTCACCTCTGAATCTGCTAGCTCACTGTTAAAATCCTGCTATGCCACCATGTCTAAAAGCACAGGTATTTAACTGATGTTACCATGAACATGATGGTACAAATTCAAAGATATAGAAGTGATTACGGGGGTTTTGAGCAAGATAAACAAACTTGCAGCTATAGGAATGCTCCTCCCGCACTTAACGTATGTGCCTTAAAGAGTATTCCTGCTTTGAGATTTCTAAAGCATAACTGTCACCTCTGTAAAGCAAATAAATTCTTACTTGGGGCACAGCTAATAAAGTATTGCTTGGGAAGTTTGAAAAATCAGTGCAGACTCCTTTTCAGCATCTGGAGACATAGTAATGAATGTCTTCAGGTTTTTGTATGACACATACATACATGACTCCATAACACGTAGGGGTAAACCACCACAGCATAGCTTTCCACAGAAGAGAAGGCAAGAAACACGAAACTACCAGAAGAGCAAAATTCTTGTCAATTCACAGGTGTTAAATGAGGAATAAATTTTAAAGAAGTGAAATAAAGTATATTTCTGTGGTAATATTCAGAATCCAAGCACCATCATGATGCTTCATCATCTATTTGTATCTTCTCTTTTATAAAGCACTTGAAAAATCTTTCCAGCCTCTGTTCCAGGATAAGCTTTCTGTAATGACTGATGATGATAATCCACCCAAGGATGTAAATTATTGGGAGAACAGAAGAGTAGTCTATCTGATTTCAGACTCAAATATGTTTGACAGACTTATTTATAAGGTCTGTCATTTCTATGCACTTCTCCAACTTTCTTCTAAGCTTACCTAATAATCAAATAATCCCCAATTTAAATGTCATGGTATCCTCCTCCAAAGCAAGTATGTCCTTTAATAAGATGGGTAAGCAGATTAAATACTTCACCTCAAGGCCAATAAAGATAGAAACTTGTGAAAGAGATTCAAGGAATGAAAGCTCTCTAGTGAAAATATTTAGGCAGTAGACAACACTAACAGCTTTGGTGAGATATAGTCTATGCCAATAGGAATGTTTCTTCTGGCAAAATTTGCATTTTCGATCCTTAGTCACCTATCAGTAACCTTGATTAGTCCTGGGGTAATTTGTATACATGTTTTTTTGTCTTATGAATTGCAGCTGTTCTGGGAAATTGACCTGTGTGATTTACTTGACACAACCGGCCTGCAGTGTAATAGTGGTTTGATGAACTTCACAAACTTCTATTGAGACCTTTAATTTTTTAATAATCTTGATTTTGGATGAATAATGTGATTCTTCCGAGTGAAGCTGGAACATAAGTATGGGGTTTTGCTTTAAACAGTTAAAAGCAACATTAAAAAGTCCCTAGTATTACCAACTATTCAATATTAAATATGGGGAGAAATTATCTTCAGATGGTTTGTATCACAGTTGCCACTACACTGAAGTTAAGTATATTCGGTAAAAAGAGTCCAGCAGTTACTTTTCTATATTTATTACTTTAACTGAAAATAAAAATGGAAAAAAATATTATACCAACTGAAAATTTGCCTGTGCAACTAGTAAAATGTATTTTGTGTATAACTTTATTCACTTAGACCACTTAGAAAATTTTACCTTGCAGGTATCACAGCATTCCGGAGAACACAAAGACCTCTTATCTTGGCCCAGAAACTTTAAGACCAGAAGGAATTTTACTAATAATTTCCTCTGGTTTTGAGAGAAATACCAAATAAGGACTCCTATCCCCTCATTCAACTTCATACCTGGTTTTTACCAATTGTGTGGGTTTTTTAGAAAGATACTCAGTTTCTATCTATAGAGTGGGAAGTGGTCTTAATTCTGGACTGAATTTCCAACCTTACAAACCAGACCCTGCAGTGCCTTTTTTTTTTTTTTTTTTTTACAATGCAGTTGCACAACAACAGAGAAAAACTGTACATAATGAAAAAACCCAATCTTTTGAAATAAGTTATCTGAAACCTATTTCACTTTTTGGGTGCAGTGTATATAGACATCCCTATTATATGGCATACAGTAAATTGACCTTCCCAGTCTCAGTATTAATCACCACAAAGAATAGATCTACTTACAAATGAAAGTGAAAGATGGGGTAGAACTAGCACTGATAATCAGTGAAAAAATACTCTTCCATATCTGTTAAGTTATGGAAAGGTCTATGAAAGCTATTAAGGATTCTTGTTCATCGTTAATGTTGTTGCACAAGTTTGGACACATTAGGCATCACCTATCAAAAGCACTGCTGAAAAAGTTTATCATGACAAAGTCCTGGACTAAAGGGAAAAGTTTTGATTAGATTTATGGAAAATTTCATTTAATTCCCCTGGAAAAATCCCAAAATGCTAGTATATTAACAGTGTTATACTGAAAGATATTTATAGCTGTTATCAAATGGGACTTTGATCTATAAGCAATTACAGGTTTAGTGAAAAATCATGAGAAACACTTTTCTTTCAAACCCAGCTGAAGAAACAGCTACATGCTTTTGTATATTGATAGTTCAAACAGAACTTATGGTGTTGGGTTGCATGATAAAGACACATACCTAATCCCCTGAAAAAAACTTCTCAAAGACTGATGAGGAGACTGGAGAATTAATTCTTTTAAACTGCAATTATCTGAGCATGTGGGAGAAAGAGAGTGACAAATAGTCAGCAAGAGAGGTAGGTGCAAGGATTGTCTGGGGAAAGAACAGGAAGACAGGACTCCTCGAACATTGAATTCATCAGAAAGGCAGGTTTACAGGTTTCTGGTCAAGCAAGTTGCCTTCTGCTGATGGTTCTTCCACATTAAGAAGACAGGATTTTGATACTATCCCTGTACACAGAGGAGAACGCATGAAAGAAGTGTGGTTTTGCTTCATTCTTTGCAAGGGAAGAATCCTGTTTATTGGCTTCAGTAGCAATCCATTGGGAGGAAGATGACGTTACAGACAGCTTGCCATTCACTTTCTCTCAAGCCATCGTTTTGTGACTGAGACTATAAAGGAACAAGGAAACCCTTTATATGGTTGCATTGGTGCCAGGTCATGGAAAGCTAATCCGACAACTGCAGAGACAACATGTGCCATTTCAAGAGGGCATAAGATTATGGTAGGTACAACACACCAGATAAGAGTGTTAGTATAACGCCAAACCATGCTGCTGCCTCTCCCCTTCAGGGAGGCATTTCCAGGTTGTTTCTCAGGTTGAGTTTTACTGGCGTACTTTTGAAGACTTCACTTCTAATGTGAGTCAGATGAGCCCGATAGTCATCTCGAGATCTTCTGCTTTTTGCTTGGTCAGCATTTGGAATAAGAACCTCCAATACAGACTTTGTAATAGCCAGTTCAGATAAACTGCTGGGTCATCAACTTACAGGCCTTTCCTCTGAGTTTTACACAAAATTATAACTTTGTTTCTGCATCCAGCTTGCTGTTGTCAACCCCTCTCTCTTCTTTTTCTCCTCAGTCTCTTGCTGGTTCATGTGACCCTGGGCAAGAACACTTGTTAACAAGAGTTAAAAAATGACATATTTTCCAAGTGAAGTCGGTGGAAATCCCCTGTCAGCTGTGAATTCTACTATTTAAATTATACTACTGTGCTGACAGATTCAGATTGGCTACTAACCATGTTTGCAAGAAAGATCCAGGTATGGTAGAAAATTATTTCTTACAAGCAATGCTTTACCTTGGAACAACTATAGAGAAAGGCTTTTGGCTCTGTGAATTACAGGCTTCAGTGGCATTTCACTTAATCTTTACAATTATCCATTTGCATAAACTGCGAATGGGTTTAAACTTTCCACACTGCCTATGAACTAAGCAGATGAAGTTCTCATGGTTTATGTTTTGGCCTTTGGTTTTCCTTTATGTGCTTTCATGTAACAATTAGGCCCCAGGTTCTTCTCGCGTGTCCAGATATTTCTCCCCAGGTTGAGGGGCAGCCCAGTACAGGGTGGTAGTTGCTGCCTAGTGGCAGGGCCTAGGGGAGCAGGCTCTGGAAAACCAATCTGGTGTCCACAGACTGGGGTGTTGAAGGAAATGTCACTAGCCTGTGTGGTTACCAGGTGCCTGGGTAACTGTTCCAACTGCTGGCTTTGGGGCAGGGGATACAATATCCCTCTATAAAAATGCCTCTATAAAAACCCGGTAGATCTGTAGATATGGAAACTGGTGCTAGCAGGATCTTTAGGAAGATAAAACACAGCCTTGCATCTGCAGTTTACATATGGATGAAGTTTGGGTCTTCTTTAAGGTGCCTGAATCCTGCCCTTTCCTGGGGGTAACTGCAGCAGAAAGCTGCATTGTACATAGAGGCCAAGGCACCGTTCAGTCCAAACCAGACCTGAGATGGTGGCTCACTTATGAGGGGATATGGCCACAGCATGGGTGAAAGGAAGGTGTCATGAGTTCCATGTGTCCCAAATGCTGTGTGATGTGGCAGATCCACCAATGCATTAAGCAGGTAGACCATCAGGAAGAGGCTGTGGTGAGACTCCCTCTCACATCTAAACCCCAGTCTGGAGAGCTGAGTGCACATGCTCTGGCTGGGGTCAAGGACCCGAGTATGGCTTCAATTGCACACAGTAGTCATCCGAGCAGCAGAGTTCAGGGAGCCTGGTTTCCTGAGGATCCTCCCACGTGCCTTCTCTGGTGTCTAATGATGTCATCGTATCCATGCTTCAAGATGTCCCACTGGGAGGGGCACTCTTCTGTGTCTCTCTCTCTCCTGACTATCCACCCCTTCTCCTTCAGCTTGTGAGTTGGTAACATCTTTGAGCCCTCCCTGCCCGTGTCAGAGGAGGTGAAGGCTGCTGAAGCAGAGCCAGAAGCTGGGGGTGTAGAAGAGACCAATAGTGGATGCTATTACATAAAGTTCAGTCCTGTAAGAACTGTGCTTAAAAACCAGTATGAAACTGGAAGTCTTTTCCAGATGATGATAGCCTGATCCTCACACCTGTATAGTTAATCACAGTTTGTCCATTGCCTTTGGAGCAGGATCTGAGGCCCTCTGGGCTACGTCAGCTATTGTGGCTGTCTGTGGAGGGAGGCAGTGCTACGTGAGCCCAAGTGCCTGATGCCCAGGCTGCCATATTTCGTTTCTCAATGCAGCGAGTGCAGTGGGGTGGTGAGAAATAATCGTGGTGCTTAAGTTATGCACGTACAGTCAGGGTGTCATGGCTCCTCAGGGCTGAGAGCGCAGGAGCCAGGATCTAGCAGCTGTAGACACTAGGTGGTCTGAATTGCTCATTACCCTTTTGAACTTAGGTGAGATAGCAGGCTCTTAATCTTGGATGCTGTAGCTGGCAGTCTGTATAGGGCCCTTATACCCTGCAGCTTAAGCAAGGACTGTAAGAATGAAAAGTGGTATAATATAATCCACAAAGAGGGAATAGGAACAAATATTTAGAAATCAATCTTCTTTATTTCATAAGCAGTATCAAGTAACCAAGAAGAGCTCAACAGAAACTGACCATGGAAGCACTGGAGAAATACTCAATACTCGGCCATAATTTAATTAGCTCTCAATAGCTTCCAGAAAACAATCTCTAAACCTGCATACATTTAAGATAAGCCTTTTGTTCCATTTGTAACCCACAAACTGTCAAGGAATCTAGGCCCCTTCCCCCTTCTCAGACTCCATCCTCTTTATATTTTGTTCCCTAAATCGCAGAACTTGATGCTTCTTTTTTTTTTTTTTTCCTGCAGTACTTTTCTTTGACCTCATTCCCCCCTCCAAGTAACTCTATCCTGTGCTGCTATGCTCATGCCCAGCCAAAGCTTTATAGATGGCTTAATTATTTTCTTTTCTCAAAGAAAATTCAATCTGATCCTCAATACGCATAGGATAAAATAAAATGAATCAGCTGGGAAGCTGCATTACAAAGGGGGAGGGGTAAAAGAAGTTATGTAAAATTTCATGTCGCTGTCAGACTGTTTTCATAGAATTTGTGTTTGAGATTAAATTAAATCTCTAAAACTGCTTTGATAGCTTCATACTTAGGGTGAAACGAAGCAGATGCATTTTACCCCAATACCATGTTTCTCATCTCCCCTTGCAGAGAGAGAATGAAGTGCTTTGTGGAATGGTTCTATATACTTACAGTATTAAGCAATTCTTCTTTTCCCCTGGCATTGGTATTCTTTTATTCAATCTATCTGTACTATAGCTTGGATAATATTTACCAGATGTTAAATAAATAATTTAAGATAACACAGTCCTGCATGACAGTTGTAACATTTTGGGTCACCTTTTTATTCAATTTTTTAAAAAATCACTTCAGTTCAAGATTTCAATATAGTTCAACTCAGTGGTGACACTTAATACTTTTCTCTCTCCTTTAATTTGAAAGTAGTGTTCCCCAAATAGTTCATTTGCCATATTGTTTTTATCTTTAACAAGATAAAATAGACGTAGCGGGTTTACTATTTCATCCTGATGCCGACAAATATGAAACCAAAGAATATGAAGAGCCAATGTTTTGTAAAAGCCAGTGTTATATAATGAAACCAAATGCACGGCTTGGAATTTAGAAAGAAATCCTAGTGTGAAGATAAAAGGACATGAAAGATAGTAAATGCTGAAATGATACACCACATAATGGTATACTGTCAAGAAAGAAAGATAACATGATAACTTACAGAGCCATCTCAAAGCCTACATAGGTACTTGACCTATAGTTTGCAAGGAAACAATCTTTTTGTTTCATCTGGCTCATATTAAAAATAGGAAAAACAAAACCCTTATTTTTTTCCACTCTCACACATATGGCTTAAAATCCATGCAATTTTTAACTGTCTAAAATTCTTTTAAGCAATTTAAGACAGAAAGAATTATTAAATCACTTTTCCATTTCATTTAATGAAAAACTGCACCGCCGCCGTTGGTCTATGTACTATCAATTTTAGAGCTAGTAGGGCTCCGATTGGTCCTATGTGCAATCCATCACAAGTGGCATCAGATTTGTATTGTCCAAGCTGGATGCTGCTCAAGATAGAACTAAATAAAACCTAACCCAACGTGTAAGTTAACTTTGAGCAAAGCTTGAAATACTTCCCTTTTCCATCTCTTTCCAGGTTTTGGAATGTGACTATTTCCCAATCCTGTCTCAAAGAGTTCCCAAAGCCTAATGAGCCTCGCTGTCCTCAGTCCGCCTGTGCACAGGGGACTGCTGTCTTCTCTTCCGCAGGACTGAGGGCTAAAAAGCTAACTAAAAAACACACTTTCTCGTAAGAGGAGAAGCAGCAACCTACCAACTCAAATAACCTGGTTTCCAGAAACTACAGGTTAAAATATCATCAGTTTGAAGTAAACCTTTCCTCTATCCCACATATACAGTCTTAAACAGCTGTGGTCTGCATATAAATGCTCATAGGTCTACATTGCAGCTGAGACTGCTTGAAAATCTCCTGTCATTAGGTTTCTTTGACAGCAAATTAGGGTTTAGATTTAATTCAAGTTCTTCTGAACATTCTTCTCCTTAATATTTTAGGAAGTGTCCACAAAGCACAAGAAAGAATCACCTCAAACTTTTCTACCAGTTATGCTGAACTTATCCAGGTCTGACACCAAGCTTTTAGTTTTCAGCTGGTAAATAAAGATTCAATTTCTGAAAGCCAGAAAATCTTTGCCTGGGTTATCAATTAAGGCTCTTTAATCTTCAGCTAAAATGTCCATGACTACAGTTTTTGAAGAAAATAAGGCCTTATTTGTCCTGCAATTAAAGTCTATTGAGCGAGAACTTGTCCTAGTTTCCCTGGCTATAATGCTCATTTTCACTGTAACTATTCAGGAGGTTGTTTCTCAGAGGCTCTGCATTTTTTCACCCTGTTCTAGAGCCCAGACCTGCTAATTTTTATACTCTCATCTCCCACTCTTCACAACAGAAAAATTGCTTTGTAGAAGACACTCCTGAATGAGTAGGCAGCTAGAAGAAAAGGAGAACCATGATTTTGGGAAACATGCTTTCTACAATGGAAGCTGAAGGCGCTCAAAGCCTCCTGAAGCCTTTGGAGTTTACCTGCAAATCGTGTTTCAAAGTGTTATTAGTGACCCCACTACTGGAGAATATAAATCTGTACCCTAAAGAGATGACTTGCTTTTTCACTGGGATTGTTGCCAGGGAATAGTTTCAGCACAATGCATTTCAAGGGCTAAACAATAATGGGTAATTGCTCACTTAATTGAGAATTATGCTTTTAGCTGGCAAACATGATATCTGAAGGCCCTTTCACAGTTATTCACAGGTGTGCTTCGGTAGTTGCGTGCAGATATTTCTTGCTGGGGGGGGGTGTTGTTAGCTTCTGACTGCTGCCTTCCAGCTCAGGGTACGTGGGAGGGAGGAGCAGAGGAAGTGTTGCTCAGTGCTCATCGTTAAAGCAATTCAGGAAATAAAAGTGAATGTCTCTCAGCACAACATATTCCTGGGAGCCTAATCTGAACGAGCAATTCATCGGCATGTTTCTATTTCCAGCAGGGGCTGTGCCAATTAAGAGGGCTGCATATAAACCCTTCTAGAGATGTACACTGGGAGGTAAAAATAATGATAAAATATGGATTTATTTTTTTAGCTATTCCTTTAGTAATAGTGGGAATGGAGCAAAACGAGTCTACTGTCCTCTCACTGTTTCCATAAGTATCTGGCCATCTAGGAGGTAAATTTTCCTTTGGAAGTTCAAAGAAAATTGTCTCTACTTTTCATGCATCCAGATGGGAAAATAAATGTTCCACTGCAGCCAAGATTTGTTCTTGTATTTGGAGAATTAGAGGAAACCCTTGCACCTTTATAGTCAGAGGGTCTTTTCAGCTAAGAACCTACTGCTGGCTGTGAGAAGGGTAGGGGATTCTGAATTAATTTTAGCTACAAAGAGTTAAGTCCTTTTATTCTTTTAATATGAAGATGGGATGGGAGAGGAGGGAACACCTGAGGGAGTCAAGCCTGTGGGATTCTGCTCTGTTGAGCAGGAAGGAGGTAAAGAAAACAGCTGAAAGTACCTCAGAAACTTTCAGAGATGAGCAGCTTTGGGATCCTCTGTTCATTGCCTCAGAGCTGCAGAACTTCTGTTTTATACATCCAGTTGTGGTTTTATGCTATTTCCCTTGCTACCTCATGTCTGCAGTGATGCCTTCGTAGTAGCTCTGCTCTGAATGCATGAGCCTTTGAGGGTGGATTTCAGCCACAAAGTGCAGAGAAGCTCCTCTTGCCCTGGGAGGAACAGGAATTTGCCCTCCACTGAGCAAGAGATAGGGGTTTAAAAAATACCACCATTCCCATAAGAGAGAACAGGGAATTAAGGTACTTGGAGCTTTCCAAAAACCTCACCCTGGGAGGCATCCATTGCTCCCAAATCCAAGTGACCTGCTGTACCATTGGCATTGTGGGATTGCTGGGTGGTGGGCACTGTACAAAGGTGGTATGATTGATTGATTGTTCCTGAAGCCAAAGGCTGCCCAGAAAAAAAGAATGCATTTCCAATTTGCTGACACATTTGAAGTTCCAGCTCTTGTTTTCACTGTGATATAGAATGAACCTGAGGCTCTTAAGAATTTTCAGTGTAAAAAACCCCAAACAGATGGTTTTCACACTACTTTAGTACAGTGACTCTCATTCAAAATCTTGCTCTAAGGACTTAATTTGAAGTTTCTTCTGCATAAAGACAAGTGCCAAACCACAAAATGGTTGGGTGTCTAGTAACAGGAGGGCAGTGGAAAGGAATAGAAAACATCTCTCTTTCTCTGCATTCCTAACAGGAGTTGTGTCAAAAAAAATTACAGCCCTGGCCAGCTAGGATGTCACAAAAGCTCCTTTAGATGCAAACCTGAAAACCAGGAGAGACCCTTGATGCTGGCATGTATCACAGATTAACTGGCAAGTCTGTTCCTTATAGCACTGAACAGGCTGCATTAAAAGTATTTAAATAAAAATTTTTTAAAAGTACCAAAGAGCAAACAAAGTAGTCTTTGGATGACCTCTTGTTTCTCTTGAGTAGCGGTAGCATTCATTAATCTACAACATATGATAAAGTCAACTGTTCAGCTGGCTCCCAGTAAACTGGACGCCTTTAATTGACAAAGCCCCTGCCATCTAAGAATTTGGTTCACTTTTTCATATCATGCTAAAAGACTAAATAAAATCCAATCTTCTGGAGCAATATTGAGATATTACATCCAGATGAAGGGTGGGTGTCATAAGAGAACAGGCTGCTAGCAATATTCTCTAGGCTTCTTGCCATCAGCTTGGGTTAAAGTAGTGAAGCTGAGGTAAAAAGTAAAGCAGTTTTTATTCCTACTGACATATAAAAACCAAGGAGTAGAGGGCACTTCATCAAGGTTTTTTGTTATATGATTATTGACCTGGGAGTAAAATGTTTATTGCATTCTTTGCTTTCTAATACAACACTTGTTTTGTCTTAGAAAATACTTTGCATTACATGGTAAATATCCATGCTTTAAGATGAGAGGAGAGAAAAAAAGATATTCAGATTCGTACTCAGATCGGATTCCAAATGTCCATGAATCTGTGTAATGGAAGGTGGAGATTTCATATTTCTCCCCTGCTAATTTCATCAGGATGAGACTGCACTATCCGTTCTGCTTTTCAGAGTGTGTCAGTCCTGCCTGGAAAAGCTTTTTATCGTGTAATGGCAGAATGTTGTCCCTACTGTGCTGGGTTATTGAAATAAGAAGCAGAGTTACTACAGTCAAACAAATGCAAACCTTTGTACCAAACTGACAATAGCATTTACAGTTCTCTTCAACTGATGCAAAAACATTTATGCCATATGAAAGCTATAAGGCATTAAATAAAGAGCACGCTTAAACAATGAGCTGCACAAAGAAGTCCACCTAATGACAACCTGACCAGCAAGTGTGGCAGTGGCTGCAGGGTTTTTGCAGAGATGGGACAGCTTACACTGCACAGTTGGTCACATAAAATGCGAAGACCCACTTTAAAATGAATTTTTCCAGGTCAGTCCTGCAACACAAAGCTATGACTTGGGTGAGTGCGGGGGATCCTCTGACCATATAGCTTGTGTGATCACTAAAGCATACATACCATATGGTGCAGCATGGCTCAGGGAACTGTTTTCCTGATTTATGAACACAGTTTCATGAATAACTGTCTAGTTTTTGTTCTTCTCCCATTGTTATTCTGTTTTCTATTCTGCTCTTTCCCTCCCCACAGCAGAGAGGGGGATTTCATAACACAAGAGATACCCAGGGAATACTGAAGCAGTGGTAACTAAGGCACACCAGGGAAGTGGAGAGCAAACGCTACTGATGGCTACATGCACGAGAAATATTCTGTATATTCTTATTTCCATCTCAACCTGACCTTAATACTCCCTCCAGGGGTTTCTTCCCTAGCATACAGTACAGCAAATACCTAGGGAATATTGCAAAAACCCGAAAGAACATTATCTAGTTACCTAAGGCAACTGAAAAGTTTTAAAACTGACCAGCGCAGTTGTGTTTCACAACTCGCATTTAACAGACAATGCCTGTCTCTCAAAATATCCACGTGGAAATGCAGAGCCAACAGGGAAGCTTGAGTGCTCTGTCTGTGTGTCCTGCCTGTATCCAATTAACAGCCCAACTATTTGAAAGTGATCAAATGGAATGAATTAATTTTGAAAATATAAATGGGTATAATGTTTTTACAATAGAGATTTATGTATTTGCTGAAATGGGGTGGTTTCTAAGCTTTTGAAAGCTAAGCCCGTTCCCTTGGGAAAACAGCGTTTTTACTTCTCTTTATCATTTGTATTAGATTTGGGCCTTCTAGGCGCAGTGAGGGATATTTTGGCATCTCGTACAAGCACAGAACAAAAAGTCCTTCTCAGAAAGAACTTGGAGCCCAAGTACAAGACACAAAGCAGCTAGCTACAGCTATGGCTAGCTGCAAAGAAATAACGAGCTGCTCAACGTGTTCCACTTAATGTCTCCAGCTTCACCTTCTGTCTTCAGTTCTACTCCTCATGCGCTGCCCTCCAGCAGATGCCCCATCTAGTCTTTGAAAATACTGAGATCTTCAAAATACAATTGCATTTCTTACATGCTGTAATGAATGACAACGTTAGCCATGTCTCTGCTGGAAGCAGCATGCTTCCTGTTGGCTTTAGGATACACAGATCTTGGTAGAGAAATTCATGTGTCATGGATATGCTCTCAGGCTCTCTGCAAACTCAAACCAACATTGCTGAGCTGGTTACCTTTGGGCTATGTCTCCAAGGGTGGTTTTTATTTTTTTCCCCTGGAACTGGAACAGCTGTATTTCAAATGAAAGGCTAAGCCTCAGGAAAATTAATTAAGAAGTTGAGTCTTTACAGTCAACTGCATTGTATTGTGTGTTCCTCATGCCAGTTACAGATACTGTATCTGGCAGTAATTTGCACTCTCAACAATTCTATTTAATTTTAATTTAGCAAAATGATTCTGTTTAGCTACTAAAGTCATAAAACCAGATTAAAACATCAATCCAATGAAATATATTTAAGTGTGTATTTAATTTTATGCATACAATTGAGCCTATTGACTTCCAGTTCTATGTTTCAAAATAAGGAAATGCACAAGCATTATAACACTATGATGTTAGTACTGACAACAGGGCATGGAATTTCACCAGCAATGAATTTGATCCACTGCGTTAAAAAAAAGGTGAGAAAAGCTTTTAAGAATTCAAGAAGACTCAAGACTTTCCAGCTTAGTCAAAAGATTGCCCAACATACGCCCCTAAGCAAACTTCTGTTGAATACTACTGTTTTCTTTGTCCTGTTTTACATGTTTCATCCTGGCTGAAAGGATGACCCAGACATCTTTCTGCTTGCAACAGAAATAAATAATAATGGAAACCATAAGGGAATAAGGAATATTTAAACATTTACAGTCACAATGGGGACAAGCCACACTTTGCTTTGGAGAAATGGCAACTTAGATGGAGCTATTTAGGCAAAAATAAAAACCCGAGACTTTTCCAGATTTTCAGAACCTATTTTTCTTGAGGGAGTCAGCAAAAGTCTAGCTTCTGTGATCTTTCTTTCCATAGTCTATATAGCTATTGGAGAATAAGTCATAATTAAATATGTATAATAGGAAAACATCATGTTACATACATATTCAAGAGCAAATGTTAATTGATGGGCATAAGGGAATTTCTAGTGCAGAATCTGACCCTCAGAGATGCTGTCTTTGAGAACTAGCTATCTAGATACTTATATTACTCCCAGCACTATGATATCTGGGGGCCTTGCAAACGTTAATGAACTTATCCTCACAACCACCTTGTGAGGCTGGGAAGTTTTAGCATCGACTTTAAGGGAGTACAACCAGGCCCTAGGCATGCAGTAGAGCCACAGAGGAGCTCAGAAGGAATCATGCTTGCTTCAAACAACATTAACTACTTGTTGGATAATAGCTGGGGATAATGGCACATACAGCGTCTGGTGGGTTGCCCCTCTCCCATAAATAATTTGGAGGAGAGAGCCTATGAAACTCCGGTGAGAGAGGTTTGGCAAGGAAGTAGGGGAAATAACACTGCTGAGCTATGGATTCCCTTCTCTCCTCCCTTCCCCTCATGAAAACCTGATGGCTTTCAGTCATTTGCAGTTGTAGGAATGTGTGTACGTGTGCGCATGTGTGTGCGCGTGCGCCTGGGCTTAGAAATGAGGAATGACGTCAAGAAAGGAAAAAAGAGTATTAGACACATTTCCTATAGGTTCAGACAGATATGTAATAAAAATACAATATTTATATTTCTGAGTGACTTTGTGTCCCATTTCAGTCATATTGCTCACTGCAACAGCCATCAAAATGAAACCTTCTGTCAACGTTGGTGTGCGAAAGGGCTCAGCCCATACATGTGCAATAAGCAGCCATCTTAAATTCCTGAGTGCGGGAACTCAGGAGGGAATTGCACAGGCACCTTTGGTCATTTTTCTCCATCAGAAGGTCACATATCCCATACAGGTGTGGCATACTGTCTGAAGGAGAAATTACTTTTGCACATATCCAGTTCACCTTTTGGGATGTAATTTAAGAAGGGACTTTTTGTAAGACACAGTGCATATTTGGGCACAACGGAGGAAGCAGCCTGACAAACTGAGCAAAGTAGAGACATTTTCTCTCTCTCCTGAATGTAAAACCAGCAAACTTGCAAAGCACAAGAATGCTTCATAAATTCTAGCTGCTGTCACTCAGTGGTAGAGAGGAATACAGGGGAATATCTGTTACAAACAGGCACCACAATGGTGGGTTTTTTTCCTCTTCCTGGCAGTCCAAGGCAGGTTTGTGTTTAACCTTACTGTGAAAAGCCAGTGGCCAAACTAATTTTGACTGGTCTGGGAACAAAACGTGAATATGCAGTGAACAGCCTCAAAGCATGTTGATGGGAGGAAATCCTCCAACTTTTTGCTTCTGCAAGGTAGAAGCCTGGAGACATCTGCAAAGGGGTCTCCAGAATCAAGGGTACATTTCCACACCTACTTTTCTCGCATCCAGAGGGACTACACCAACCTCAAGGATGTCTGATATTGTCCTTGCGCTACAGAGGATCTCTCGGAGTCCGTTTCTGCTAAAGCGCAAGCATTTGTTCCCCAAAATTTCGTTGCAGGATTGGGGCACTGAGTGTTATAACCATAGCCTAATCAGCAATTCCATCTCTGCTCTGCAAAACCATCATCCAAATGAATTATTTCTGCATTTTTGCAGTGAGACCCTCTGAGCTACTTTTCCCCTTGTCTTTCTAGAATGGGACATTTCAAGCTGTTTTAGGTGTGCTGCTAAGATGCACTTAATATATTGTACATATGGTACAGAAACGGGAAAAGGAAGCTACTACTCCCCCTGAGCAGCTAGAAAATACACGGAGGTTCAGCAGAAAGCAAAACATAGCATTTGAGTTTTCCTCGTCAGGGAGGAGAAAGCTGCAGGTAACACATAGGTCAGATGTCATTTTTCTGTGAGCTGTGTTGTGCCATTCCTTGAAGCTCTTTTTTTTGTCTTTAGTTTATACAACC
>JAVJGJ010000061.1:33183741-33203170 GCA_035590215.1 Microhierax caerulescens
TTTATTTTATACAACCCCCCCCCCCCCCCCCAACTGCAGTTGGGTTGCATGTGCGAAAAAATGACAGGATGAGCAAACAGCAGGAAATTCGACAAGCCAGCTCGATTAACCTTTCGTTGAGCTTTGCAGCACCTGCCTATCTATCTGTCTCATGAAGCTGTTCCCTAAGTAAGGAGGAATTATTCCTTGCTCTTCCCTGTGTGCTTTCCTAGGCATGGAGAAAGGGACGAGGACTACAGCCTCTGCACTGGCATCTGGGGAAAGGGTTAGTTAGAAAATATGCTAATTATATGATTTTTTTGAATGAAAGGATAAACTCTACTTTTTCTGGAAATATTTTCGTAAAGAAGCTTTCAAATTTGTCCCCACATTTCTGAGATTTCTGGTTAGAGAATATTACTCTAGTTTGTAATCTGTCTGGGAGAGGAATTTCTTTTCTTGCCTTTTGATGACTGCACAGCAGCTAGCACAGCAGAGTGCCTGGTTTCAGGTAAAGAAAAATACTCAATGCAAATGAATAGGAAAAAAGAAGACATTACTGAAGCCAGAGAAAGAAATGCAAAAAACAGGATCCTAGGTCGTCGCAAAAAAATTTGGGAACCTTACTTAAAAAAATGATTGAAAAATTGGTTCAATATTTATAAAATGTTTCGACATATCTCTAAAGGGACACTATACAACCACAATGTACCACATACGGATTTTATTTATATTTAAAGAAAAACCATAAACTAACTTCTTTTTTTATTCTTTGATGGTGGCCAAATTTTTGTCCTTTTTTATTACATAGTTCCATTTCCCTGAATCAAACATTTTTTGCCACTGTTTAGCACGTCACAAATAGCAGTCCATGTTATATTGGGATGTTCAGCCTGGAAGTTTATTTATTAGAAACACATTGTTAAAATCTGACTGAAGGTCTGACAATTTTAACATTGGATTAAATCAACCATTAGCTCCTAAAGAAGTGGAAAGGCAAACTCTGTCTCAGTTAAATACATGAAAGTGTATGAAATTAGTGCCATATTGTTCTGCAATGAATTTGTGATTTATTATACTCTTTCTTTTTTGAGTTGAGAGAAAGAAGGTTTTAGCTCACACTGGCTTAAACCCCTAGAGTCTAAAATGCTAATGAACATGCAAACAAGTTTTGCTTACAAAACTGTTGTTAGGTGGTTTGAAATGAAACTAAATCTCAACCCAGATTAACATGGTAAAAGTGAGCTTGCTCAAAACATAACACAGATTCATTTAGTTCATAACAAAGGGTTCTCATTAACTGACCATTTTTTGTTTTCTTTGAAAAAAATGCAGATTTAGCAATACTGAAGTGCTTTTTAAATTCATTGTAGCTTTGCCAAATTGTCTGGAACAAAAACATAATGTCGAAAATGCTGTAATTTTTATTTCATTATTTAAAAAACAGAATGCTTGAAATCTAAATGACTTTTTGTTTTGAAATTTCCATTAAAGTAAAGCTGCTTTAAAAAAATTTATAAATTTGGAAGGATTTGTTCAATGCAAAACATTTTTTTTGATTCTGCAAAACCAATGACAAACCACAAAACTGTTTTTTTCAGAGAGTTTTAATTCCTCTGGTTTTAATGAGAAATGAATTCTCTATTTAGACGATAAAAGGTGTGTTTTTTACTAGCATTAGTATAAAAAGCCCTAATGAAGATAAACCATGTCCTAGGCACAATTGTCAGCAGGTCCAAATAAAGACAATGTGAGAACCTAGGATTCATCTTGACTTGCATATCTACATGAAAACTATCCTCACTGGGATTTTAACTTACATCTTCTATAGCTGTTTTTTTCTTCACGAGGACTAGGCTACATGAAATGAAATTCATTTATTTTTTTGTTTTCCAGGATGTGGCTAAATTTAAAAATTCAGTTTTAAATCCAGATTTTGAATCTTTAAATTCTGAAACCAGAAGTAGGTTTTCTTTTATTAACTAAACCCATCCCTGTTTATTCAAGCCCCCTTTGACACTCCCCCTCTGTCAATCTAACATTATCGGCAGTTTCGTAAGCCCTGGTCTCCTCCCCTTTTGTATCATGCTTTGCTTTTCCTCCTCAATTACTGCATGGCAGCATGTCTTTTTGTAGGTAGAGCATGTCTTCATCTCCCTCTCTGTCTTCTTTCTCCATTTGGGGTGTTTTTGAACCTGATCATGTTTGTCTATAAGCATGGTAAGATGCATAACCTGGTAGAGTACTCCTACTTTCAGGTAACTGCACCTCTTAATTATTCTTCCATCACTGTCTTCAAAGGGATGAAAATGTATTGATAAGGCATCCCAGTAGTCTGCTCAGTTTTTGCATATTCCACCAATATGTCAGCTTAACTACAGAGGAATTGACAATTATAAATCTTTAATCTGTTCTATAAAGGGAGGGAATGGGACTAAAAGCAGGGAGGGAGAGAACAAGGCAAGGCAAGGCAAGGTTTTGAAGATTACTGTTGTGAAAATAGTATCTGAAAAACATACAGACCAGGGCTATAATTACAATCTCAGCAAAAATAAAAGGCATTCAGCCAGATGTAAATCTGTGATGTAAATCTGCACAATGTACAAAAATCATTAACACAGGGAAGGAGCTGGCCAAGTGCCTTCTGCTTGAGGCATAATATTCATGATTTAGTAATCTCTGCTCTCAGTGATGGAGCTGGGCTGATATTCACCAGGTGAGGATCCGAGCCCTCATCTTAAAATCAAGATGGCTATTGCATATCTCAAGTAAATTCTGCACAAATATTGCTTGGGACCCCACCCCCCTCCCCAGTTATTGTTTGTTATTTCACTTTTGCCTCAAACTGAAGTGCATAAATCTGCCTGCTTATCCAGGGTTCAGCTTTCAGAAAGCTCAGTGTACTTGCTTATGGGTAGTTTTCTGTTGCCTTCTTGAATTGCTGTTCGATATTTTATTGGCCACCCAGAAGGGTAATAGAGCAAATAATGTGCTGATGTTAAAATGCAACTGGAGAATAACATTTTGGTGTGTATATGTGTCTGGGTATGCACATGTGTGTTTGTTTACAGGGAAACCTTTGCAGTGAGCATGTTAAGCACAACTGGATCTGAAAGACAGAACTGTGAATTTAGCCAAGGCTTCATTATTTTCTCCCACAGTTTGAATTTATGCTGAATTAGACCAAAGCAAAAAATCCCTTACCTGGAAAAAGGCTGCTAAAATTTCATTTCAGAAGCTCAGATCCCCATGTTTTTTAACAGCCCAGTCTCCCTGCATCCTTCAGATGCTCAGCAAAACTGGCACTGATGTCACCTGGACAAAGTAGCATCAGAGTCCAACCTTGCTGTGCCCAGAACCTGGATCTTACCCAAGACCAGATATGAAGCCTGTTCTGCAGCACAGCTGGGAGAATATCTGATTCCAGGTGAAATTCTCAGTGTGTCTTGTGTCCTGGAGCTGCAAAAACATTTTTTCCTTGGTGACCAGGGCATGGGCTCTGAGTCGAATTCTGCCTTGGTTTGGGCAATATTCCTTTGGACCCAACAGGCACCATGAATGTCACAATTTCCATTAATTTCACCATTTCTGCTGAAACTTTGTGTCATCAGAAGGTTTCTGACCAGCCTTTCTTACAGTAGCCAAACTCCAAATCTGACAAGCTTTGGCTGTTTTTCACAGCACATTTTAAGTTTCTTTACCCCTACAAAAAGATATAGCATCATCTTAAATATACTTTGCTTAGAAATATTTCCAACAAAATATCATGTTCTACCAACAGTTTAATTCTCACTCAAATTTGTATCATATCGAAAATAGCACAAAGTTTAGCATATGTAGTCAAGTGCTAACTGCATATAGGAAGCATATTGAAAGCATTCGGGTTTCATTTGAAATTTGCTCTGTTCAGGATCAGCTGGACTTTAAAATCTGGGATCACTTTGGGTGTTCCTCAGCTGAACCAGAGACATGGGGAGAACAAAATAGTAGAAGCTGCTAATATAGAGCTTGTGGATATTCAGTGCACTTTAGCCTATGTCAGTGGATTTAAAGGCAGTTTGTAAATCAGCTTCCCATTCTGTGACTTCCATTGCTGAGTCCAGAAGTTTAGTTCTGGCAAAACTTCCAAAAACAACAGACACCAATGACTTATTCTGGATATTTCAATGCTAAATAATAGATGAAAATTAAATCTAAATGGTTTAAAAAAAATATTGCAGTGTATCTCGATGTACAGACTGTGAACGAATGAGAACAAGGGAGGCAAAATCAGACATTCAATGTATCAAACGTAATAAATCCTCTGAGGCTAATCAGCCCTCCCTCCCCCCTAACCTCAGCCCCACGCTATGCCAAATAGTGAAAGCAGATGTCTTATGAACAGGTAAAAAACAATCTGAATTCCCACTCCCCACAACTGAAACAAAATGTAGGGTTTGGGGTTTTGATTTGGGAAGCTTCCAAACTGAACTGCATGAGACATTTTATCCAAAGCCCTTCAAAGAAACAGCCCAAAAAGAGGAATTCAATTTAGCTGGCACAAGGAGAGAAGATCTATTGTAATATGGAAAAAATTCAAACGCTATAGGAGAGCAAAATGACATCTCAAATTGCTGTGATTTATCTTGCCTTGCTTACCTATATTTCTTCAAAACAGCAAGCTAACAAACCTGGTTGTAATGCTTAATACACAGAAATCCTCCCTTTTCTCTCTCTCTATTTTCCCACCTCTATTTTTTTTTAATGAATTGCAACAAAAAAAGCTCCATCTTTGGGCTTAGAAAACAAAATCTTTCCTCTAGAGTATACTGTGATCTTCAAATTATTGCTCTTGGCATCAATCTGTGCATAAGGAATGTATTTCTAAGGTGCTTCACTTCTCGAGAGAAAGTAAATGAAATAAGAAAAATATTATATTGGAATAGCTGAGACAGAAATTTTTCAGGTCTGTATGTGTGTGTTATGGGTTCCTTTTCCTGACTAAATACTTCAGGAGCCTGCCAGTGTGATTTATGTCCATCACAGAGACTGGCTGGGGTAACACAGTATCATCTCTCATACTCTGACTCAGCCTGGTTAGCCGGTTTGAGAGTCAAATTCAGCAGGCACAAGCTGATACTTTCAGTAGCATCGCGCCTATTTATACATGCAGTGAAACTGGATGGAAAGAGTTGTTTCTATCTAGTCAATTTTTAGTGACCAGTATGAAATTCAATAATCTCAGTTCACTACCCATTAACCAGATAGTTCTAACCCCTGTCTCCTGGCCAGCTTTGAGCCATACAGCCTGCTCTTTGCTCTGAACAAACTCTGGCCAGGTTTCAGCATTCCAGGCACTTTTTGTACAGCCCTTATCAGTCTCTTCTGTCCAAACCACAGCTCAGCACTGTGTGTGGCACCCGTCCTGGCAGTACGTGTTTGTGGGCAACCCGTTTGCCCCTGTGCTGAAGACCAAGGGGAATATGTGCGTAAACTGGTGCTGGTGTCCCTCCTCTGGGAGAGCAAACTCACCACGTGAGGCTGCTTTTCTCTGCCTAAATTTTACATCTACTTAAAGGCACTTTGGGGTCAAAACAATTCTTCCAGGGAAAGGATGTATTAAAGGGTAGAGCAACCTGGCTGGACAAAGCTTAAGGTGGTGACTGTACTATTTCCAGCCCTTTGCAGGATTGTGGAACCTCAATATATTATTAACAGAGTTTTGCAAAGGGATGTTGGAGGTATTTTCAGAAAATGGCTGAGGAGAATGCCTTTTTTTCCTTCTTTTTTCTTCTAATACCTGTACCACTGAAAGAGCCCTCGTTGCTGGAGCAGGTCTCATACCTGCATCTGTACAATTGTCTCTACAATGCCTTCTGTTGTTTGGGGATCTGCAGGGGAGATAACTAGCAGGAAAGGAATCTGATCTCAGTGGGTCTTTGTGAGAGTTTTGATGCAACCTTTAGCTAATTAGTTTCATTTAATATAAATTCTCATGGCTAAAGTTCTCAAGAGACAGGAGGACTGTTCTATGAAAGGAAAAAGCTCTTATCCTTAGCAATACTTTTGTATGCTCTGTCTTCTTGGGGGAAAAGGGGTAAGAGGTAGGCTGTGAAAAGCCACTATTGCCAGAGCATAGTTGGAGGGTTGGGTTTTGTACAGTCATTCCTGTGTGATATAAGAAACTAGTTTGTAAAATGTATAACCTTAAAATTTCCATTGATTCAAAATGAATTACCTGAATAGCTGTAGAGACTCAACCTGGCTGAATTGGTGTTGCACTGTAATAAACTTTTGAAGTCATATTGACTATAACGTCGCTATGAAATGCTTCCTTGTTGTGGCTTCCCTTGACTGCAGCTCTTGCAGTCAAGAAATGGGCCCAGAAATGGAGGCAAGACTTGAACTGAAACCTTGAGAGGTCAGATCTGCTGCAATAGTCACAGGTAGCTTGGGAGCTCAAGTATTTTTGTCTAGGTAGCTGCATTGCTCAGCCTGAGATCCTCTGTGTTAGCTGTTTCGGATGGGCCCTACGAGCAGTAACCCGGACATGTTTACATCGTATAGGTAAAGGAAAAACAGAGAACCACATTCCTGTCTGATGCTCAGAATATAAATCTGTCAGAGCAGCCTTCGGAAGAGATTTTGGCCAGGGAGTAATGAAGTGAAGGATCTGTAGGTGAGTACAGATGACTTAGTAAACTAACGTAATGGCTGATTGGGGAATTAACAGCACTGGGGAAATTTAGAGTGAAACTTACCCTGACCTTTCTCTGTGACTATGCCACTTGAGTTCACGAACATGAGTACTTCCTTAGAATTAATGGAGATACTGTAGAAAAAACTATCTGTTGCATTTTGGTGGCTTTTTGCATCATTTGCAAAGCTGCTTCCCTCCTGCTTCCCGCCAGCTTTGGGTGAACTGAGAGTCATGCTGGCTGAGTGTTTGCGTGGTGCCCGGTATGCAGCTTTGGTGGGGTGAGGGTGGGAAAAGGCCAAAAAAGGAGCCAGGCTCTTCTTTCTCTATTGAAACCCAGTCTGCCTTAGACAAGAGTTGGCACAGGGCAAGTATTGCTCAACAAAACCTGTGACAGCTTGGAAAGTCAGAGCTTGAAACACAGGAACAGGTTCCTTTTCTACTGCAAGTTCTATGCTCCAAAGAAGAACTGGCATTTAATTAATTTAAAGTGAAGCTGGATTTACTTAGTTCAAAAGGAAGTTGATTTGTAGCTGGTTGAGATGCTAATCTTGATGATCTTAAGATAAACTGGAAAAGAGATGGCAAAGATGTTCTACTTAAAGCCTGAGATTCTTGGGCCAATACACAAAGCAGTGCAGAGGAAAATATTCTGCCTTTTGTACTGCGTTGCTCAAAGATTTGCCAAGAATCAAATGCAACTGGAAAATGGACAATGTCTTTCTGAAAATTAACACTGTGCTGTAATTTTCTTTTTGAGGGGCTGTTTATCCCTCTTTCTTCCCACCACTATTTTCATCTCATCTCCATATCTTTTCACTCCTCTTTCCCTGTCTTTTCAATCATTTCCTTAATCCTATGCCCACTGAGTCCCTCTGTTCATTTTCCTGCTCCTTTTCTGTTATTAATTCTCCCCACCCAACTGTTGCCTGGGTTAACTATTCTGGTTAAGCAGTAGGATTGGAAAAGCCAGCACTTATTTTGAGAAGACCTTGTGGGGAAAAAGGATTCATACTGTAATCTCAGGTGAGGGTCTAAACATTTCCCAAATTCTCTGACCCCTAAATATGAATATCATTTGACTTTGAATAATGAGCTATTCGTTCATCTCTATATAAAACCTCATGTATCCTGACAGTTCCCTATTGCCTTCCTGTCTGAAGTGGCTCAGGAGTATAAATTATTCTAGCGAAGGTTGGCAGTAATTTATGCTCAATAAATTGACTATAGATCTGCTTGTTTCAGTAGGTAGCATGGGAAGGACTTATACATTTTGCTAAATTCCCTCATTTGTTCTCGGATGGACTACTCGCTGTCCTGGGGCTGATCACGGGTCCCAAACTGCTATGATAGGGAAGTACTCGTATGCCTTCAGCAAAACTACTCTTGTGAGTAGCAAGTTACTGGTAAAAGGAAGAGGTAGACAGGCTGGCCATTGAAAAGTCACTGGCACAACAATGTGGAAACTGGAGGTCAGATTTTGCAAAATGTGTAAAGGGCAGCTGATGAAATGGAGATTAACAATGGCTGTTCTTAAAAAATCCCCCTCACATCAACTGGTTCACATTCACTTATCTCTTTAGCCTGATTTTTCCCAAAAAAAGCATGAAACAGGCCATGTATTTTTTGTTTTCTTTTTTTTCCTTTCTTTTTTAAAAATGTAAAATGTACAGGTTCCTTTGTAGGATTCCTGCAAAGAAGGGTGGTACAATCCTTTTGTCCAAGTTGCAAAAGGCAGAAAGTAATTCATCACCTTTCAAGAGCAATTTATTATGGGTCAGGGAGAAAGGTTTCACTCACGATGATTAGGTTTTAGCAGTGCAGATGCCGGACATGATGAACCAATGAGGCTTATCAGGTGTGATAATCAAAACAGATTTTCTTTTGTATCACCTGCTGTCATTTCCTCTCTCTTGTAGAGAAATCTAGATTTCAGACACTGACTACCATTTCATAAATATAGACATATTCCTTTATTGTTCTATGTGGAAACTATCACCCAATGGTTTAAATCAGTGATGGGATTGATTATCATGCCTGAAGTTTAATACAAGTTTTGAACCTGCATTCCCAGGCCATGCAGGAGCAAGGGCAGCTTCACCTGCCTGGGCATGAGCGCTGCTTTTTTCCTTCCACTAGTGCCTATAGCCGCAGCAGTGGCGCTGACACAAAGCAATGGGCAAGGCAGAAACATCCCGTGGCCCACGTGTGATCAGTGTGCCCCAGGCTGGTTACCTTGCAAGCAGCATATGCACAGAAATTTAGGGCCGGATCCTGCTGTGAATGCTGCACAGGCAGATCCCTGTGCACCCTCACTGCAGACAAAAGTCTTTGTGTAGCTGCAGGGATCTGTGTGCAAGTAAAAATCTAGTTTATGGTAACCAGCATAATTAAAGGGCTAACCTTGAATTGCAGTGTAATTCTGGCTCTGTTGAGTCAATGAAAATGTGGCTGTTGAATTCAGTGAAACCAGGGGGCCATCTCTTCCATCAGTCCAGCTAGCCACATAATTCAGCTTGGTTTTGCTTTGCAGTTTTAGGAACTTTACTGTGAGCATTGCAACTGAATGCCCCACCTGCTAACGGCTTTGCAGCATGGTGAGATGCTCACAGTGAACCACACTGAGAGAAATGAAAAAACAAAATACAGCACTGAGGGGGTTTGCTGACAATGTGCTTTCAGTACTTGAAGTACTTCAGTACAGCCAGCTCCAGGTACCTCAGCCAACTGGGATCACTGTGGGGCAAAGGCAGAAATGGATTCCCTGACACCAAAGAGCTAAATTTTACAGATTAATATTGAAAACCTTGAACTCCCCCAAAAGCAAAGAGAAGTACAGACTTTACTGCACTACATACCTCTGTCCATCCATATCACTAATTGTGTTGAACAATTTTTCCAGTGGGGACTGAATTCATGTATCTATACACATATACATACAGTATACACACACACACACACACATATATACGTATAGCTACCCCTATCCATATAAGTATATACATAATCATCTGTATTTCACAAAACTGCCTGTGGTTGCAATGACAACTGAGGATTCAGAAGTAGTGCTCCAAATGTCAGCATAATCCTGATCTTGCAGGAAATCAAAGAATTTGTGACTGCAAAGCCTGCTAGGAGAACAATAATATTGGTCCCATTCTCAAATAACATCAATCAACACTTATAACAAAATGAAGATCAAATCAGTTATATGCAAAATCAGTTGTTGCAGCTTTTTGGCAGGGGACAATTGCCCTCTCCCTTCCTCTCTTCTTCCCTCTTTAAATCTCTTTTTTCTTCTCTCTCTTTCCATTCTCATGGTTTGAATCCAAATGACACTTCTCTTTCTCTTTTTTAAAGAACACGCTACCTCTACAGCATATGTTTTCCATCTGGAATTGCATGTGGGCTGTAATTGGGGTTACCGGTAAGTTTGAGAATGTGAGACTCTAGCAGACAGATGTATTTCAAGGGAATAGAAAAAATCCTCTATTTTCCTAATGACTTTACAGTGATTTTTGTTTATTAAATGAGTAAAATAATCATATGAATCTTTCCCCCACCCTCTGCACACTTATGTCAGTAGCTGAGACATAAACGAAGATGTGCTCTCCAGTACCAGCATAATGGCCAGCTTTTACTGCCACACTGTCAGAACTTCCATTTTCTGCCCTGCAACTAGAAAAATAAACTTCAGAAAAAGGCCAGTGTCACTCCTTCCACCATCCCCCCATCTCTCCATCAAATACAATACAAATACAAGTACAAATACAACAAAAATTCTGTTGGATTAGACATATTTAAAAGACTCACAAAGTCTAGGATTACGTGTCCTTCTTCATATGGCACACAAATAAGCCAAGTTAAATGTCTGCTCATCATTTCAAGTAGGAATGAACTTAAGCAGGATGTCTAAGAAGACTGTAGCTACGCTTTGAGATTTGCTGCCAGATTCTCAAGCAGATATGGTCTTCTTGTTAGAAAGCTGCTCCAGGAATCAGTGCAGGGAGGTTCAGCTTCCATTCCAACCAACTCACATGGGGTCTACATACGTTACACCTCAGCTGCTCTTGGGGCTGTTTCTAAGTGCATAATACTTACCAGATCTGGAGTTTGTAGAGCTTCTCTATGCAGCCTAAATTCAATCTCATCTATAAGGACTAATCCCGTATCTACTGAGATACCCTTGTGCAGATAATGCTGATTCATATAATGTCACTTGCTGACTAAGTGACGCCAAAAAGGTTCGCTTTACTCCCCAGACCATCTTTACTCATATCTTTTACATAATAGTTCAAAGTCAGTGATTCTTTGACATTTCCTCTTGATCATTATCTTTTTGTGCCTTTAATTGTAAAACAAGCAGTAACATGCTTTGACATTTTTTTTCCCAAACAGTTGGCCAGTCACTGGTATAAAGTATTATCAAAATTCCTTCAATGAATGGACAGTGAGACTGAGGAAATGTTTTTCAGGGAAAGGGGGAGGGAAGAAGAAAGATAAGTTGCTGTCCTTCAAACTCCATATCAGATAAGGATGTCTCCTAAGGAAAAAAAAAGCCTGAATGGTAACAGGAGCAGAAGTATTATATATTTAACTGCAACAGCTACTGGTCTTTCATGAAGAGAACCTCTAATCAAGGGCTTTGATTATAAGGGACACAGCTGAGATAAAAATCTTATACAACATTTTGAAAAGAAAAATTCCTCAACCTGGTCTTTTAAAAACACATTAGGTAGTACAAACTACAACTATGTTGTGAATCAAGCCTACTTTTCAACAAAGATACTCTTTGCTTTGTTTACCTAAAATGTGATATAGTGTCCAGTCTACAGAAAAACTAGTTCATCCAAACACTGGCACAGGAAAATGCTGAAAAAAATAGCAAGAAAGGCCATTAGGATGAACTCTTATACTTAAATGAGACATACATTAAACGTGCTGCTGAAGTAGACCCACCAAGCTGGGGCCCTCTTCCCTCAGTGGGAAAATTCCCTAAAGCCATAACACAAGGACATATCCCAGCTCATAATGGTAAGAAGTGCATTTTCTTTTTCTCTTTTGTTTTACCTTTTTATAAACTGAAGTTTTAATCCTGCAAACTCTTAAATACTTCTGTAACTTCACACATGTAAATTGTGCCATTCTTGCAGTATATGGGTCTATTCATGTGAACAAAGATGTGGAAGTTGTTAAACATTGATGGGATTCTCACAGAAATTTAAAAAGTTGGTAAGATCTAGAGCCCACAGGAAATTTCTACAGTTTCTAGTACAAGGAGGTCTCCACCTGTGGTTAGTGTCTGCATGTGTTATTGTAAAATGTTTAAAAATGGAATCGTCTTTCAATGAAAATGTAAAGCACCCATTTCTAAGTTTGATAGTTTTTTGTTTTGGTTTGGTTTTTTGTTTGTTTGATGCTTGGGAATATTTAGAATGAATCAACACAAAATATATATGTGAGAACAAATCAAAACAAAGTTGTTGCCCATAACTACTCCACAGCATCTCTTTAAAAAGTAAGCTATGAAGCAAACTCTAAACTGAGATCAGTCTAACCATCTAAACTTTATATTTAAGAACAGTTATCCATCTGTCATCTGTTTTTGATCTTTATCCATGCCTATCTGTGAAGTCCTCAATCACATGGTCACTTTCTCTGCTAACCAGCTGCAACTTGAAGAGTTTGATTTGTCTTCAGAGCTGTTTTCATCAGTTTCAGCTTCATTTTCTTTAACCCAAACCTGCATGGCTTGTGTCTGTGTAGTTTGGGATCACCAGCCCAGGCACTGAGTAGCTTGACCTGCCTCCTGGCAGTTAGGCTCCTATCGCGGTATGATTTGTGTCCAAGAACCGAAAGGGGCTTGGGCCTAAGTAATGAAGGAAAAGTGCTTAAGCCTGAATGAAATCTGGTCCTTTGCTGCCAGCTTGGCACAAAGCAAACACTGGAAAACCTGAACAGTAGAGTGCAAGTGGTGTTGCACAGCTGTAAAGCTGACCTGCGGTCAGAAGATGAATTCCTCCCACTCGAGGTCCGATCCAGGCTGCGTGAGTTCAGAAGGGCCCTTTCCAGTGGAAATGAATTCTGGACTTCACTGATTTCAGGAGTTAACTGGGTGTTACTACATCTCTGAATCATGAATGAGAATGCAGGACAGTTCTCACTGCTTTTGCTGCCTTTTTCTGCCCATCTATTAGAGCTCAGAAGAGAGCTGTTGCCTAGACCCTTTAAGTTCACTGAGTTAACCCCAGTGCTGGCACTAACCTGTGCATTTGCTTGAATGTGCAGCTGTAGTTAGTAAAATACCAACCCAACAGATCTGTTCAATGTGGGGACTCATTTAAATTGTGCCATATCTACTGAATTTCCTGATAAAAAGGTGGTTTTACTACTGTACTTAGCATAACACAGCCCAGCCAAGCTAATGGAAAGGGAGCGAGACTGTCTTCCACCATCAACAAAAGCCTGCTCCAGCTTTCCAATCCTCTCTACAGGTGATGAAGTGTGAATCAGACAGAGTGCAGCTCAACTTTCATGTGCAGGATTAGCTGGCAGCATTGCTGGATAGAAAAATAATCTTTGCACCGTTAAAATGAGCAAATTTGATCAGGAGTCAAAGGAGTGCCCTACAATGCCATTTTTCAGAGTGGCCTTTTAGCAGAGAAGCACACTCTATCCCATTTCCTAGTTGTTAATGGAAGAGCAATTCCGTTACTCCTTTTGATATGTAACAACAGAGACTGGTCTGTTAATAACTTTTTTGCCCAGTTTTTTGATAATTCTCGGACAAGTTTTTCTGACTTTTTTCATTCTTCCCCTCTAGTTTTCCATAGCAAACCCCCCAAAACAGTTTTCTCAACAGAGGCCACTACCTTTTGACTTACATGTAGTAAATGTTCAATGCAAATTAAACTATAAAAATAGGACTCCCTTTATTTAAGTTCAAGGATGGCTTCTTATTGAGTTGGAAAAAAGAGGAGAAAATGGAAAGAAGCTGCTTGTAAAAACATCTGACTAGAGCGGGCTAAATTCTGCCATCAGTTCTACAAAAAGGTGGCATCAGATCTGGGTCTAGCAAAAAAAATCAAGAACATGTCTAATTATTAGCATGTGAACAATTCTTTTTTGCCCTTCTTGGAAGGGCTACACGATATAAAATATGCTTGTGGAATCACCACTACTTCCATGCTCCAATTTAGCTACATGCCTATGTGTCTTGCTGGAAAGTAGTCAGCACTTGAAGGACTAAAATTCAGAAAAGATGTTGAGCACCTAAGTCTTCCTGAAGGAAACGTGCTTGATTCCAAAGTTTTTTTTAGCCAGGGGATTTTAGCCAAGGGTTTTAAATATTCTTTAGAACCAGGTTTAAACCTTCAAATCTAGACTAACGTATCAGCCTTGATCTGATTTGTTTCTTCCTAGTCTAAGTAATTAAAGCTAGAAAAGGTCAGCCTCAGATTCTTTTTGCATTGTTCACATAACAGAGAAGAAAGAGTTTCATGGGAACAAAAAACCAACTAAAACCATCTTCATCTTGACTCAGCTATTTCACTATTTTCTGAAGAGCAATTTCAGATCCAATTCTGATTTTAAATGTGAAGCTGCAAATCACGGCATAGCTGTGGATAGCAGCTGATTTTTACCAGAGAAATGTCACATGCCTCTGAAAACAAGCACACCATCACTGTTAAACGAGAAAAGTGGTAATATATAAGCAAACTAGGCACAACTATTTTGTAATCTTACAGTTCAAATACAGTAAAGCCTAAAGGCCTCTCTATAGTATTTTATGTGGTTAAACATTGCAAACAGAAGACAGGGCTTCGCTTATGATAGTTAATGAACAATGTCCCCATTTTCGGCTCATTTGCCTAAGCCTCTTATTTCCTTCAGGTTTTTTTGTTGTTAATAATCTGTAGCTACTGAAACAGAGACCAAACAGTTGTGTTTTTTTCAGGCTGGGTTGTATCCCTTCCCAGAAGGCCAGTCTCTATGTAAATATTACTTGTTGCTACCCACATATTTTATGCCTGTAATTCACCACACTTAATGTATCTATGTGGCCTAAGTGCTTCATGTGATACTACTCTACAGCCAGCTAAAAATCAGCTGTTTGGATAAAATACTTGGGAATCTTTTAGAGCAGGGGTCGTCAAACTATGGCCCATGGGCCAGATACAGCCCCCCAGGGTCCTCAATCCAGCCCCCTGGTATTTACAGACCCCCCCTGCCACCCCCTGCCAGGGGTTGGGGGAAAACCAAGCACTCGCAGATGACTGCCTGCCACTTAATCTGTGCGCCGGCCCCCTGGTTAAAAAGTTTGAGGACCCCTGTTTTAGAGAAGAAAACAACCACCCATGTCTGCTAGCTCAAGCTGTAGTGAGCCTTTCTTATCATAGCTCCAGAGCTGGAGATAAAACTTTTTCATTGAGTTCCTTCTCCCAGTTCCATCAGTATAATCCTCTGTTTGAAGACAGTCTCACTATTTCAGCAGGCTGAGTGTCTACAGGCCATAATTCAAGACCTCTGTTTCTTCCTCCATCTAACTGCCCACAAAAGAGTTGAAGGAAATGAGCCAGTAAATACCCCCAAAGAAATAAATTCCCAAATCAGCATGGTAATCATAATCATAATCAAATGAAATCTTACAGTAAGTAGATCTCCAAATTAATGAGATTTCATGAAGACTACCAGAGACCTTTTGTTGCTATGGATTTGAAACAGAAGTTGGGCAGACACTGCACTGTTAGGAGATAATACAAATCCCTTGTGATATATGGGTAATTGACCCCCACTCACTAGGGGGTTACCCCTTGTTTAAGGTAATTGCTGTTATAAACTGATTATACATGATACAGTCCACCAGCATATATTCAAGCAAGTTCATTACACTAGCCTGAGCTTTAAAAACCAAATTCCTTCTACAGCTGTAAAATTTGCTCACCCTGTGAACACCAGAGCTTAGTGCTCATTCAGTCCAGAAAAAAAGTATGAGTCATACAAGGAAATACCTTCTGGCACGATGCATAATCATTCCAGTGAACTCACTGCAACTAGGGATTACTGAGTTGGTCTGAAATCACAGAATAAACATTTAATAGGCAACAAAAGTATGTTGTATGCTTTCATGCTAGGTTGACTTAAATTACTAAGATGGACAGTGGAATCACCTGGAATTACTGGAGGCTGTGCATGGTAGATTGCAAGCTTGTTCTGACATAATAAAGAACGTATTCAAAGCTAAATATAAAATAATACTTAACCACCATCAAACAAGAGTATTTTTGTAGGGGTTTCACAGTAATCAATCCTACCAATTATTATATTCCCTTTTCATCGAGGTTGTGAAGATAAATAAAAATGTTATTTGCCAATAAAATGCATAGATTATGCAAAGGTTGGTGGAATAGTAAATGCTAATAGGGAGAAGGTAGTCACTGAGAGGAAAAAGGTAAACTAGGCAAACCCAAACAAAGCGCACACCAACATGTCCAAATGCAAAAGCAGACATTCAGGGACCAGAAATGGAGGCCATGCTTTTAGAAATAAGAGCTGATATCCTCAAAAATGGTGCTTCTGAGAAGTTCCTTGGGTAATAAGACATCAGCAACTGAGCCTGAGCTCCCAGCTCAGTCCAGTGGCAGAGAGAACTAGTGCAACTCTGGGATGAATAAGCTGATACACAGTGAAGAGAAGGGTGTGTTTCTTTGCAGTGGTTAGACTTCTTAAATGCAGCTATAAAATCCTTTTTACTAGAAAGACATTGCTATGCCACCTAAAAAATACTGCTTGTATCTTTAGAGCTTATAGCTCTGGTGTCCATATTTTTCCAAAGATGTTAAAAGATAAACTGATTGCAGAACTGTAAAAATCTATTTAAAGCCTAGAGAAAATGCTGAGAGTGACAGACCTGATGTTCAGTTTGATTACTTTATCCTTTGACCATAATAGCTAAATACCTTTTTGGGAAACTGGGGATTTTTAATTTACCCTAAAAAGGAGTATGTAGGACTGATGATTTAATAAGTATATCAGACAAAACTAATAACAATTAAAAAAAACCCCTAAACAGACAAAACTTCTTGGCAATGAGAGCCATGAGAACTGAGGGATTCTTCATTTCTTGATATTTACAAATTAAAACTACATTCCATCCTGAAAATGCTTTGCCAAAGAAAAAAAAAAGTTTTCAGCAGGCTGAAGTGATTGCTGTCAGTGGAAGAGTAACTGGATGAAATTCAGTTGAATGTGATTCTCAGGAGAATAAACCAGATTATTTAATGGCACTTCTGCCCATAACTCCATGAATATTCATATAAATCAGGATCATGAAAATGTACTCAAACTCTGCTTTTTCTTTGCCTTTGAGCTATGTTCACATATTTCTTGTGCACTAATTTAAAAGATCTGAGCTCAAATGAATCACCAAATTTCCCCTGGTTTCCCAATGCCATCCAAAACCTGTAGACACAGATCTGAACCAGCTCATTTTAATTTAAAATATATATTTTTTTTTAATTTCAGGCAATTTCAATAAGCTTTATGTAAGTTTGCAAACAAACTTCATCTTGTCAAGTTTTAGTATGTGCAATTTTCAAAGTGCTGCTTTTAATTGTATCTGCTGTCATCAAGTCTTAGGGCTGGAAACTGGGCTTCTGGTTGCTGTAATAATACACACCATTATAAAAATAAAGAGCAAAATAGGAAGTTTTGGGTCACAGCTGCAATGCTGTTTCCAAATCACTAACCTCCTCCCTCTCCATAGCAGCAATAAAAATCATCTCTAGAGACTCCAGCACCGACGGCAACAAAGTACAGTAGTTACATTTTGAGATAGAATCCAGAAACTGCCAAAATGAAGATATGCAATCTCCACTTGGGAAGAAGCGATGAAAGCCCAAGTACATAGCCTGACAAGTGAATCATGTCAACAAAAAGAAAGCAACAAAAATCAACTTGTAAAAAGCATCTCTGTGTGTCAAATTGTTCAAAGCAGTGGACACATTGCTGAAATGAGTTCAGTAAAGATGAACATCTCATCATAGCTTTCAGGAGTTGAAGCTGCATACCAGAAATAGAATGAAATTCCATATCGCTTTGCAGCTGCTAACGTAGGGGTGATAACAGTGTGGAAACACTGCCTGCACTGGATCCAGATCCTCTGCACTCAGGAGAGCAATTGTGTTTTATGTCTGAGGCACTCGAAATAAATATGAATATGCTTATTCTTAGAGGTTCATTCAAGTGTCTATATCATACCCAAGGATGTGGGGAGGATGCAGACTGGGAAGGATGCGGACTGGTTGCTTGTGAGAATGGTCGGAAAGGCAGTCATGTTTCCTAAAATCTCTTTGCAAACTAGGATGACTTCTGCAAACCAGCTCAGTTTGCTGACTGGATTGCAAGACAGTATCAGTAATTCCTGTAAATTCCACGTCCAGCCTGCTGCTAAAATCCTGCTCCTCTACCATCACAGGCAGGTTATTGGAGCTGTAGAGTGCAGGACCTTTCACTGGAAAATATAGATGCCTATATGCTTTCCGAGAACTATTCCTTATCATTTGGATTAGTGTGTTGAAAAAGTCTTTAAGACTACTTTTTGTTTTAAATGACAGTTTCAGTGAACTGAGAAGCAGAGGAATCAGCTCTTAGAAATCTTGCACACTATCCAGTGGATGGCAAATGTATAATAAATTGGATGGATTTTCAACAACTTTTGAAAAAATATGCTATAAATAAATCAGTGGTGATCGCTTTGAAAAGATGTGGTGTATGGGCTCAATTCATCCGTCATGCAACTGTGTTGCCTTCATTGGAATGACACAGAATTTGGTTTGTTTTCTTGCTTCACAAAACAGCTAGATGCAAGAAGGTCTGTAAAGGTGGAATACATTTGAAAATCACAACTGAAGCAAGATGCAGTAGCCACAGAGATAAAAAACAAAGATGAGGTTGAACAGTGATTTAGAACAGTACTATTATGTATTGCTCACATGTATATTTTCATGTTTCAAATGTAACTCGAGCATTCAGCAGTGCTTGAATTACTGACCTAAGTTCTGCTAGCGATAATATGCCTGTTCCAGTGGTATTTGCTCTCTTATGATTTACTCTGATTCTGAATATCTCTGAGCTTTTCTACAAAAATATGAGAATGCAAATTATTAGAAATTATGTAAAGGAGGCTGACCAAATTACAGATAATGTGGAAAAACGCATTGAAACTTAAATTAGCGGTATGCAAGCCAAAGATGAAATAATTTCACATAAAAAAACAAACCAAACCAAACCACCAGCAGAAAGTAATACATTTTCACTCGACACCCATTAAGGAAAAATAATGCACATCATTAAACCCCCTCCTTAGTAATGTTTTTGCAAGTAACTATATTCCAAAATCATTTATTCAAGAAATTTTGTGTGGTGCATTCAAAGAGCAGTCCTAGAAACCATGGGAAGAGCATTTTTTGAGAGCGGTGTTAAGAGTCTGGTTCTGCCAAGCCAAATGGAGGCACGTCAAAATGGCACCAAGCCCAGCTAAGGCTTTTCTGTGTATCAAGCAACGTGAACACGATGGGAACGCGGCCAATTCAAACAGGCTGTGTTTCTGCTGAAGGAATAAAAGCAAATGAGAATTTGTTGTTCCTATTATTCTCTCTCATTGCTCCACACTATACGGTGGACAAGGTATTCTGTTTTATCGCTGTCGCGTTTAAAATATATATATATATATATATATATATATATATATATATATATATAAAAAAAATAATA
>JAVJGJ010000061.1:33203270-33249393 GCA_035590215.1 Microhierax caerulescens
AGGGAAGGGAAGGGAAGGGAAGGGAAGGGAAGACTGGGAGTGAGTGAGTGAGTGAGTGAGTGAGTGAGTGAGTGAGTGAGTGAGAGAGATATCTTATGAGATAATTAATTAACACCTGTACATAAAATGTTCTCTAGAGTTAGCTTTTTCCACTATATCCTGGAAAAGTGTAGATAACAAACATTGGCAGGATGCCTAAGTGAGGCAAACCCCATATTTAGTTAATATCCCTAGAGGGGTTTAGAATAGAACAGTTTAGTTGGAACTGACCTACAGTCATCATCTAGGTCACCAATGATGATCTATATAAGATATAAACTTATTTACATTGGGATAGTAGAACCTAATAATCTATAAATTTATAATTATTGTAATTACAACTTCTGTATGTGACCTGTGGTATTGTTTTCTCTTAAACCTTTAATTTGCATAATAATCTTTTGATATTTTTTTTTGTTTGGTTGGTTTACATTTTTTTTTCCAATTTATAGTTGCACCTACACTAACACTAAACAAAAATGCTAGAAGAAACCATTCCTTTTAATAGAAAAATACTTCAGGCCTTAGAACTTTATATGCACGTCAGTCTCCCAGACCACTCTTCCCTTCATTCATACTCCCATCAGGTCAGCAGACAGAGAAGTTGCCTCACCTCAGCAAGAGGACTCATTTCTTGTCTTCCTCAAAACGTTGTCAGCACAGGAATGAAAAGGATAAAATAATATTTTGATCACACCATCACATCTGGACTTCTTAATTTAAAAACAACAAAGTCCTGCAATTATAATCCATAAATTTCTACCTCAGCATTGCATTTTTTCACACTGTAAAATCAGTAGCCTGCATGCCAGGTGACCCCCTTTCCTCTCTCTGTGTGCTACAGCCACAGGCTGCAACACATCTCCCATGAAGCACCAAAATTCTCCTGTTGTTGTTAGTAAAGATGATGCATTGTGGCTTGGTTTTCTCTTTTTCTGCACAAAAGAACATGGGGCTTCCGGATTTGCATAATTATCAACCCATAGCAGAAGTGATCAAATAGTTGTAACAAAAATCTTAAGACAGAAGCTGCAGAGAGGCAGACAGCTCCTGAAATAGACTGTAAAGGAAGACACTTCTGGATAAAGAAAACACGTTCCTAATAGAAAATTGTCTGGAATGTTTTGGGTTTTTTTTTCCATCAGTCCTAAAGTCAACTGAATATATATCTAAAGTCAACTGAATATATATTCAACATTTCATGTCATCATTTAAATAGTCCATATTCTATATCATTAGATATTTTAAAATGTTCAAGCAAATCTCCAGGTATTCAGAACAAACTGATAAAATGACAGAAGCAAAAAAAAAACAAACAAAAAACTGGAAAAATAGCAAAAGGTCTGAAGATTAAATCATTGTCATTAGCCTCCTTTATTTAGAATAAGCACTTGTGACAAAGTACACAACCTCAGTAGATAGCAGTAACAATTTTCTAGGAGCCTCAGGGCACAAGCTTTATTTGCAAAATTAATTGCTCCTCCCTGTCAAAGTCTGGCTCACATTGACTACACACTCCTACAATGGGATCAAGATTAACCACCATGAGCCAACACTTTCAGTGCTGTGAGTCACAGATCACATTACAGACAAGGCCAACTGTAACCACATAGCTGAAACCAGTATATCAGATCTGGTCCACAGGTCACATCTAGGCCAACACTCCTAAAGAAATATATACTGATTACTGTATGTAGACAAATCTTCAAGGTATGAAGAAGAAATTAGAAGAGAGAATTACTAATAAATAAACAAATAAATAAATAAATATACTAGTGTGAGTTCTTTTTGGTGAAAATAGATTAAACTAAAACTCAACAACCATAGCACTCCAAGCAACAACCAGGAGCTACAGCTAGACAGAACTGTGCTGTGAATATAAGGCTATCTGAGACAATTTAAGGAAGCAGCTCAGCTGATTTAGCATGACCTTGTGCTACATTACCATGTTTCTCAAAAGCAAGCCATTAACAAGCACGGCTAGTCTTTCCAGCACAGTCATGGGTCTGTTTAAAGCTAGTGGAAGTATCTACACTCTGCAATGTTAAACCATGCTGTGTGTAAGAGAGTGCTCTCAAATAGGGCCTGTGATGAAAATACAGCCGAACATGTTTTGCGGTATAGATAGATCCTCATAACAAGACTTACTGTTAGAGCACATATTGGCAAACAGTTCATTTTAATGTTGCAAGAAACATGGCAGAAAAATGAACAAAACATCTTATTGCATTCCTAAGCTCTCTTAAAATTTCCTCAATATTTTCACTCAAGTGCTGGCTGTACCTCAGTTACTTCTTTTACAAACACTTATTTTAGCAACTACGTTTTCTGCCTGGCTCAAACATTTATTCTTGGTGTTGAAGCCTTACAATGGATTCTGTTTTTATTTTACTACATTTCTGCAGTCTCCCAGAATTTACATAGTGAAGACACGCTGATGCAGTTATTCACATTATGTTAGAAGATAACATGAAATTACAGTTATCAGGCTGTTAGGTTAGTAATACTAGGGTGTTGGATTAGATTAAAACATGATCAAGACAGTAAGAAAGGAAAAAATCATCGCTTTTCATTGCTTTTATTAGTATTCCTTCTTGAGATTAATGTCAAAGATTCTTAGAAATCTGGATGGGCATGGCTTGAATCTAAATTTTAAAATCCTACTATTGTTTATGACATATGTAGAACAGCTTAATATGAACTACCATTTATCCACACTTTAGAAAGTAACAGAGATTAATAAAAGGTCAGAGAGCATCAGAGATGGAGGATCATTCACAAGTATTCATTTCCAAAAGAACATCTGCGATGGCTGAATGAGCAAACTACTTTATGATCTTTGGGACAAACCAGAAGAATCTTCTATTCTCTGCAGTACTCAGTTTATGGCAGGAGCTTCAAAAACATTGAGAAACCATTTGTGGATCTTTAATCCCTGTATGGATTAACCACTTGATCTAGCAGGTGGTGTCTGAGAAAAACCTTTACTAAGTTGCAGTGACCTCCACAGCCACCAAACAGCCTACAGAGACAAGACAAAAATAGTATCTGCTGTGGTCTTTGAAAATTGATAATCAAATATTACACTGCAGTAGGCAGATATAAAATCAGATAATAACTAGGAGAAAAAAGTGATCAGTTAAATACACATTTTGATCAATGAATAAACACTTTTCAGACTACAACTTCCTACAAAAATCTGTGTTACTTCTATTTAAAACCTAACAAAATACATGTATTTTGAGCTAGATGACAGTGATTAATAAAGCTGCTGTCATGCTAAATGATGTCTGTTTCTAAAGCCTTCTAAGAAAAAAATAATCCTTGTTCCCAAGTCCAATAAACTGTGTACAGATAGAATTTGTGTACGTGCATTTCCAACAGAGCTCAGCATACCCTGCCATGCATTTACCACAGTGGTATTCAAACCATTTTAAATTAAGCCTCGTGTTAAATTCATATGCTATCAGTATGGCTTTCTCAGAATGAACATACATGAAGCCACTATTTTTAGATTGTTTACTGCGTTTGTAATACATTTACATGTCCCTGTGTGTGTAATGATTACAAGGACAACACATGAGACTGTAAATTGTCATTTCACAGGAAAATGGATGCAATAAATAAAGTTACATTATCAGTATCTATGATCTTCTGTTTCCATTTAAATTTCCTGTAAGCACCCAAAGCTTGGGTGGTCATTATCTAAGTACTAAAGTTATTTTCTTACAATAATCCTACCATTTGCTTTCTTTACATTTTTTATTAATAAAGTCACTGATGTTCTAGTACTTAAGAGAAGTTTGCAATCCATTTGACAAAAATGAGTCTCACAGACATATAAAATGCATGTGTTAATAAAATGGCTGTGTTGTAATCTTGCAGAGTTAGTATTAAGCAGTATTTTAAAATATTTCTACAGCTTTGGTTTGAGCATATTCATGTTAATTTCTAGAATAGTTTGGCATGAAAGCTCTTAGGATGAGAAACTGCTGAATTATAAATTTATTCAGAACGTTCAAGATTATTACAATAACATATAAACATGAGGATGCTAATTAAAAATTCACTTAAACTTACCTAATCTCTACAGATAAGATCATCAAGACAGGCTGCTAATTATGAATTAACATCTTCTTGGTTATACATATTGTGACTAAATTCTCATTTTGCAGATGGGAAGTATTCACAATGGTTAGTTTGCATATAGCTAGCCTGGTTTGGAAGATAAGAGTTCTTTTAACATAGGCATGGGCCTTCATGTCAGAAAACAGTCCACATATCTTTAATTTGCTAGTATAAAGGTAGCCAATGAATGCAAATGAGTTACATGGATTAACTGCAGATAGAGTTACAGGATTAGTTTCGTTCCTTGTGGCCATGCCTTTAACACACAGAACACAACGCTGCAACGGACCTTTGTTGCATAGCAGCTGTTGAAGTTCCGGCAGTTTTCTTAGATCTTTGGTCCACATTTCCTTCTCTTCTTCGCACCATGTCTTTTGATCTTAATTCTTCTTGTAGTATGTACTATCTGCACAGATCTCTCTTACAAGAAGTGGCTAGCAGTTGAATTTTCCAGACCAGAATTAAGTTTACAAGGATTATTATATCTCAGCGGTGTAGGTATACAGTGGAATCAGTAAAGGGTCAGCATGAGTAAGCAGATCAACTAGTCTAAATTACTGGGATAAATCAATAACTGTAATAAAGCACAAAAATACAGTCTTGCCAAAATGAAGCAACTGGGAGCTGATGTGCGCTCACACTTCTAAAAATCACTCTTTCATACACCAAAAAATCTTAGACCCTTTGAAAAGCACAGTGGTCATGTGGTCTCAGTTTTATCATGTCTAGTTGAAAAAAAAATTGATGAGTTTTCTAGTTTTGCTGACGTTACCAAAATCTTCCAGTAGGCCAATAAGACACCATACATAAAACCAGATTCTTATAACGCAAAACCACCCTACCTTGGAAGATCCTTTCTATAGAGTTTTTTCTGCCAGTTTTAGTATTTGATTTATAATGCTGCACTGGAATGCAGTGACTTTCTTTACATTGTAATCTCTAACATTTAGACATCTGTTTTCCATATGCATTGCGGTAGTACTGTAAAGACAGTTGTGTATCTGCTCTCTAAGGAGAGAAATGGTCAAGGTCTGTGTCTATATTAAGAGTATTAAAGAAAAAAGTATTGTTCCCCTGAATCTTTGCCAAAATCTACAATAAGTGGTGCTCACAAATGTAAAGTTCAAGATGAGAAAAGTGTTTTCTCTAAGAACTGGTTATTGTTAGAATTAACACCATCTTCATCTTTATTGAAGCATATGTATATTAGCAAGTTTTTCTCTGCAGCTTTGTAGATACCTTTTGCAAGATATATTTTTTCAACAGATTTTTAATGTTATATTCTGGAATTATATCCAGACTTTTAAATCACACTTTCTTGACAGGAGATAACATGGCACTAAAAAAAAACGAGCACTAAAATGATGTAATTAGTCAGCATTCATATAAAGTAATTATGTGTTTAAATCAGCAGCTATAAATTACATTTCTACTTTTAATTTACCTGGTGATTTAATTAGGCGCCTAATAGTCAGTATGTAACTGAACACAGTGAGAAAAGGAATGTCTTTCAAAAGTTGGGAATCCTGTAAGGTAGGTGCCCTATCAACTATAATACCTGAATAAAACTGAAAAGTGGAGAAAATCAGCATTTTTATATTCTACCACCATGAGATAACTAAATTAACCTAGCATGTATGTTGCGAGTACCAGCAATCTACAGATCAAAGTCGCGGCTCTGAGGAATTCTGGCTAAAATGTGGATGTTAGGGTGCAGCCGGGGCCAGTCTGCTGGCTCTGCACTCAGGGGCCAGCTCAGGAAAAAATGAGCAGGTTTCAAAGAGCCTAAGTACTTCACACAGATTATGAGGGTAATGACAAGGGGTTACATTGTTGGTATCTATTACATTTATTGAGCCAGTTTTCTTCTATTGGTAACCTTGCAGGAGGTCAGAAGGATTCACCTCTAAGCTGTGTCATTCGGTTGCAAGGAGGTCAGGACATCTCAGATCTTTGTGAACCTGGAACTGCTCCTCTGATTTACCCGGAGGCTGATGGCACAAGCTAGGAGTAAGTGAAACTCAAAATTTCTCTTCTAATAATCTTTTTAGTCCAAAGTCAAAACCATAAGTCTGAAGATCTCATAAATCAGCAACTATTATTTCAGGAATGTAAAAGTAAAATATCATTACTGTGATACAGGATTTCAAATGCATAATAAATACATATTGTCAAAAACCTTTAGTAACATCTGCTGTGAAAAACATGTTAGATGGGCATTTTCTGAGGAAAAGCCCTGTTGGGAAGTGCTCCACCAGCCCTATCAGAAATTAAACACATATTTTAAGTTCGGCTATTTTTTTCTACTTTGGATAGATAACCAGTGAATGGTTATATTAACGTTTCAAATAACATTCATGGGAGCTTCATAAATGTGTAGCCTGTTTAAGAGTGCAAACAGAGAACAAAAGGGAAGATATGCAACAATTAACGGTTGTATTTTTAACTGTCTTCATTATTATTAATTACTGTAAGTTCATCTATCGGTTTTCGTTGCCCGGCGTGCTGGCGGGGGTCTCCTGCTGCTGCGGTGTGTGAAAGAGATCACCGCGGGCGCGGCGCGGGCACAGGGCGGGAACAGCGCGGGCGCAGCGCGAGCACAAGGCGGGAACAGCGCGAGCTCAGCGCGCGAACAGCGCGGCTGAGGCGGGGCCGGCGCTGAGGGGAGCGTGTGAGGGGCCGCCCAGCGGGCCCCGGTGGGGAGCGGGACGGGGTCTCCGGCCGCCCCAGCCGCAGGGGTTCCTCCGCAGAGCCGCCGGAGGGGCAGGGGGACATCCTGGGGGGCTGCGGGGAGCCCCCGGCGGGGCAGGGGTATGGTGTGAGAGGGCAGGAGCGGCAGCAAGGAGCCGGTATGGACTGGCCGCAGCCCCCCATTGCCCATCCCCCTGCACTCCTCAGGGGGAGGCATAGGGGTTGTGCAGGGCTCAGGAATGAAAAAGGGAAGTTGAAGCTGGGAACGAAGGTGTCTTAGTTTTTGTCTGTGTTTTTCACCACCCAGATCTATTTTCATGTGAAATAAATTAATTTTCCCCAGACTGAGTCTGTTTTGCCGATGATGATAACTTGCTAAGTGATATCACTGTTTCTACCTCTACCCACAACATTCTTCATCTTATTTTCTCCCCCTGTCCCATTGAGGAGGAGCAGTGAGCAACTGGGCAGGTGTCTGACTGCTGTCCAAGGTCAACCACAACACTTGGAAATAAATCTTTGACAGAAATTTTGGGGCAAGAAAAAGAATATCTCGGAAATTTTGCAGATGTTAGCAGATACAGAATATCTCAGAAATTAGCAAATACTGTTTGGGTTCCTTCCTTGTTCAAACCTCTTTCTCTTAAAACTTTCTATCATTATGTCTCTTTTGTGTTTTAATTTGCACCGTGGTATAATTTGTTGTTTTAATCCATCTATTTGTTTCATGGAGCTTTAAGTGAAACATATGTGTCCAGTATATCATTGTGGATGCTTGTTTGGGTAGAACCACAGATCAGTTGATGGTCATCATGTGACTCAATATGCAAAGTGGAGCACTGACTGCCTGACACCTCTGTGTTCACATTCTTCCTTTACATCTAGACAAACAAACTCCACTTACTAGTAGTAGACTTGCTGCTCTAAGAACTGAACTTCTCAGATTCACATTATTGAATACCTCCACAATTAGAATACAGTGCATTCTTCCAATATGTCATGGCAAGATCTGTGTCATATAAAAATCCTATTGCCATTGCTCCTACTAAACAAACATAATTTAAAACAGATCAGTTCAAATGTGAATTGCCTTCACCCATTTATGTGGCCTTTGGAATGAAACAGTAACAGTTCAACTGACCTGGCTTCAAATGTTCCATCATATCCACTGTTACACAGTCTAGAGAAGGCAAAGAGAAGATGATAACCTCAAAGCAATTAATTTACATAATGTAGAAATGGTCAGAGGAGAGGTGAAAAAAAAATCCTGTTAATTTAACTAAGGTTATGAGAAGAAGCATTTTTCAATATTTGTGTGGGGTTTATATTACCTGAAATGTATGCCTATCCCTGATTAGTCCCGATATATTTCTAGAACTAAATTTTCTTGTTATCATGTGAGACAAAAGAACAAATTACATAAAAAGTAAGTGGAAATCTGAGTAACTACTGTAGGTGAAATTGTATGGACAAGCTACTGCCAAATACACACAAAACACAACCCGAGAGATAAGGGTGAAGTGATTTAATGTAACATTATAGCAAGAGAAAGAAGAGAATTTCAGAGCAGAAAATTATTAAAAATAATTTAAATATCAGTGAAGGATATTCTATAAGAAATCTGCTCATCAGACTGTAATTTTATGTGTGCTTATTTATTTGTAGTATAGTAGGAACACAAGGGGCAAGGGATTGCTACAGAACCTAAAAGGCCTGAAAGGCATGCAGACATTGCCCTGCTTCTATCACTTGGATAGTCGTGTAATGTGAAAATCACGCCACCTGCCCAGTTATTTTTGGAACACTCCTGTATTTCATACATTAAAGGTGCCTTGAAGGAGCGTGAAAATATGGTACTGATGTAAGAAAAGATTCTCCAAGTCTGATGGATCACAACACTACGGGCAAGATTCCTTCATGCTTGTCAGTTCATGTCTGCCAGGGCTGTGAGTTTGGGCATTCCTAGACTGTGTAAGGACATTTTCAACTAGTTGAGACAATTCAGTACACACCTTGATCTAGGCTTAACACTGATGAGTAAGCATATGCTTTTTTTTTTATTAACTCATATACAAAATAAACAAGTTGAGCTTTTAGTTCAGGCAAGGCATAAGGGAAGTTATCTTTACAGTCTTATTTAGTTGTGGGACTGAACCAGCAAAAAATATTAGAAGAAAAGTCTGAAGGCAGGGCTCATCAGCAAGCTGACATGGCAGATAACTAGAAACATACTGCATCAAACAAGAGAGACTGCTAACTTTCCAGAGAGGCCAGGACACAACTGTTTTAGTGTCCTTGTACTGGTAAAGCCATGCCACTGTGTGAACATTGAGTATATACAGAAACGCTAACCAAATTTTTTATGTTGTCCAGTCTGGCCATTCACTTAATGTACAAAATACCATGTAAGTATAGGTTCCCAGTACCTACACTCCACCAAAAATGCCAACATAAGAAAAGGGGGAAGAAGATGCTCACAGTTGTGAGTCATTGTCCACGTTATTTGCTGTTCTCAGTTCTATCACTGTCTTCCATATCGAAAGAACCAAAGATATATCTTTCATCAAATATGATCCTTTCTTGGAAAACATTTCAATTGGCAAATTAGAATTCTTGGAAACAGATTTTGTTCAAAAAATATCAGCTTTAAATGAAGGAGCCCTTAAATGTTAAAATCTTAAATATACAAAAAAATTAAAATAATTACCTCTAAGATGCCAGAAATTCTTCATAAATTCAAATAAATATTTTCAAATACCAGAAACTCTTCATAATAAAAATATTTTGAATGGAGAAGCTTTATAATTTATATACAGACAATGGAAAGAGAAATTACAGTCTGAAAAGCTTTGCCAGAAAGCGGTGAATTTGCTCATCATATTCATACTTCTAGAAAGAAAATAAGCAAAAACATATGTAATGTTCTGCTGTCCATCAGGTTATATAATTGGAATTCCAAATAGTTTTCTTTTGGGGTGAAACGTAACAGGCACAGTTGGCTATATTTGTTCTGCGAACAGAATAATATCACAGGAAGGTTGAAGCAAGAGGGAAACCACTGAAATACTAGAACTACTGGGCTTGTGTGACAATGTGAAAACAGAAACAGATCAACAGAAGTGATGAAAGGCTAAGTTCAGTTTGGCAAGTAGTTTTTAAACACGTAATTAGGTATTAGCCTTAAAGCCTAAGTGATCTGCTCTGCAATTTTGTCCTTATGTGCACTTTCCCATCAGTCACTTTTGTCATCTGTTCTGCCAGGATCAGTGTATCAATTACTTGGTTTTCAGAGAAAGAAGAAAACAAAATGTACATCTAGGAGCCTAGCTATTTTTTTGTTTTGTTTTGTTTTTTTGTTTTGTTTAAGAAACAATTTTATATGTAGGTTTAATATAAACCAAATTATTCAGGAAGGGTTTTTTCATACCTTGTAAGGAAGTGTAATTCAAGAGAGGGGTGCATGAAGAATTGATTTATTTTATTCTGAAACAGCTTCCAGGGAGTTATTTCTTTATAGTTTTTACCTGTATGCTGCTGCAATCAGTGGACCAAAGTAGCTGATTTCACACTTGTTTTGCCTAGTACCAATACATTTCCAAGGGCAATGATCATTATATTGTACAGCAGAAGTCAATGTAATCTTTTAACACAGATGTGCAAGTCTAAGAAAAAATAAAGTTAGACTCCAGCATTATTACTTCATTAATACCAACACGACAATAGCAATTCTGAAAGGCAAAAAAAAAAAAATCTGGCTTGGATATGGTAAAACCTTATGGTTCTTGGAACAATGGGAAAAAAATAAACCTTTTAAAAAGTCATTTTCAGGTTATGCCAGGTATCAGCAAAAAAGAAGAGTTCCAACAATGGTCTCAGTGTATAGACAAAGAGTTTGTTCTCATAGTGTGCATCATCCTACTCTGTATTTAGCAAGATGTTGAAAAGCATAAAGATAATGTATTTTCTGATGAACAAGTTCATGTCCATGGTCAGCAGATTAAGAAAAACCTTCAGTAACATTGCATGCTCATCTTTAAACCTTAAGTTAACTATGGCAACTATGGCTGAGGTTTAAAAAGCATTGATGGCAATGAAAGGATTTGTTTGTTCTTCGGTGTATGACTAAATGCACACCGAAAACCAACCACCGAACACCTCATTTCAGTTTTGTCACCTTTTGCACACAGTATCTCTCCCAAGCACTTCTTGCCTGTCAGATATATTTCAGCATCCCACCTGAGGAAGGCATTTTTAAAAAGGCAATGTAACAAACAGCCAGCTACCAGAATACAGAGTTTGGATTTGTTTCTATGATCACTACCTAGCTGTGAAAGTTATTTTTTCCCTACATGCTGTTTCTAAGCATTGGCTACTATTGGGAATAGGATCCTAAACTAAATATAACTTTGGTCCAGTGTGGAACGTTTGTTATTATATATATATGTATTTAGAAACACACATACATACATAATATATGTGGACAAGGAAGACATTTAAGAAAATACAGATAATACGACAGAAACCATGGGTTATCGTAGGCAAATGTATTCCTTTTGGCTGTTAAATATAACAACCGCAAATGTGATTGTAAGATCAAAATCCACAAAAAAAAGCTGGAAGTGGATTTTTGAGGAGTAAGTATTAAGATTTAGGTTTTTCACAGACCAAAGTCCAAAACTGAACTTTCAAAAATCCCAAACAGAGAGACAGAAACACAAGCAGCCAATTGCCTCAGAATTTCAGCTGTTTCCTGCTTAACATACTACAAACTAACACAACCCATTGGAATTGTTTAACAAAGAGGGAGTTTCCCTCATATTCATAAAAAAATATTCCTGGAAGTCACTCTACTTCCACAAAAAATCCAGTCAGCCCTGACAGAGCTCCATCAGAAAATTGTCTGCCAGACGTGACTTAGTATTTTTTTGACAACTGACCTAGACGTTGGGTAAATTAAGCTAGGACCCCTTGAGTTTGAGAACCAGTGCTGCCAGCCTTTCCTGAAATACACATTTCTTTCAGCAAAAATGTTTTAAACTCTTCAAACCCATTTTTCAGCTGGATTTGATCCAAATCTGCTTCCTGTCCATCGTGCCCTGGGACATTCTGGTCTCAGTTATTAAGTTCAACAACTCTCACTAACTTCCAAATTGAGCAGTGTCCACACAGGTCTCCTAGAGTGTGCAACTTGCTCTGACCCCTCTCATTCAGGGCCTTGCTGCTTGATACTTCTTTGCTCCTACATGGGAGTTTCCCATCTGCCCTCCATTTTTACTGTTTTTCTCTCTCCCAGCATGTCCATCCTGCCCTCCATTTTCCCACCACAGTGCGCTCGCTTTCCCCACTGTGAGTGTTCAACTCCCACATCTTCCTTTGTTGCAGAGAGCCCCACCTGCTCCAGAGTGTAGCAGTCAATATGATCGTAAAGTCTCTCTCTTTAAAGTTTTATTTTTAAGTGAACAATGGGGTCTTTTTCCATTTATTAAGATTATTTTTTGTTTAAAAATAAATAGGAATATCAGCTTTGCTCTCTGCTATGCAGCACACATTTTTAACCAAATACACTACTGGTGAGAAATCGAGATTGCTGACTGGGGTACTATTTTCAAATAACCTTCCTTATCTTTGCCTCTACTAACCTAAGAAAATTGAGTGCCAGTGTAAGAAAAGGCATATTCACACACTTCAGGAATGGAAAAATAATGGAAGCTATGTCAAAGTGAGTCAGATACAGCCTGGCAAAACAGCCCTATCGCAATGACTGCCCTGGCTGAGCTATACTACACTCAAGATTAAATTAAAAGATTTGCACAGTGCTTGGAAAATGGTGAGTTATCTACTCAAGACTGAACTGTCTCAAACGTGTCTGGTCCATGGTTCATAACATGATGAAATATATACTACCTGGTTTTTCCCCTGCCCCCTTCCCACAAGGCCAAGTCAGTTATTTAAATTAACTTTTGGCTATTGTGCCACAATTACATACTTCTGTCCCATAGCAGCTAAACTTTGCAGGACTTTTTTTCTCTTCCCGCTATGTCTTTTTTCTGTATTATTTCCTGACCCTGAAACCTGAGCAGGAGTTCAGCCACTTGCCAGAATAGCAGAGTTGCATCCAAATCTTGTACTGCCAAGGGTCTATTTCTCAGTCAAATAAATGTTTGCAACAGCCTTCTTGCTCTAAACAACCCAAGACTCTTTTAGACTTTATTGGAAACAGTTCTCATCTGCTCATTAGTCCCACTGCTTCAGATGGAAACATCTGGATCTGACTCCATCTCTATTAAAGCAGTCAGTCACCTGCCAACCCTTTTAACAAGCAGTGAAAGGACTAAACAGTTAAACAAGTTCATTGGATCAAGTTGTTTGTCAGCAGTGCATGGGGAGGAAGAAACAAAGGCAATCAGTCTCTGTACTTATTTTTCAAAGTTAAAAGGATTTTAAAGAGTTACAGGCTGAGGACAGGATAAGTTCACAGAGTTGCATTGAGCAGAAAAATGTTTAAGCTGGTCATCAACTCATATTCCTGTGGACTAGAAGGGATGAATTATTTTAGGAATGAAAAGTATGTGAGTGATCCCTTAATGTTAAAAGTGATGTGCTTGTTTACACTATCCCATCAAGCCGTACTAAACCAAGATGTCTTAAATTAGCAAACACTTCTGCAATCTTATCACATAAATAAACACTCAGTCCGTTTGTGTGTAAATATATATATACATATAGTATTACATTCCCTAGCCCATCTATGCTTGTATATATATACATTATGTGTGTATATATATACATTTTATATATATAAATTTTTATGTGTAGCTTGAGGACTTTTTATTTTTTTCTAGAATGGTTTTTGCAAAAATACAAGGTAGATGAAGATGTATCCAGTCTTATTATTTTTGTGCCCAGAAGTGACTGGGACACTTTAGAAAATTGCCTAAAATAATATTATTTTCTATGTAGTACTTTGATAAAGATTACTTTATTTTACTTTACTATCAGTTACCCTGTTGAACATAATTCTGGCCCCAATAAATACCACAGTCAAGCCACCTGTCATCCTTAGGCTTTCTAACTGTAAAGCAGAAAAAGTAATAGGTTCTGTGTTTTTATGTAAAGCACTTTAAAATCCATATTGTTACCAGTAAGGTACCAGTACAAAATTTAGTGTCTTTCATACTTCAGTTCCGTGGCTGAGATAATTAATGAACTCCAATTAAAGCTTTTATATATGCTGGAGATTCGTTAATTATACACACACACAGAAACATCAAAGTTTCTGAGAACCATCTCCTGGTTACAACTGTCCATTGAATCCTTGCTTACTGGAAGACAATGTTCTGAATCCATCTACTCATCTTAGTCTAGATGCCATGCCAATGAAATGTGTACAGTCCTTAATATATTAAGGCTATGTTTTCCAACAAATCAGGCCTTTCAAGAAATTATTTAGGCATGTTGAATGCATTTATTTTTGAAAGACTTTTGGTTTTTTGGTTTTTTTTTTGTTTTTTTTCGTAAAACCTGTATCACAGCATGTAGCCCATTTTAGGTGCCCTAACAAGAACTGTGTGCACCACAGAGTGTACCTGTACAAAAACAGTCACTGGAATTCTAAAGGTATCAATTTGACATTATAAATAAAGATTTAAAAAAAAAACCAAACAACCAAACTTCTGTTTTGTTATTTGAGTGAATGATGAAGGATGATGAATAAGTAGGTGAAATTTTAGAAGAAACTGAACTCTCAGTTTTCCCTAAGATATTTTTAAAATAGATCTGCAGAAGAAAATAATAAAAAAAAAAAATATTGCATAAGCAAAAATTCAGGTGATGTTATCTCTGTAACTGTAATCCCGATACACTTTAAAGAAAATAATATTTTTAATAAAACCAAATACTATTTGCACCTTAAATAAAGAATATTCAGAATTAATGATGACCTTGCCATTCATCTAACACTGTTTAAGTATATTGCATTTCCGAGACAAATGCTGAATTGTTTAGCATAGCCTGGACAAGTGTATTAACATTATGAGTTTTAACTTTAATTCTTAAATTTTCTTGTAAGAATTCTAATTCTGTGACAGACTTTTGTCTTCAGCAATGGAATCAATTATAAGATAAAGAATTTAAACATCAAGAGTGTAAGTAAAGGAGTGCAGGGATTTTTATCTGTTAGCCTTCAAAATGTAATGTCAGAAAGACCAGATAATGGCTTTCTTCCCACTTGTGGCCAAATCGCAAAGGCTTTTTGTCATTCCAGGAGTCTACAGCAGGCAGAAGTGAAGCTGTGCTGGATCTTTGCCAGATTTCTTTGCATCTTAATGTGGATGTAATTACAGCATCTGCACCAAATGTGATGTTCAGTTTAAAATTAAAACATACAAGGTTTAAAAATCTATCAGCATTCAAAGACAATTTTAAAAAGTTCCATGTCACTGACCTTCAAATGTTGATGTGAACATGTCCATGTGTGTGTGTAGAGTATTTGGATTGATTTAAGCCTCCTATTACTTTGTTTATGCAACAAAACTTCCACTGCCATAGCCACACTGGTATGGCTGTGTCAATGAAGATCTCCAGTGTACACATAGTACATGCCGTGAGAAGTGAAATGCCAGTGTAGTTACACTGCTCTGTGCATAACAAACAAACACCACTTTGTCAAAAAAGATACAGGCACAGGTTTTGCTGGTAGAGCTGTGAAATCGATCCGACACAGCCAAGTACAGCCAAGTACTGCAATGTGCTTCTTCAGAGTTTTCTCCTTGCTCTCAGTGAAACTTAGTAGTGAAGACTGCTTTCTCCTACAATTCTCGTCAAATTCAAATCTTGGCTCAGGGATCTCCAGTGGTAATAACATTGTTTCACTAAAAACAACTTTTTCAGTCAACAAAAATTCTTAGTCATTCAAACGACTTGGATTTAAGCAATTTCAGCACCAGCCACATGAGTGGAAAATAAGCTTTATTCTTCCTTGGGAAGAAAATGTTGAAAAACAAACTGTCTAAATAAATTGCAATTTCTTTGCTCAGTTCTACTGCAAGTTTGATGAAAACTGCTAATTGTCAGAAACTTTTATAATATCCTGACTCAAGTTTTCCTAACAAACTTTGCTTGCCACTGTCACTTCAAGCACTTGTTCTAATAAATACTTAAAGGTCACTCAAAGTTTGTGCTGTACTGTGTTGTAGAACATAAAAATGTCACAACAGCACCAGCTTTTTGGAGTTGAATGATGATATATTGGCATAGCTCCACAAAAGTCAACAGAACTAGCAGTTGAAGACCTCTCTCTCAGGGATTAAATTGAAATCAGATTTCACTTCTGACTCTAATTAAACAAAAAGAGTCATAAACCCCTGACAATTGCAGTGAATTATTTTTTGGGCCAAAAATGCCACTTCTAGTTTGGCATATAGGTAATCTATTCCAATGGCTAAAACCATGGACCAGTAATTCCAACACTGGAACTGAGATTTTTTTTTTTTTCTAACCAATTATTTTAACAATTCTTCAGTTTTCAGATCCCAGTGTAACAGAATGAAAAAATTAGAACCATCTACAATTATTTTTTCCACATACTTTTACACTTCCTTTTGCTTTGGATTCACACTGCTCGCTGGAGTAAACACAGATGCAATTTTGAGGGATAGATTTGAATAAATCAACATATGCCATAAGATATGCCATGAACCAATAACATATGAAACTGGAAGTACAGTGTAAAGATTTGTTTGCATCTTGAGCTCTCATTGCTTGTATTCCCCAAGTTCAGTATCTATGTTTTGGTTGGGTTTTTTCTCCAGAAGATCCTCTGAACAAAGCATTTCTTAGGGTTAGTTAAAAATCTCCCTAATTTGATGTTTTAAATGTTTTGTATAACATTGAATTTGTTTTAGGGATTGAATTAGGATTTCATTACAATTGGGGTTTAGGATTCAATTAGGATTAGGGATTTGAATTAGGGAAGACTTGCCTGGTTTACCCAGGCAGGTAAGCATCCACTGAAAATCAATGGATCTAATGCACATTGTCAAATAAATGATACCTAAGGTAAGATAAAAAATAAAGTAGGAAACGTTTGGCACCTTGCCTAGAGAAAATACAGACTTTCAGCTTTTGCATTGCTTCAGATGCTCAGGGCTTTTTCTCATTTTCTCACTAAATGCTTTGTTTCAGCCAGGAAAGTTTATCCAAACTTTGACAAGGAATGATTGTATCAGAAGTAATTTTTTACATGCTAATTTGAGAAGTCTGCCAAGTATTCTTGACAATGACGAGTAATTCTATTTTACCATTATCTGATAAAGTGTTTCCATAATCAGTACATTTCACATCAGCTCTGCTTTACCTCTGAATATGGGTTTGAGTGTTATACTCTTCACAAATATGTAATCAACATCATTATTTTGAAGCACACAGTTTTTTATGTGACATAGGTTTTTGAATTGCAGGACAAACTGTCTTGCCTTGCTGAGGACACAGTAGCTTGTTTCCACGTCATTTATATGTACTTTGCAACAGTTATGTCTAAAATGAGAATATTGCCATAAAACTCCCAAAATTAACACTTAAATAATGTGAAGTTGAATGTAAAAAGGAATTCTATTAAAAGTGTTTTATTTATAAATTTTTCAAGAAATTTTTATTTGCCTGTAATTCTTTAAATTAATACAAATAGCTAACATCCAAACAGAAAACATGAAACAGTTTCAAAACTGATTTGAATTACAAGGAGCCAGGAAAAAATAAATGAATAAATAAATAGGTAAATACACTGGAGTTTTGATTTTAATTTTTAAGATATTTTTTTCCTATTTCAAAGACTTTGTAAACTGTGTCAGCCTGATTCTCCATACAGTTCTATGATTGACATTTTTAAGAAGTACTCATTGTCCATTTTACTGAGAATACTGTATAGTACCATGAACAACCTCATCTGTTGAGTCCTTTGCTGATAGAGGATGCAACACTTAAATTCAGCAAAGAAACATAATGTGGAAAGCTGAAGGGTCAATAAAGTTAAACATGGGTGTGCTGGTATGCTAATTTATTCAAATTAATGAAATATCCACTTCTTCCTTACATAAAATTCTATTTTCATTCTAGTTCAAACACTTGTAGTCCTTTATTATTGGGATTATATCTTTGTTTTCATGTCTTCATTGTTATGAAGGAGTGAGTGAAGGATGAAAGCTTATTCATAGAATAATATTGGAGTAAGAAAACTTCTCTTAGTTTTATGTATGAGAATAAGGGAAAAGAGGCAGCCTTCAGAGTTCATCTGTGTCTTTGAAGGGTTCCTTTCTTCCTGCCTTAGGAACTATATATTCTGTTGTTCAGTATATTGACTTTTTAATAGATTTTTTTTTTCTAGTAAATGGCTTTCTCTTTACTTTGTCTCCTGAATACTGTAAGACAGGACTGGCTAGCTTGCAGATTGTATACAGCAGGTATTTCAAATATTTCACATATTCCTAGAGAAATAATAACTTTTTTTTTTTTTTTTTCCCAGCTAAGCCTCTTTTCCTTTCCTAAATTTCAGTTTAGTAAAGTAATGTCAAAAGATGCACGTTTCTCTTTCATCTCCTGAGACAAATGTTAAGTGCCTGCAAATATCTTCTGCCATTTCTTGGAGTAAGCCTCTGCCAGTTCTCTGATACTCAGCAACACTCATGTAGTAACATACTCATGTGTCTTCCCCAACAATGGAAAGTTACTTATTTTTTAGTTTTAAAGATCACTAATATTAAGATGTTTATTTAAACAATTCAATAAATATTTAAGATTCAACTTACAACAAATGGGGATGGTAACTGTATAAATATTTTGTTATTAGAGGATTTGGATCAAGACTAAGTGTTTTTATATTGGCTGCATTGCAGTGGATAAAATTTACGGTAATAACTGTAGTTCCAGCAATGATATCAGCAGGCTGTGTTTCATAGGGTTTGGTCTTGTTTATTTTTACATTTGCTGCTACGTTCTCGTATCAAAATAATTCAGAGTGATTAAATTCTAATTTGCCCTGCTAAAACTTGTGTGCCCATACCTTTTTTTCATATTCTTTGTGAGAATGTACTATTTTTATTTAAAATTAATTTTTCCATGAATTAATGCAAATGAAAAAAAAACAACAACCAACCAACCACTTGAATAATGGAAGAACTGTTATGTTCCTATAGAAAAAGCTATCTTTGCATTACAATGTTCTACATGTGTGTGAATCTGGAAGCTGAAGAAAGCATAATGATAACTTCCAGTGAGTTTTACAGGGTATAATATATCAGTGCTAGAACTAAACATGCTTGCAAAGTTTTTTATTTGCATGTTCTAAACCTTTCTTTGAAATGGATGCATCTTATTTGGCTATATTCCATTTTATCCAGTCCTTCATTGCTACTTTTAACATGCTTAGAGCCCTGTAGTTTGCAAAATCTGTCAATAGTGTTTTAACTGACATGATTCTGCCAGACATTGGTTTGTTTTCTCTCCTACTTAGTTCCCAGAAATAAAATCATATGTCCCTGTAACATTTCCTTTCCTAAGATTTTTGTTGTGCTTCAGAAACATAAATGTGTCAAATGTTTTAAAAGGAGTACTAATTTAGGGTTACAAGGGAACAGAAGTTGGGCTACAGATCCAACACATTCATAAGACTATGTGAAAATATTGCCAAAGATATGGAAAATGGTAAGAACAAAAAAATCTCTACTTCCTCACTCAGTGAAATTCTTCAGTACTTAAACTATCTTTGGCATGTTTTCCACCACAGCATTCCACCAAAGCATTCAGTTTGGGATTCAGGGTGGAATAACAACCATCCTTCCACTTTTGCACTCAGAAATGAAAGAAATCTCTTGTCACTGGCCTTCCTGATCATGTAAGATACAAGTGCTGAACTGGGTCCCCTGAACTGAAAAACTGAAAGTACATACAAAGGCTGATATACACACGCATCCATCCACTTGCACTGTGAATCACAGCACACTATCTCAAACAGTGAGATGGAAGTCCTTAATCAGTCCGTGTGGTATCAACAAAGCAAAAGCTTTATTCAGCTAAGAAACTTAATAGCTAAAACAAGAATATTGCCTTGAGCTTTGCAAAAAATAACATGATGGCAAATAAGTAAAAAATGAAGTGATCCTTTTTCAGGCAATCCAAGGAACATTTTGTTTTGATTCAACTTGCTTTTGTCCTGTTTTCTCTTGTCAGGAAGGCAATCATGCAGACATGTGTTTTCAGATGTTCTCAGACTTCATTTGCTAGTAGGAGTGGCATGTGGTTTATAAAAAAAGGAAAATCAGATGCTTTTCAGATGTTGCTCTTACAGTGCTAAAAGTAAAGGTCATTTATTTTGTCCTTGGTCCCTATATCCTCTCTTTGTAAAACATCAATTTATTCACTGAAGCCAGCTATTTGTCCCCAGATTTTTTTTTTGTTCCTCAGGTTTAGCCAAAGACAAAGAAGAAGACCACGCATCATAGGAGATATGTGGAATATCTCATATGGTAATAACTTCTGTAGAATGAACCTGAGGTAAAATAAAAAGTTTTATCTTGGGTTTTTTTTGTTTTGTTTTGGGGTTTTTTAATATATATATATATATATATATATATATATATATATATATATATATAAAAAATCCTATTCGTCGCTGTGGCTCTGAATCATTCAGCTTCTTCAGCACATGCCTGATGCCATAAATAGTCCCAACTGAATCAACAGGATTATTTATCCTTTTAAAAGCAGGCACAGGTTTAGTATCTTTACCAAGATGAGATACTGATTCCTATTTTTTGTGGCTCAGTTATTTTCTCTGTCATTCTTTTCTTTCACTTATTTTTATTCAAATAAACTATTTCTATGTAAAATGGGAGTTACGCTAATAAAACCTCCGTGTCCCAAAATGTGCAACTTTTTTACTCAAGAGTCACCTTAACTCGCATGAACAGTCCCATTTGACTTCAGCATTTTTAATGCAAGCAAGTAAGAACACTAAATGTGAGTCAGGGAAGCACCCTCCAACCCTCGACTGTCATGTAGTCACTGATACTGATAACTGATAGATTCATGGAGTAAGGAAACAAAAATCATAAACAAAAAAAATAAACACAGCCCCATTTCCATAATGAGCTAAGAAGCTGGGTGCAAAAGGTCAAAATCTAGACAGAAAGAAGATTAATATTTTCTCTGTGTCCTTCTGTTGTCTGTATCACCTGGAGCAGGCAGACCTGGACTTTGTTACAGGTAAATAATTACAGTTGTATCTGCCATAAATATCCACTTGAAGGGGCTACTGCAAAAAAATTGAGATTGTATCTCCAAGCAACTGTCAAATGGCTAGAATAAATTTAAAGGGCTTGAAATACTGATGTACACTTTCTATCATAGATATCTCTTGGTCTAGACTTTCAGGCTGCATTTTGACAGAACACATTGGATGACTGAGAAATTAGGGACTCAGGACCAAAAAAATTACATAGTGTTGGCACTTGTGGTTTGTGTCTTCTTTACCTGTGGTACTGGCAAACAGGAAGTCATTGCTTCACAGCAAACCCAGAAATATTAAAAGGACATATCCTTTTGCATTTTAAACACAGAAGGCAATAAATCTTAGATCATGATGGCAAACCTAAAGAGGTCACAGAGTAATGGTAAGAATAATATCTGTACTTTTCAGTGCAATAATAAATCTGACAGTGCTCTTTTTTAAAGTTGGGATGCTTCTGTACAGACTGAAGATCAAAAGTTTCCTTGCCCCCCAAAAGGTAAAAAAAAAGCACACACATGCACTGCAATCACCTGTTTTTCATTTTGCATATTCGGTGGAATACAGAGTGAAAATGATATGCCTGTCTCTTTTAGTGTGGGTGATATTCTCATAAGCCCTGACTGAATGAGAAAAATCTGTCCCCTATTTATAAGAAAAGATAGGGAAGTCATTCAAACTTTGAACTTCCTTGTGTGTTTACCCCCGTCTCCGACTTTCCCAAACACACGCTAAAATATCATTATGGGTGTTCCCCGCCATGCTGACCCAGAAGCTCTGACTTCAGTTTAGATCACCACTCCGGTGAAGGTAGCGCTGACCTCCCCGTAGCACTAGCTGACCATACCTGTTTTCAGGGGTCATTCTACACCTAGTCCGGAAGAGCCTCCTCAACATTTCTTAGGTCAGACTTGATGCTTTTTGGGCTACGATCTAAGACATTAATGCTTCAGAGCCTCCAGCTTGGAAACCTTTTCCTTAATACATAACATATGTGGAAATACTGTGTTCCTCGGAACAAACAACTTGCAGACACGTAACACTCCTACCAAACAGATCTATTTCCACCTGCGGCTGCAATGCTGTTGCTGCCCCCACCGAGGTTGAACTTAGCTGCCTAGCTGTGCAAAGCTATATAGGCTGTGTTTTTATGATAGCTAGTGTAAAAGTAAGTAGCAAATAGTATGCACTGTGTTTTTTCTTTCTTTGTGTGTGTAATTATGGACCTAGCTGAACTTCAGAGACTCTTTCTTTATGCTCATCTCAAAACCAATGTTAAAAATATATAAAAGAAGTAAGAAGATGGGAACTCCATTAAAAAAGGCAGCCACATCACATCTTGTAATATACTCCTTTTTTCATTTGCCACTTGCCATGACTCCTCCCCGAATCATGACTTACCTAGCTTACAGGTCAGGCCACGTGCTATTGCTTAGCAGACTGTGATAATCAAGGGAAAAATAATCATCCAGGAATATTAAGCAGGACAAGGTATGAAAAGCAGCATCACTGAGCTACCAGCTGCAGAGGGCAAGGAGTAGGAAGACAAGAAAGCCAGCAGCTGACATGAGTTGCCCACGGGATGTGTACATAGATATCCATCACTATAGCTGGACGTTAGGACCAGCTTTTGGTCCAGGTGATGGATGTTTTTCAGCATGTCTGAAGTTGAACTGCAGCCTGAGTATTATCTGTCAAGCATTTTTCTCACCATCTGTGAGGAGACTGAAGATGCATAAAGGCACGATAGATAGTTTTGTCTGCAGCTTTTATCTAGACTTTGGGAACTATTTATACTGCTCACTTATATTAATCTTTTCCCACTTCTATGTTACGGCAAACAGAAATCGCTTGTAGGGAACTAGCTGCGTAAAAGGTTCTCACAAGAGAAAGCCATAACCCATCTCTGCGACTTATTTTTTGTACCAATGTTTGGTAAAACAAACCCAGTCTCCTGGGCTCTGGCGACTGCTGAGCAACGTGCCCTCTTCACCGTCCAAGTTCTCTGCAGCCTAGTCATCACCTCGCCTATTCTGAAACATCTGCTTCTCCCACCTCTCTGGTAGTGATACAAATTATAATTTTTCAGTCTTCCAGCAATTATCTTAGCACTTTTTCTCATGTTACATGTTTCAGTGCAGAAGGAGCTCCCTGGGAACAACCATGAAGCCACTAAATCTGTCTTCATGACACTTTACTGTCTGCAGATGGTGTGTGATAGACTTTGCTTTTGAAAAGGAGCATTTAATCCTTGGTAAATTGTTTTGACTGCATCTGTGAAGTACATCCATTGCTCTATAACTAAGGATAGGGTGTAGCTTTATGTATTACCTGACTTTATGTACGAAAATACACAACTGGCCATTAACTATAAATATTATAATAATACTTGCTTTGGAACTGGTCAGATAACTGCTTCCAAGTGCACTGGTATCAAGGGAAAGATTCCCATGAGCATCACATGAGGTGAATATATTTTTGATCCGAGTTGTGATCTAAATCAGTATGAATTTTTATCCATATCAGTTTAGGTTGATGGAGTTTATATCTAACTTATTTGCCACTGTACAACAAAGGGACAGCTCTTTTTTCACCAAACAATGATTGCATCTTCAAAATCTTGCCAGTAGTTGTGGAGCCTGCAGCCAAATGTTTAAAGGTTCCCAAGTCAGTTAGAAAGTTTTGCAGCCTCTCTTTGCACTGCATTTTGAAAAGGACATGATTAATTCAGTCCAGCACCACAACAAAGGTTAGTAATGCTGTAGTTGGAAATACATGAATTATTTTAAACCTCCTGAACTCTATTATTCAGGAATATCTCCAACTAGTAAGTGTAAAGAAGATAGCAGTCTTGCTTTCCCCTCTCTCTTACCAGAAGTGATATGCCAATATAATGCATGAATACCAGTGTGGCAGAAGATACAAACAGGCCCAGCTGCAAATATTTATTTAGATTTGCCAGGCAGCAAGGCAGCAGATTTAATTCTATCACCAACAGTGGGGCTTATAGAATGACTACAAGGAAATTCAACAAAAAGATACATAAGATCAAGCCACCATTTACATGTTATTTGTGTGTTATTTTCCAATTCAGAAAGTTAGAAGTCCTTTAAAGATATCTAGGTCTTTATGTATGAAATGGGGAAAGCAGAGGAAGCCTCTGTCAAAACATGCAGCTGATGTAGGTCTTTAGCACCTGTGGACACGTAAGTGTCAACAGGTTACCAAATCACATATCTAAATTCTGCCTGAGGGCAGTATATTAGTGATATAGACATAGTAGTCCAAAGTAAATTAATATATAGAGATCTGACACTGAGCATCTTTTTTTTTTTTTTTTAAAAAAAAAGTTTTACCAAACCAGTTTTGCTTTGTAGACAGAAGTTTTCCAGAGCAGGATGAAGACAGCACACAGTCTGAAAGCCCTCTTCAAACATTGCCATCCTTACCTGGGATCTGCAGAGCTCATTGACCGCTCCAAGGCACTGAGACTTTACATGTGCTTTACTGAAGTTGTCAGGGTGTCTGCTGTTCCTGTCGTGATTGTGAATATAGGGAATAAGAAAGACTCGTGGAGGAGTGTAATTTCTACATCCGCATCCAGGATGTGCAGCTGCACTGAGGGCTCTAGAGCTGAAGTGCTGGGCTGAGACAACTGGGCAAGACCACAAGGAGCACCAGCAAATGCCTGGTAAAATGGGATCATTTCATTCCCTTGTTCCTCAGGTCATTCCAAACATTCAATGCCACTACTATGGAGCTCACTGAAGCAAAGGCAATTGAACATAAAACTCAAGGTAAAAACTAGTTTGCTAGCTCTCTCAAAGATTGAAGAAAGGCTTATGTGTACATCTACGCAGCCACTGATGTGGGATACTCTGTTCTGCTGATTCACTAGCTTATGTCTGGCTAAACTTTTCCAAAAGTTTAAACTAAGTCTCAACTTTTCTGTTTTAAAACAAATGAGAATAAAAAAATAGCATAGGTTCTATTAAATACAAATATCTGTTGATTCCCAAATGTGCTTAATAAATTTAAATCTTTGACAGATTTATTTGGTAAAGCAGCACAGTTTTGAAATATTAGTTAAGTTCTGTTATGGATTCCTGAAGATTTCTGCTCTGTCACTGAAAGAAGCCAAGGAATAACTTGTTCTCACCAATAGTATGAATGGAACTGGGGCCTGGAAAAGCTTTATTCTGAGCACAGTGCTGCTCCTGGGTCTTGCTTTCTCTTAGAGATTGAGCAATCTACAGAGTGCTATAAATTCTGTTGTTTCTTGGCATTCATTATGGCTACTCATTACCAGCACTACCTGGGCATTTTAGGCCAAGCTGGTAAGATGGAAATGAAGGGTGTGAACCTGAGGGAGCGATCATTACTTGGGTAGGAGAATGGTTGCAAAAGCCATTCTCCTAATGGGTGAACCAAAGCTCTCTTCTTATGTGTTCTGGATGCCAGAATGTAGGAAGCTAAATGTGGCCTGAGCTTGAGTACAGAAATGTGAAATTCAGCCACCCTCAAATAGTGTCTACTTTAAGCATCTCGTTTAGAAGCTCTTGGTCACCCTGTGGAGGAATGACCTCCTTTTCATTGGTGACACAGCAATCACCAAGCAGATCACCTGCAGAAAGCACCCTGACTGGTTTCCATTTTACATTTCCAGTGAAGGAGCAGAACTGGGACTCGCTGTTAACTGTGGGAATTCCCATATGAAGAAGGTTATCTGAGCTAGAGTGTGAAGCAGAGAGTTAAATGTTGCATCTCCAAAATCTGAAAAGCAGATACTATATCTACTTCTCTTGCCATTGCCCCGAGAAGCAAAGCTTAGGCAGTAGGCTATTTGTAGACATGTTTTTCATAAAATGCACAGTTCTACTTTTGGAAAAAGAAGTTGGGCCCAAACTGATGACACATATTCTCCTCCAAGACAGTCAACAACAGAACTGGGAAAAAAACCCAGCTTCCAACTTTGGGTTCTTTCATAAGGTCACGGAGAATCCTGCAAAGGGAGGAAAAAGAGATTCCCTTTCTGCACCACCTATGCTTTTTGTCATCAGTTACAAAGCCCACTTGCGTGAAAGCTGGCAGGAATACAAACACTAGAGTGGTCACTACCTACTGCACTCAGATAAGTCATATTCCTATTCAGTAAATTAGCACATTCATGAGCTCTATAATTGTGTTTGTCAGCATTTTTTCTTAGCCTGCATAAACTACATTTCCACTACATCATTCAGAGGTTAGAAGGAAACAAAATTAAACCCTCAGTGTTTTCACTACCATACAACTCGCAAAGCCATTTTTCAATGAATTTAACAGGTTATCTTGGAAAAGACTAATAAATGGTGAATTTTGCCTTTGACTTTCCCTTAGCAGAACTCATTGTTAATCTCATTTTTGCAACAGATTTCCTACCTCATTTAAAACTTCAGTCAGAAGTGTTTTCCTGTTACATATTGCAAACAGACATATAGTGACTCAAAAGCTTGGATCGGGTTGTGTAGTCAATATAGTTTTTGGCAAAAGACTGGGAAGCCTTTTTCTGGCTGAAAGCTAAGAACGATAAAAATAGATCCTGATTTTACAGTCACTGTGACAAACCAGCTTCCAAAAGCTTCACAACGGCACAAAGGGAAGTGAGCTGGAATGATATATTTTTCCCTCAACCAGACTTAAATTCACCACCTTTTGAGGTTTACAATGATCTTACATCATTGCATAAGGCATGTGCTGCACAACGGTAACCAAGAAGTCAGCTTAGCTTGCAACCAGCCATTCTTCCCAAAGCTTTTCTGCGAGCTCAATGCATTTAATTCACAATCACTTATAGAGCTTATACAACCCTATATAATAACCTAGTCTCCTCTTACCTACAAGATATAATTTTATTCTATTTCATATGATCTCATTATCTTATTTTTGTCACTTGATCTCATTTTTCTTGGGGTTCTAAAGGATTTAACAACGAATGATAAGAATGAGATTATCAGCACAAAAATAGACAATAATTAAATGTCAGTCATGTCTGTGACAGAACAAATGCAATTCTGTATCTCACTACTTTTGGTGCTGGCTAGTGCAATACTCATTAAATATTTTTACTGTTAATGCTGATAGTTTTGCAGTTATTTCAAACAGATGAAATACATTTCGCTTACCTACCCTTCATTCTTCCTCCTCTGCAAATAAGTTTTTTCCAGTGAAAGATTAGCATAGTTGGTACCAGGAATTTCAAATGGGATTGTTTATGCATCAAAGAGTAAGTATTAATAACAAAACTGCACTCACAGTATGATTGCTTTGTGATGATTAGAATATAAATTGTTAGTTCTATATATACAGACACACACACACACACTGAATTATATGCCTCGCAATGGTATGTCTTTTGCATTCCTCTAACATCTGATAGTCAGATCCATGTCACACACATACTTGCCAATTTGTTTCATCACTAAGAATTTTGCCTATGATGTTGCATGGAGCTGACAACCCAGCACACTCAGAATCCACCTGAAAATGTGTTACCCAAAGAAATAGTTCGCACTCATAGGGATGAGAGGGAAGCAGACAGTCTCTGCCCAAGGATCAAGCAAGCGAAAGCATTAGCTTCACACAGAAAACCAGTTTCCTCATTGTTGACGATAAGAGGTACATGCTAGGCAATAAATTAAGTGAGCACAGTCAGTGGTGGCCAGAAATTCCTTTCTGCAGGCTCTGCTCCACCACTTATGAGTTATGGGGTCATCTCTAACTTGTGAAAATAACTCACATATCACACTTTTCCCATCCTTACTCCTCTTACTACTCCTGCCTGTGGAGCTGGTGCAAAAGCATTGGGGCTGGTCAAGGATCCAGGAGACAGAGAGTGACCATTTAGCAAACAGTCCTATGGCAGCTATCAGGCTTGTGGGGACGGTGGAAATGGCGGCCAGGAAAGGCCAGCCTCTGCCTCTCCGTCTGCCCTTCGGCATTTCTGCCCTTCATCTAAGAGGAAGGTGCTCTCAAATTCAACAGCATGTGGTTGTACAGGGCTGGGACCACACCTGCTGCGCTGCTGCCCTTGTGAAAACCCCACCGGCCTTCAGAGGAACAGAAATTTCCCAGGAATACAGCGAGCAAAACAACCAGATAAACAACCAAGCTGACCGTGAAAGCTATGGGAATAAATAACACAGTGTTAAGCACAGGCTAGGCTAAGTATGTGAACCTTCAGTCAAAGTTTTGACCTCAGCTTTTGCAGACATAGCCAGGCTCACTTTAATTGCCTGGTTTGCAGACTGGAAGAAAAGCAGCTGCTGCAGCGGAGAGCGCGGCACAGGTTGCAAACGCCCCCTGAACAGGCAGCGCTGGGGTCAGCCGCGCTCACTGGGCCAAGCACATCTGCCCCTCGTGTCCCCCAGCATTACACAGCTGATAACGGAGCAGTAAGAAATGACTCTGAAAGGAAAACTACCCCTCTGGTTTTGGTAAGGTGGGCAACTGCCCAGCGTGCCCCTGAGATGGGCTGGGGCTGGCTTTGATCAGTTACACTGTTTCTTAGCATCTGGAGCAGCCAGTGTATAATGTCCTTCTCACTCCTTTAATAGGAGAGGGCTGCCTTTATCCATGAAGCAGAATCATGCTTATTATCATGTTAATTAATACATTTGTAATAAGAAGCTGGGTTTTTTTTTCCAGTTTAAAGAGAGCCAAAGTGAAAACTGAAATGATTTTGCTAATTTAAAAAGAAATTCTTCAAAAAATAAGCAAGAAAGAAACTTCAAAGAGCCAAAAAAAGGGAAAAAATATTTGAGCTAATGAAATGTTGGTTAATTATCCTTTTGTTCACTTTTTTATATCTTTCGCCCTTTCTTGATTGTCTATTCTAATCAGACTATAACTATTTACAACAGGAATTCTATTCTGTATTGCATATGGGGTCTTCATAACACAAGGCAAATAAATACTACTAATAATAATTAATGAAGAGCTTTGTTTTGCACTGTGGTCTTTGCAAACCGGGGAGCCCAGCATGGGTGTAGCATCCAAGTGTAACTGGTTTCTGGGCTTGGCTTTATCAGTGATAGGACAGAGCTCGAGACTGTGCAGACATGATTATTTGTACTCCTGTGCCTGGCCAGCTTCCTCATGCTCTAGATCACGGTTCTCAGATCTAAGATCATCACCTCAGAGCAACTATTCTCTGTAGGTTAATCCTCTTTGGTATCGGCTGAAGGGAACATCTTGCTTAGGCAGCATTAGCCGATCTCCTTAGGAGGACCTTTCCTCTCCTTTCTGAGGCTGTCCAAGCAAAGGTTCATCTCTCTGATCTCAACATCACCCATACCTGTTCAGCGTCCAAGAGAACAGTGAAGCTACTGCATTTCTGGTGCTGAGGTGCAGTGCATGGGGTCCTCCACACAGTTACAGCTCATTCTGGGAAAGTCAGCAGTCCCTCCCCATTCCTCAGAATCTTTCTTCTGGGAAGCTCAGTGTTGCATAATATACTTGTTAAGTAACTGCATAAATTATTCTTTTTCATTGTAGTATGACAGGGATGCTTCAAGAGACGCTTGAGGGCTCACTAAGATAGTGACTCAACACACTCAGAGTCAGAGGCTTTAAAGAGCTAACAGAAGACAGATAACATTTCCTTTCTGCCACCTGTTAATTCTTTTTAACAGATGGAGAACTGGAGAACGGAGAGATTAAAAGCCCTGATACAGGAAACCATATTTTTTTCAAGACAGTGCTTAAACACATGCTTCTGCAAGCAGAGGCTTCTGTCCCAGTGAAGCTGAGCACGCACTTAAATAGTTTTCTTACTTAGGATCTAAACGACTCTTTCAGAGTTGTAAAAACTGTGGAACAAGCTGCCCCTGATACTCCCAGTTCACATTGCAGCTTTGGTCATTTCTTCACACAGTCTGTTTCCAAAACTGTAGCTCTGAAGAACTCTGATAACCTCTTAGGCTCTTCAGCTGGAGGCTGTGTTGATTATTTAGATAAAAAGGCTACTTCAGGTTTGGGTACGAGTTGCATATGTGAAAACAGGTAAAGATGAGAAAAACAGAAATAGGAATTCATGGAATTAATTTCAAGTCTTCTACAGTTTAAGCTGCTGTTAGTCAGAGGAGAATCAGATCCATCACCAGTTACTATATCACACAAGCCTTTGTGGCACTTCTACTCATTGTAGCATTTCATACCTTCATTAATTTACCATGAAAATGATAAAATGTTCAGAGCTGAATACTAAATTTCTATCAGTTCTCAATACAGCATTGGCTTAGGAGGCAAAATATTGCTTGTGAAGCTGAGAAAGACAGTCTTGGGGGAATGACAATGAATCAAAAGTAAGGAGAGGTCTCCCACAAGCTTGTTCTTTGACCTTGGGCAAGACCCTGAATTCCTCTGTGCCTCAGTCTCCCATGTGTGTATTCATAAAAACAATCTTCTTCCCAGGCTTTGCCTGCTTTGCCTGCTTCAACTTACTTTTGGAAATGTGAAGGTAACGCTGCTTTTAACTACAATCCCCTTCTTCCTTATTTCAAATTAACTCCTTGCAGAGCTGCACCTATTCGAGTTCTCCCAGAAAACATTATGCAGAGCTGTAACCTCATAACATCTGCATGTCGAACCTGCTGGTAAGTTCTGGACCATTTTTATAAAAGCATGCCGTACAGTCTCTTGCAGTATGATAAACAACTAATGCACACATTGCAGGTACCATAAAAATAATCCACAATGCCTCCCTATGCAGCTACAAAGAGATTTTAAACTGAGATATGGGATGCCATAGCTTGTACCTGGGCCCTTCCAGATGGGCTGCCTTGCTCTCCGTTACTCATGCACACGGAGGTGAGACATCCATGCCCCCTCCACACTTCACTTCTCTTTCCCTGGTGCATAAGCTTCCTGGAGTAAAGGGTGTGTGCCCCACTGCCCCACACAAAAGAGATGTAATCTTTGCAGGGGACTTCCATTACCCCTACTGTGAGTTTAGCAGAAAAGATTTTTCATTTTTATTTCCAAGGCTGAATATTACTGTACATACACTTAAAAATGAAAAGCACTACAGATTATTTTTTTTTTTATATAAACCTTCACTAAACATTAAAGAAATAAACCAAGTGATATGAAAGGTAAAATGTTAAAGAGCACAGTATGGGGAAAACACTTCAGTTACTCAATGGATGCTCTTTAGGTCCTTATTTCATTAAAACCTGTATCTATGTGACTTTCATGGAGGATATTTTTCTATCACATGCAATTGCCTCATTTTTCAAGGAAAGCTTTACATATCCGCCTATTTGGCCTTTGTTAGTCATGCTACAAGGATTTAAAAGCTTTGAAGATTGTCTTAACTAAAAAGACCCACAAGAACAACAATGCACTTTCTTCCAGTCACTGATCAGGCTTCTAAAGAGTAACTAGTAATGAGAATTTTAAAGAGTAAAAGGCAACAAGAAAATATTTAATAGTACAACTAACAGTGCAGCATACCTTCTGCAGAAACCTTTCTGCTTTACTTTCCTTTTATCAATATTGCCAAGAAAAGTAAATTTGTCACTGTACAGTTGAGAATCTCTCAAAGATCTACTTTAATGTTTCACGCTACGTTTGCAAAACAAGAGTAATAAAAATAATGACACCATTATTACTCTTCCTTCTTTGTTTTCAGTTCATCACTTGCATATTTGAATAATGAATTATATTCACATTATCTCTACACTTTTGCTCTTGACTTCCTCTGCTAGCTGAAAGTAAAGCTATTATCCAGTTGTCAGCTCTGAAGAGCCATTCAACACAGCAGCCAATGGTCCTGACATGTAGATATACTACTATGCAAAATTATCTAGAGTACAATTTCAAGCTATATATGAGAAAATTACCAGCCAGCATAAAAATGAATCTTCAGCTTAGGTGAAATATTAAAAATTTCATCAGGGCCACTTTAGAACATAAATAAGTAGACAACAGAATTAGTTGTGAATTAGGCACAAAAGGCTAATTAACACCATTGTATCATCTTGATTGACTTAAAGTCTATTAAATCACTATTTTATTGTCTGGATCTCTAAACCTTACAGGAAAAATAGAACCTTCTTCTATTAAGAGGCTCGTGTTCATTCTCAGATCTGCAGCTTTTGACTGAATTTCATTAAGACTCATTCCACTAACCAATACTTTGCACATGTAATTTCCTGATAAAGGAATGATTGTTTGTATCAGTTGATTTATACAGCTTTTTTATTAAGTGCCATGTTAAGTTATAAACAAATCACACAAAACAAAACCCACACAATTTTCCTTTAGTGTCACATCCCTTCACGTAATTATAAATATAACTGGAGCTTCAGATGAAGTCGGTTTTCATGATGCAGTGGAGGGACAAATACAGCCTAGCAGCAAACATTTTCAAGGGCAAAGACTTTCTTCTCTTCACGTTCAAGTGGTTTTTGTCAGGAAAGAATAACTGAAGGCTGGGAAGGTGAGGACGTGTCCTCTACCAGACAGAAAGCAATGTCCCCAGGATGATGTTAAACAAAGGTATGACAACAGACAGGAAATCAGAGCAAGCTACTGTGCTTGCTTTGAAGAACTGTCTGAAAGAAGAGCAGCTTCTGCCTCTGTGGTCAACATTTGTTCTTCTAAATCAGCTGCCTCAATCCCTTTTCTAATGGTTAGAGTTACTCTGGTTTGCATTACTATATTGGGAATGCTTGCTTGAAGGGGAAGAGAAAAAAGCCTGACTAGTCTTCTGTGCAATACAAGATGGAAATAACTGGTTCTCTATAAGAGTGAAAAGTAAATCTTGTGGATCTCCTTTGGGCATGTCTTGGAGCCCATCAACTTTTATTGACACTTAGAGAGGGCAGCAATGATTTAAAATGCATTTTCATGGGTTACAGCTCCTGAAAATTTACATCTAGAAGAAATTTAGCTCTTTACCAACACTGGTTCATATCATAATATCACTTAGTAATATCATTGTAACTGCTTCACCTTAAATGTGGATGTGTAAGGAATCAGATGAAATTATTTATCTAAGATCATGGAACGAGGATAACCACTTATCCAGGAAACACAAACATGTCCTTTTCTCCTCCTGGAAATCTTGTTTTTATGGGATTTGAGGACAGTAGCCATTCCTGGCAGCTTGGCAATAGTAACAGTAACTCTTTTTGGTCTGCGGACTACTGCAGGTCCTGGACAGGCGAACATCTTCTACATATCAATTGCATGGTGCAGGCAAAATGATTTGGATGCGTTCATGAATGTGCCAAAAATGTCAACACATGCACAATAAACCTGATATGCCTGGCTTACTGCACACTGGGAATCCATCTCCATAATGCATGCATGCATATTTCTGCCTGGGAAATCATGGACAGCAGCATGGCAACCCTACATAGAAAGTCCTCTTTGAAAGCCATGCTCTCAACCAATGTTTAATTCATTAGGTTAGCCTTCCTTGATCAGTGATCACTAGAAATATTTAGCTCATGATGCATTAGAAGAAAGTCTCAGACACTCCTTCCCAGAAAACAAATGTATGAATTCACACATGTTACAAAGAAGGAAACAAGATGGAGGGAAATTAAAGTAACACATTCAAAGTTTAGCTCAGTTGTTATTGTTTGTAAATTAAAATCACTGTGGCAGCACAATTTGGGATGTGAACTTTTTTGTTTAGCTGTAAGATGTGCCAAAATGAACTACAGAAGTTGAATAAAAATTAAAATATGCTCATTCTTTGTTGATCTGCTACGAACCATAGCACTGCCCACATGATAGAAACAGCAGTCTGTGTTGGCTGAAGTCTGGCCCACTTCAGTGATCTACTCAGTGCGTTTTCACATCCACTTACCATGTACTAAAACCTTTGCTGTGTAAGTAGTTAAGGAACTGAGCAATGGTTAGAGTATAAGCAGTCTGTCCCATGCTATATGATCACTCAGTCAGTGCCTGCACGTCCTTCCAGCAGCATCTTTGTCCTTTTAACAACAAAGTTAGTTGGGATTCCTCCTACCTAACTTCTGCACTGAACTAGGTATCCAGATACCACCTATGGGGTGAAACAGTTATTTCAGAAGCATGATTTACCTTGTCCACCTCAGACAAAAAGCACCCTTGAAACATCTTTTTCCAGACTGAAGAGGCACCAAGATAATTAACTCAGATGTAGTCACCTGCAGCACAGACTTCTGGAGTTAGGTGAGAAAATCCTACACCTAGAACCTACTTGTTACTGCTTACATTTATAAGCTTAGTTGTCCTTGGCACTGAGATATTGATTCCCTGCCTTCAGAGTTGTAAAGAAGAGCTAAGAGCAGCCAGGTGATGTAGTACTACAAGAAGAGGCAAGGGAGTCCTGCTGCTTGATGTTGGTGCTTGTCTGGGAGCTGGAAGGCTTATCTGCAAGTCTCTGCCTGGCCATGGTCTTTCTGCAAGTGTCCTTGGGCATATCACTTAATACCTTCTCCTCAGTTCCCAGTCTGTAAAGTGAAAGCACCAGTACATGACTAGTTCACAGGGATGTTGCCAGAACAAATATAAGACCATACGAAGAGCCTTGATGATATAATAATGCCAATCAGATAAATGTCACTGATGTGGGAAAGAAAGAGGATCAAAGAAAGGACACAGCAGTATGCGCTCACATTTGAAATTAACATACGGACATTTTAAGTTTCAAAGGACATCTTTTGGGTTATTGAGTATACCATTCTACAGAGTAAAAATTTTTCCTTACATGAATATTCAAATGTATTCCCACCATAATAAAGTCTTTCTTACACTGAGAAAGAGTATTTGTTCTCATGGCTAAGAAGTTTTCTGTAATATTAAGTTGAATACAACTTAAGATTTCCTGATTAAAAAAGAAACAAGATGCAATTAATAGAAGAGCTCAGACATCTGGTGACAAGGTAGCAACTTATTTTCATTTAGACAGAGGCGACAAAACTTGTATTGCTGAGCTCATTTGAGAGAAATAGATACAGTATGCCAGTAAATTTTAAATGGAGAAACAATTTTGGCCACAGCTGTATTTGGAAGTTCAGAAATATTGAACATCAGCTTGACTACCAAAGAACAGTCATGAAAAAGTGATCATTTTGTCCCAACAGCCTCCTTTTCTAGCTAATATAATTGCTGATGTGCTCAAATCCATATAAGCCAGTTACTCTTCATCTGGATCCCAGTTTTATCCAGAACATATACAGCTGGGAAGATGTATATGAATACAAAAAAATCATAATACAGTTAACACAGTCCTGGTAGCTCAAACCTTTCAAAAGAATCCCTTTACCCAAATCATCAGTAAAAGCCATTAGTCTGGGTTTTTCTCTGGATATTGGCAGGTAGCAAAGTGCTTTATTAAACTTCTGGAGCAGCAAGTGAATGTACCTCTGAAGATGTATTATTTTTAATTTAGTGGTACAAGACAAATAATGGGCTTCATATTGAGCAATCAAATATTTTCATAGTATTTTGCTTGTTCAACTGTTTTTCAGCCATAAATCCAACTTCAAAGCAAACAAACAAAATCCCTAGATTTTCTAGAAATGTAAACAGTAAAACTCAAACTATATGGGGTACGGTTGGTAGTTATCGCCACCTGCATTTTCCTATATAATCCTATGCATTGCCTTTCTTTCCAAAGTAAAACTGAAAGGCATGGAAAGTGGTACATGATGTAATTTGGAAAAAAATTCAATCAACCCACACCACCTCAGAACCCAGGATGTTATTGTTACTGGCATTTCTTGCATCAACATGGCATATAGTAGTTTCAAACAAAGATCAGGGCCTTATTGAATTAAAATCTCTACAGACTAAGAGACTGGCCAAAGAACCTTCTGGCAGAGCTAGGAATTGACCCCTATTCCTACCAGCTTCCCCAGTAACTTATCTTCTCCCTTCATCATGCATACTTTATACAGGAGTCACTCAGAACAGACCTCAGGATCCATTTAAAGTGAGAGTTATCTTGGCTGACAGTAGCATCTCATTCATGCTCATCTTTCATCTAGAATCTGCCCTTCTCTGTGTTCTGTTTCCTTGCTTAATTCTGTACCTAAACCGAGGACCTTGTTAGTCCTGGGACAATTTCAAACCTGTTTGTCCTTGATGTCAATTTGCATGAGAATGGAAGCTGGCCTAAACCCACTCTCTTCTTGTAGGGTTTGCATCCAAGGAGGAGCATCCAAGCCTTGTGGTCCCACTGAGGCCCTCCGCATAGCAGCACAGGAGGGAAGGGGCACACGTGCACGAGGACCACATGCTGCAGCAGGGCACGGCACAGACTGAATGCTCCCAAATCTGACTCTGCACATACAGCAGTGTGAGCAGGCTCCTTTTCCCTCTACCTGGAGCATTGTATGAGGTCCAGGCTGGGGCTGCCCTGCTGCAGCAACCCCAGCTTCCCAGAGAGAATCCTGTCCTGCAGCAATCACGTGGCTACATGTAGCTGGGCATCCCTTGGCTTTATCTTTCCCTAGAAGCAAGAAAGTCTGCTTCAGACAGCCTGGAGGACTTTAGTCCCTTCCACCTGGTCTGTCAATGAATTGCTTTCTCACAGCTTGCTTTTCTCTCTAGAGACTCCCTTTTCAATGTCTAATTTCTCACAGACCTTTTAAGCACTTAGTTCTGCCAAAAAAAAAAAAAAAAAAAAAGCTGTACAGTCTTGCCCTGGGCCCTGAAAGTGGACTTTGGTCTTGCATTTATTTATATAGTCATTGTATTGCTCTCCTGCTGGTTCCTCCAATAACTAGACATATAAAAAAGTAAAATGGATATCGATATGCTGGAACAATGCTTCACCGTCAATCACATGTACTGTTGGCAAATTATATCCCATATTCCTCGATTATTAAATACTTACTCCATATCCACCACATGGTCTACTTAACTAACACCCCATTTACAAAAAAAAAAAACCAAAAAAAACCCCCAAACCAAAAAAATCCAGCACTTAAAATAAGGACTTTTATAGTTAAGGACTTCATAAATCTTACATTGCCCATAAAACAACACACACAGACACACATTTTACCAAGTGTAAGCTCTGTCTCTTGTTTCTAGACCTGGAAGGTTTTACCTCTTGGCTGTCGTTAACAGTCTCTTCCAGAAATGTCTTCATCATCTTCCTAAGCAAAAAGACCTGTGTGTCTTCACAGACACACAGTACCTGTTCGTGATCGCACTAATGTCGGTGACAAAAATTCCCATTTCTATGCAAGTATGACCCATACCTGACATGAGTAAAAGCAGACTTAAGTGCTAAACCCTCAACAGAAAAAATTTTGTAAAAATTTTACTTTACTCTGATTCAGGTTCTTCTAGTATAGCTGGCATTTGGAGTTTCAGGAATATTTAATTATATAGAAAGCCTTAAGGGGCAATAACAAGTTGGTTTCTGAGCTAATGGGAGAGAAAAGAATACGAGATTAAAATCTAAAAATTAAATAGAGGGTCATTCTTTTTAATGACTAATAACTCTCAAAGAATTTAAGTTTCAATTAAATTCTGACTCCAAAGGTATTTATGTAGTCATGAAACTATTTTTAAATATTTCACATTCAGAATGCTCCAGTTTCCTCCCTGGCTCTGGCTAATATCAGACACCATTATGATATCTGAGCAACCCTGCAGAAGCTCTGTTTCTTGCTTTTAACCTCTTGTTCAAAGTAGTGTTTTTATTTTCTATTCATGTCTTCAGAGATCTTAATAATTTCTTAGGAAATTCTACTGCCTGTAGGATAGATAATGCAAAACTTAGGCCAAACCAGGTTACTTTCACCTTTAAGTACTGAACAAAAAGAGAAAGTTAGAGTTCAGTGTCTAGAGCATTCAGCTGGGAAAATAACGTAAGACAGGCAGCTACCTGAGCATCAGGGAATTATTGTATGTCCTGAAACAAGGGAAAAAAGGGGCTCTCCTCCCTTGCATACCAAAAACGTTTATTTCATAGGATTACAGAAGACAGAAATATGGAAAACACCCCTTTCCATAACAGGACACACAGAACAGCACAAGGTAGCTGCTGATATAGGTCTAGGAATGCATAAATATATTACAAGTCTAAGAAAATATAAATGCTTTCATTTGGCAAGATGCAGACACATAACTCTCAGATATTAAACCCAAACCCTTTCACAAATATTAAGGGCAAAGCTGTATCAGATAAAACCTTGCACTAATTTATATAAGCAGCTCAGGGATTCCCAGGTTACAAAGCATTGTGGTTTTCTAGGGAAAAACCCCAAACACCTTCAGTTAGATTCCAGCTCATGGTGGAAGTAGGGGTCATGGCTCATCTGGCTCGTGCCTGGAGCACTGAGGTCCTTGGTGTGAGCAGATGTCTCCTCTCACCAGTCTGAGTGGGTCTAGTCTTCTCAGAGAATGCTATAAGTCCTTTATAAATCTTTGTTTTATAAAATGTTTCTCCAGAGTCTACAACCTGAAACAGGTTTCCATTGACAGACACCTACACTTTCCTGCTGGCCCAATAGCGGCCGCAACTTAGATATGCCACCATCGAATTTCCTCTCCTCTCTCCCAGCTCGAGGCATGAATTTCTGCTATCACTAACTACCCAAAATACACCGTTTCCCATTGTTCTGATGCACTACAAGGAAGAGACACAGCTCATGTCCATAGTACTTGGGGTTTCTTCTGTTGCTCTTGGTGCACCAAGTGACTGAGAGACTTTGTGTTGATTTCCTCTTTAGTCTTTAAGACTACAGAATGTTGTCAACGGGATCTTCCAACCTACTCTAGACTGCAGTCTAACACTAAAGCTATTTTTCAATCTGCCAGCTAATGGATGCAGGGGATCAGGTGGTTATGTGATCCTCTCCGCAGGATAACTGCTAGAACAAACCAAAAATTAACTTGGGGGTATCTTGAAGAACCTTAATGTTGGAAAGAACTTGTTGACCAAGGATGAGTTTTAAAGTTATCTTGTAACCTGGGTAGGCATCCCTGGTCCTGCAGAAAACAACACATGGGCTGAAGCTCTCATTTCTCACAGCCCAACACCCTGATTTGCTGGTCTTTCTTTTTTGACAGCCTTGTGATGAAGGTACGCCAGCACTATCCAGAGAGATGTGACTTGGAATTATGGGGTCTTGAGAAGAGGTCAGAAAAGAACTCCTCCTGCTGCTTTATTTTCAGGCTGATTTTTGGTAGTTTCTAGCTTTATTTAGCAATTTAATTTAGTAAGAGACTGAATATTAATTTCACCTTTTTTTTTTGGATAAGCAAAGAAATGTGGGTGAATGCTAATTCCTATTTTCATGAAAGCAAAATTTCTCATCCAGTCTCAGGATAATAATAATAATAATAAAAATAAACCCCACAATTTTGGAAAAATCCATTTGAATCAAGAATATAACTATATCATTAGTCCGAAGCATACTGAAGTTTTTGTTTGCCCCACCCCCCACCCCCCACCCCGCAGCCCCGGCAACAATCTGGACTAGGCACCTTTATATTATCATTGATAGAAAAATCCTTAAAGGAATCTCTGTAATTACTTTAGGAATCTTAGTTCAGAACTTGTGTCTCTTTAACAAAATTATAAAGGGAAAAGGTGCACGGGAAATTAAGAATAACTTACTCCTATGTCATTAAATGTATATTGGGCTAGATACTATCAGTTTTTATAGTAAAGGATTCTTGGATCCAGTGAGTAAGAAAGAAGGAATGACATTTTTATATAACTGTATTTATATAGTTATATAAATTTTTATATATAGATATATAGATAGATAGATATAGATATGTAATATATATATATAATATATATGAATATATATTAATACAGTTATTTATATTATTTTATATAACTGTATGTATTTATAAAATATTATATAATTTGTCCATTTTACCAAATGGGAATTGGGGATTAGACTAAGGATATATTTAACAAAGGATGAAGCTAGATGTTAAAATTTCAGATGCAGGAAAAAGCATCTTGACCCCCTATTAAATATTTGGAGAAAAATGTGGCTCTTAACAGTAGAGACAAGCAACCCTGCGTGTTGACCATTTGGCCCTTTGGAGAGCCCAGGGACATACAGCACACTTAGTGGCTGTCTTAAATGTAGAAATTCACTTCATCCCACTGGAAGGGGCTTTGTACCCTTGGCCTCAAGCTGGGATTTCTTCTAAACATAGACACACTTTCCCATTGTACCAGAATTTGAGAGGGGATTAAAACCCCCAGGCAGTTGAAGCTGTCGCACTTCCCTGTCCTTTAGGGTGCTCGCTGGACTTCTTCCTCAAGAAAAGAGAGGCTTAGGCTTGGTTTTGTGCACTGTCAAATAATGTAGTATTGAAACAAACCACTGTCATGAACCTTAACCCACAACATGTCTGTGGCTGCAGGCACCCAGCTCAGAATAAAGTACTGATGGCAACTAGGTGCCTACAGAGCTAGGCGGTGGTTGGGAAAGGGTTTTCAGGTTTATAACTGTATATATCCTCCAGATTACAATTAAGATTACAATTAAACTCAGTTAAGGATCTAGACCAGATTTGCTTTCAACCTCTGCAAAGAAGAACAAAGCAATCCTTGGTGATAACCTTACAGGCACTCAGAAAGTCCATAGCATAGTTTGCAACTAAGCGCAAGCACCTCAGCTCTGCCTTCACGATCCCATACTGCCTCCTTCTCGTACTGGGGACACACTGCATGTGCCACATCAACATTTAGCTTTGGGTCTTGAAATTTAACATAGGACGTCCAGAATCCACTAACTTAAAAATATATATAAGGGTAAAAGGGGAGCAGAAGGACTATAACACATCTATTCAATAGATTAAGCAACACCATCCTCAGCTGGTGTACATTGGCATAGCCATTTACACCAGTGAAGGGTTAGCAGGATTTGGGTTTTTTTTTTCTGAGAAAGAAACTGCAGCTGAACCCATAATCTAGTTAGTTTAAAACCAGCAGACTTGATAGTATTTCTGCTCTTAAAGCGGTGTGTGATTTTGGTTGTGAATTTGATGCAACGCAGCAGGAGATGTAACAATTACGTTTAACACACACAAGCACAAGTTATACACACAATCTCCACATATATTAACATATCTCCATTTTCTTTATTCCCCACAAATTAAAGTGACAAGCTAGATGCTAGTCCTTTCTGAATTAATCCTGTCTGAATTGCATTAGTGTCATCTTTACTATAGACCAGTAACCACTAGGCTATAAAATTTATGATATAACATTCAGAATTAATCTGCAAATATATACTAATTCACACTGACCTTTTTTCAAGCTGAGGCCTTTTTAGCGCTCACAGTAGGTTTAACATTGCCCTACTGAGTGTTATTACGAAGCAGTCAATGGTTGTCCATAATTACATCATGCAAATGACATTTGCTTTTTTGTTTGAGCTTATTCCCTCCGATGTTTCCTTCTTTTATCACACTCTTCACACATCTGTGTCCCTGAAATGGCACTGTAAACTCCTCCTCTTTTGGTCCCCAAGTTCCTTTTTCTGTCTTCCCTGACTGTCACGCAGCCACCGCCAGCAGTTTGGGCTCGTGCAGCAGTGACATATCCCTCTGACATAGGTTATGTCGCCAGCTGGTTGGAACAGGTGTACACTGATTTTACCATCAAATGGCAATACGCACTTGGCTTCCGACCAGCGCACAGGCATGAAAAACCTGTTCCCTTAAAATTTCTTTTGAGATTGATGGGCTGTTCTTTGACACAGCATCCAGCGACAATTTCAATTCCCAGATTGTTTCTCAACGTTTGGGCTTGTTCGACAATAGCAACAATAGAAAGTCATGGAGAACTTCATGTTAGTGGAGACAAATTACTCAGTCTTGTCCTCTGTTTCTTCAGCAAAATAAAATACAACTTCAGCTGGAGCAATGTGAGAACCCAACTGCTTGCAAAACACCTGAGGCCAAATGCCTGCCTTTTAGAAAATAATTGGTGCAAAATACAAAGTAACATTTTGTAAAATTCCCATCAAAAAGGCAAAGAAGGTAACAAGAGTTCTTAATAACAAACTGCTTAATCTGGCTAAGAAAAATCAATGCTAGGATATGCACCAATAGCTTTATCTGGTCACGGCTGTGTCTTGTGAGCCATATCAGTGAAAACATAGTGAAGTTGAGGATACAAGGCAGAGACCAAACATACCAGCTAATAACCTTCATCTTCCCAGTGTCACCCACAGTGGCAGTGCACTTCTGAAAGTACAGGACTCAGCTCAGCTTTAAAGTACATTTTTGAGGCTGAGATCACCTTTTTATTCTGTTCCCAGAGTAATAAGTAATGCTCTGATTAATTCTGCAATAGAAAATAATCTAATACTAAAAATATCTCAACTTCCATTAAGCCAATTCTGCAGTCTTTAAAAATCCAAGGCAATTATACTAGTTTATATCTGACAATATGTCTTGATTTGTGAATACTTTGGGAAACCCTTGTTCTTCACAGCTGAGAAATTACACTTTCCATTAAAAGCCATTGCTTATATTATCTTGTTAGGGCATCCCACAGTAAACACTGGATGGGAAAGCAGACTTTTTAATGACAACTGATCAAAGGTCAATGACTGCAAGTCACAACTAAAGTAATCGAGTTAGTAAGGCAATGTTATTTTAGTCTAAAACCAGCTGAAAAGCAGAGGTGCAGGAGGGAAGCAGTGCACAGTTCAGCTTTTCCTGTTCTTAATATTTCTCTTCCTACCAGGTTAATTTAAAAATAAAAGCTCCTTTTGAAGTGAAAATTTTCCCAGGGAAATTCCACACATCACATTCCTAACAAACTGCCAATCAAATAAAATTACCTGAAAATGTATTTATTAGAATGATAGAGAGGCTCCCTTAAAAAGCATTTATATTAAAAAGAAATGTGCTTGTTTGTATTAAGTATTTAAGCCTCTGTACTGATACACAGCATAATAGGGCTGGTGCCATGGTAACTACCGCGTTGGTTTTTTAATTGAACAGCTGACTTTCAGTAGTGAGAATAGCTACCCACTTCCCTGCTTTCTACAGTATACCAAGGTTCTGTCCCGAGGAAAAACACGGAATTAGGAGCTGTTAGCACATGTGGATTGACAGCTATGTTTTGTCAATACAGTAAGTGCAGTTCACATAGAAAAGGTCTGCAAAACCTGCCATAGTGCACACACGTCCTTCTTCAATAACTTGATTTGAGATCAGCTTACAGTTGCCTTTTTTTTTTTTTTGGTCCAATATTAAGGACAGGAGGTGTCTGAAAGAACTCATTATGTCTGTATACAGCCTAGTACAGGAAAAGACCTACATATTATTACGTGTTACATGTAATTGTACCACAAAGAAGACTTTTTCCTCCAAATAGTTAATTGGGATGCAATACTGGTTATTTTAAGCTGTACAAAAGAGTTCTTTACATAATAGAGTGGCTGTTTCATGCAGCTCCTATGATAAAATTCTCACCAGTCTTAAAATGACAGATGTAATATTACCTTTAATAAGTGTCTACCGATGCATGCAAATTGAATTAAATAGTGGGAGTACAAATTTGTCCGATAATTAAGATAAAAATTCATGTCAGCTTAAGCCCTGGTGTATATCAGTAACCCTGTATACTTCTTTTGCTGCGTTCTCTACCAATTACTTTTAGTGTCGAACTCTTGATTGCTGTAATATGTAGTCCTTTAAGGAAATTAAAAATTATCTGTAGAAAGTATTAAACAAACAAAAGACTTATTTTTAAGGCACCTTCAATACAAAACATTATATCCTTACCTTCAAAATCAGAAAGCATTACAAATTGCTCAAAGTTTAAAATACCCCACATTTGAATAAATTTTCACAGAATGTGATAGAAATGTGAAATAATAAGTATAGATGTACAATAATAAGTAGAGCAAGCAGCAAACAATTTCTCCAGCCTGTGAAAATGATCACTACTATAGAAAAGGTCTCTGTTTCAGCTCAGGGCAAAATCCTACCATCAGTTCAAGTTTTCCACAAGCTAGTTATGAAATTCAGCTATTGGACTTTCTTGCTAGTCTTCCTTTGAAGATATACTTGGAACTGGAAATTCAACATTTTTATAGTTAAGAAACTCACCTAGGACATGAAAGAGACAGCTCAGGCGCTTGAACCTGGATTTAAACAGTTCTTATAAATGTCCCAAGTCATGAGCTGCTCTTGGATAATATCTTACGTGCTATCATTTTTGACCTGAGATGCTTTCTTGGATGTGATGCACCTTATAAAAATGTTATTTAAACTGCTACAACCCCACATAAGATGTAATTACAATAAAATGTTGTTTTTCAGCCAAACCCTATAAAATCTGTAGTAAAAAAAAAATAAAAAAATCCCTATCATCTCTTGGCATAAATGGATGTCCTAAAATTCCCTGGAATATGAATTTACATTTTTTTAGGATTCACTTTAAACCAGAAATTTCTTATCTAAAATATTTCTGTGTTAGGAATGTCACATCCATAAAGAAAACCAGTCTGGGGTCATCTAAGGCTAATCATTGCACTGTAGAAAGGAATTCATGCTTGACGCCCACAGTGATCCTTAAGGTAAAGAATTAACATTCAGAACACCAAAAGCCTGATACATATTTTGGAAATGAGATAAAATTGGAATTTTGTCCTGAAACATCTCAATGTCATTTTTATGAGGATCTAGAGCCAGGTGTCAATGTTGCTGGTGTTCAGGGCTGAACTCTGGAGTAAAAGTCCATAATTGCTTTGCTGATGCAATGAGATGTCCCACAAGGAGAACCCACTCACTGGTCCCAGACTGATGGGAGTCTCCTGAAATTAGCTGGTCTTCCAAGTATTGCAATGTTGGAGGGTGAGTTGTCAGAACAAGACTGTTTGGATCTTGGGGTAAACAAATGTGCGTGCAGCTCACATTAGTGCTCCTTTAGCACCACGTAACAGAAGATGTGGCTTTTGATACACTTGGGATGGGTTTAGTCCCTTTATGCATAAGATATAACCTGTACGTATTCTCCAATGATGGATAAACACCTCTAAGAAACTTTGTAGATGTTTAGCAAAGTTAAATATCTGTCAAAAAGAAATATCAGCTGGTCTGAAAATCCAGTCTCTTTTGATTAACTGGTCTGTTATCACTTGAAAAAAGCAACCAGTCATCATACAGGCTTACAGGCTGCATAGGTAGAACAGACACTTTAAAAGTAGAAAACCAAACCAGACCAGAAACGCTGGACAGACACAGTTCAGAGTGACTTAGACTGGGAGCTGAAGCCCACTCTCCTGCTGCAGGCTGAAAGCATAGCTCAAAATTAATTTTGGACAGGTCTGTAACGCGCTGCAGCAGGGATCACCCACCATTTCTGGTCACAATGTTGCACCAAAGGCAAGTTTTTTCTTACAGGAGCCTGCCCTACTGAAATCCCTGACTGGGCTCCCAGACATAGCCTTATTATTGCTCTGCCCGTCTGTAAAATGGAGATAATAGCACTACGCTAGCTCAGAGGGATGTCGTGAGGATAAATACATTAAAGATAATGAGGTGCTCAGATACTACAGTAATAGTAGCCATATGAGTAAGCTTTGTTTAAATTTGTGCATGTTAATAACAGTGTTCGTTCTGTCTCTGCTATAACACTGTACTTGGCAACATTTTAAGCATTATAAAGAGTCATACCGTATAATGAGTGAGATTATAGAGCTGAATGGATTTGGAAGCCAAGACTGGCCTAATAGAGCAAATAACACAGACCCTGTCATTAACCCTCGCCTCCCTTTCCTGCCGCACCCAGCGGGCAGGCGCTGCACCTCGGCCGACAGCCCGCACCCGGGCAGCGCCTGCTTTCCCTTCACAAGCCTCCAAGAAGAGAAGCAGGATCCACACCTGGCAGAAATGAGTGTAAATCGGTTAAACTATCGGTTTGACCTTATATAAACCAAGTAAGATATTGCCCTTCATATTTCAATATACTGGAGGGGGTAGATCATGTCCCACCCTTCT